>OW285243.1:42579977-42772477 GCA_935421215.2 Melolontha melolontha
CTTTGATTCCTTAATAATTAATTTGTTTATATATGTACGTACTACTGCCAGTTAATTGTTACTATTGTAACTTAGGCCTCTCCTTTAAATATCGTAACGGCAATTGAGTTGGTCTCCATTGACGTTTGATTTAATAGGACATCCTTTAAATGTTAATTTTCTAGTTAAATTATGGAGTCTGTGTATTATGTAAGTCATGTCGCATTAGAGGGTTAATATTATATCCATTTATAATACCTGAGTCAATTGGGGCTTTCTTTTGCGTGATTTTTGGTTTATTCAAATTCATTTTCCGATGGTTTGTTTACAAACTTCAGGAAAATTGTAACCGATTCAAATATTCAATTTTGTTAAAATCTTTACGCAAGAATAATTTCTACACATACTAGGTGTAAACATAAATTTTGGAATTAATTTGAGTAATATAATTTCTGTAATTATTGTCATTAAAATTAATGATCAGTTCAATTTTTTTTATTATAATTAATATATTTCTGCATATACAGTGTGGACAAATCTTTAGTAGATTTATTTTGGTATAAACTTGAAATTTGCGCAATTAAATAATAAATTGTGTGTTATATGAATAATTATTGCATATACAGTATGTGTAAATACCTATGTAAGGTTTATTAAAGATCTTTGATAAATTAATAATGCAATTCTTAGATTAAGATTCTTAGTTAATTTAATTGTTTTCCATATTGGCCAAATCATTTCAGAAGTTGACTTTCATAATTTTTTTTTATAAAATCTGGTGATCTTATTATTTTTTGTAATGTATCTAAAACACCTGCATTTATGTGCAAATAGTTTAACTTCACATATTAGTCAATTCCTTGTCTGCACTTTAAAATTATTTTCATTCATACATTATACTGGGTGAGTCTTTTACTCATACCATAATTTACTTTGTTATTAAGATAGATATTATTTTAGTCATTATCGCTTTGATCAAATTTAAATATAATTCTTTTATTCATTAAACTTTAATATTTTCTGAATTATTCAAATATTTTATTGTAATGTGGTACATCCTTTTCATTTTGACATTCTGGGTACAATATCCCTTTGTTGTTGTGTTGTTTTGATTACAATAAATCCTTATTGTCATTGTTTTGAATTTGGTTGTTTTATTTGGTTTAACAACGATACACGTAGTTACCTAGATTTATTCAATTTACTATCGGCAGAGCCTGTGCTCTCTATTACTGTTAAAGGTATAAACATTGTGGCGCCCTTTGAGATATAAGAACTCCCCCTCTATTCGCCTCTAAACTAGCTGGTCTTTAGCCGAAAGAGTCCCGGGGGAATCATGTATTGAGGTAAATTTGGTAAGTCATAAGCAGTAGGTATTACGTAAGTAGGCGCAAGACTAGTTCTCGTGGCGGCATATAGCAATATGGGCAAAATATTACATGGAAAAGCTTTTACACTTTACATCATTCATTAATATCTTTACTCTTTGGGGAAATAATATTCTAAAATTCAGTATGTAATATTCTCGAAAATAAAAGAGACTTCATACTAAAATTATTTATTAAAAAATATATGGAGACATAAAATCATTTCACACCAGTCAAAGATTAATACTAAAAGGTGGAGGTATCTAATTTTTGCTTAGTTATTTGCTCATCAATCCAGTGTCTAAATAATGGTACATTAACATATACACCAGGTACTTGATTTACATCACATTCTACACCACGTGCGAGTATTCCAACATGTTGGTATTTGTCTTGTTCACCTGGTATCGGGCACGCTAAAGGACCGCCGCTGTCAACTTTGCAAGTTCTTTTTTCTGGTTCACCACCAGCACAAATAATACTTTTGTCTAATTGGAAATTTGAACCTGATCCCGTTTTGTTCAATTGTTCTTCGCAAGCATTTCTATCGACTACGGATAATTCTACCATCTGTAAAATAGGTCCTTTAGCCCAACCATTAGCGAAACAACTCGTACCACTAGGAACAACGAAATCTTGGTCGGGAAGGCAGAGAATGTTCACAGATTCGGTGATATTCAACGGACTTTTGAGGAACAAAATTGCTATGTCATTAAATAATGCATCCGGATAATATTTATCATGGATAGCGATAGTTTCTACGAAGCGATCTTGGTGTTGAATTAATTCTTGCGTCGTTAGAGTATCCCATTCTCCAGCACGAATTTTATACTTCTTCTCGTGCGAAGCTACACAATGTGCAGCTGTAAGAACGACTTGAGGATGAATTAAAGCACCACCGCATTGATAAATATTCAACTTAATATCCGTCAAAGCATTATATTCTTCCGCGAGTACAGCTACCATCCATGGAAATTCGCCAAATTGTGCCTCACCGCTCTTATCTCCTGTAATACGAAAACCAACGCCGTTTGGATTTCTGTTACCACAACCCTTATTTGGTATTGACGTTGCAGAATTTGAAGTATCTGTAGTATCTGAAGTATCAGACAGCTTACAACAGACCTCCAAGTAGCTTGGACAATCATCCTGCTCTCTGAAAGTATCCATATGTTTTAAGTTAAGTACGTACCATACAGGGTGTATTTTTTAACTTGAAACTTTGAAATATCTCAAAAAATAGTCAGTTCCCCAAAAAATGTCCAGACTTAGAATTGAATAATTCCATGGGGGAAATATATTAGTGCTATAATTTGACCCTCTCTCTTCCTCTACGTAGATGAGGCGTGGGTAACTTTTAAACCCGTATATTTTATTACAGATTCGAATTATACTGGAAAAAGAACGTAGTATTTGTCTGAAACATTTTTTTTTCATGATAGTGGGCGTTGTAATGGATGAAATTCAATTTTTTTGAATACGATGCATACGAGTTCTGCAATTCGTTTTGAATAAAAAGAATACCACGAAAAATGACTTATTAAGAAAGTACTCTTTCACATACTTGGTTAACGCGATTTTATTCGCTCATGACTAGAGCAGACCAATTTCCGTGCGCGCCATGAGCGCCGGTATGGGAGTGTAATTCGTAATATAATAGAATATGCGATAGAATAGGGACGCTTTTTATTAGTTCTGATGCAATACGATTATCCTCATATCGGCGCACATGGCGCGCACGGAAATTGGTCTGCTCTACTCATGACTTATCGGAATGTTTTCAAATAAAAAGAAAATTGTATTTTTCTTGTTGAAAATCCATTTAGTATGTTGAAAATATTTTTTATAAAAATGTTTTTGTAGGTAAAATGCGTGCATCTAACTTTTGTATTATTTCTTCCATTCGTATTTTTTTTAATTCCAAAATCTCAAAATAAACGTACAAAAGAAATAAATAACTTTAAGACACAACTTATTTTACTCAGTTCGATGAATATCTATAAAAGTAAGAGACCTGCTTCTTTTACGCTGTTAATAGTAGCTACTGCAGAATGGAGTATTTAAGTGTACAAGAGAAAATTTCAATGGTTCTGGTGTATGAAGAAGTTGGCAAAAGACTTAATAATTCTGTCAATCTCTACGCTCAGCGTTTTCCAGATAAGATTCGGTCGCGTGCTTCATTTTATCGTACTATCAACCAATTCACTACTGATGGAAGTGTTCAACCGAAAAAGAGGACCCGTCGAACAACAGTCACCTGAAAAAATAATGAAGTCGCTCTATTAGCTGCAGTGGCTGTTAATCCTCATGTTAGCACAAGAGAAATAGCTCGCGATTATGGATTGTCCCACACCAGTCCTTGGAAATTTTCATAAACGTCATAAATATCATCCATACCATGTGTCTCTACATCAAGATCTTCATGGCGTTGATTTCCAAAATCGGGTAACTTTTTATCAGTGGGCTTGTAAACAATTACACCGAAACCCCAATTTTTTTCGTTGCGTATTATTCTCCAACGAGGCATCTTTTACAAACCACCGAACGGTTAATCGACGCAATACACAATACCGGAGTGTTGAAAATCTGCGCTAGCTTCCCCAAGTTGAACACCAGCGCCCTTGTACTGTCTAAGTGTGGTGTGAAATAATTGGAAACAAAGTCATCGGTCCCCACATTATTGAAGGCCACTTTAATGGCGAAATGTACCGAGACATTTTGGAAGCACTACTTGAAGACATTAGTTTAGAAGTGCGACAGAACATGTGCTTTCAACATGATGGCTTCCTAGCACACTATTCGGTGGTAGCACGTGAAGTATTTGATCCTAATTACAATGGTCGCTGGAACGATAGAGTTTGTTCAGTAAATTGCCCTGTTAAATCACCAGATCTTACTTCGCGAGATTTATTTTTATGGGGTTATCTCAAATACAAAGTATACAATCAAGTACCAACTTCTCAGTTTTCTAGAGTCATTTGAAATATGGATCAATTTAATTGAAAGATGATGAGGCAAGAGGAAACCTAGCGCTCTGATAATTAAGAGGCGAAGGCACATACATAAATGAAGCACCCTGATACCCGAGATGCCAGGAGACGCAGGTTCATCAAGTACTCCAAGGTACTATGTATACGTCGTTTTTGTTGGGTTACGCTAAAAGTAATTTATTCACCAACAATTTATATTTCTACATGTGACATTTTCCCAGTTATTCAAAATTTGTAAAAGGAATAAAGATTAGTTTTGATAATTTCCAAAAAAAGATGTACTTTTTATGACACACGTATTGCAGAATCGTATGCATAGGTTCCCAGTGCGAGAAATAGGAAAAAAATTAACTTCATCGATTACAGCGCCATCTATCATGAATTGGGAAAAATGTTTCAGACAAATCTTACGTAATTTTTCCAGTGAAATTCGAATCTATAATAAAATGTACGGATTTATATTTAAGATTTCAACGTCAGCCCCGCTCCATCTACATGGAGAGAAATAGAGGGACTAATTCTAGTTCTATTGTATTTCATTCATGAATTATTAAATTTTAAATTTTGACATTTTGTCGTAAACTGCTTATTTTTAGAGATATTTCAAAGTGTTAAGTTAAAAAATACACTCGTTGTACTAGCACTGATTTAATATAAAATTAAGTATTTGATTAGAGATTTGAAAGAAGACTATTGAGTATTAATTGCTGCTTTAGAAGAAATATATCTAAACCAACAGAAGCATATAAGGTTTAGCTATAAAATAACTAAGCCGTGGCCCTAGTTTGAATAAGATATTTTTTTTTTGTTTTGACGGAAAAATGGTAAGTTTTTTAATAGAGAAACGAATTGTCGGGAAATTTCGGAGGAGGGGGAGGAGAGCATAATTTCTAAATAATTTAAAATAGTTCTTCCTATACATACACAATATCGATTAGACCACGTCCATCTGAAATTTTGGTTTGCTGGTTTTGGCACTCGTAATAAGGAACACATTTGCATTTTGAACCACCAGGAATCGCTACAGCTTGATTTTCAGAAATCACATCCGTTTTATTTAGTCCAAATATTGCGTCGATTTGGTCTTCAACGGTTTCTTGTCCTCCAACTTCCAATGATAAGTACATTAAGAGTACTATGGCTATAATAGTCTTCATTTCTATAATAAAATAAATCGATCGTTAGACTAGCTAGACTAGCAGATACACGTTTTGACCGAGAATAAAGAGATATATTATAGTAGGATATTACATACACATGCAGAAAAGAGTAAACAAAATAAATAAGTAAGAAAAACATAAATTCATACATACATGACAACAAACAATGTCGTGACAATCATCAAATTCAATATAACATTTACAAAACGAAGACAAACGCAACAAAAGTTGGAATTTATATTTTTATTTCATTAAATCAATTTTGATTAGAAAAAGCAGACAAAAGGTATGTGGACAAGAACGTAGAGAAATGTATATTTAAATATTAAGATTTAATTTTAAAACATACTTTATTCAAATGAAAAATCAATTTAGAAAATGTAAACAACCAATGTAAAAACGCATCCACGCAAAAATCAGGTATTTATAATAATAAAAATTAATCAAAAAAAAAATCAGTCCACGTTCACAATTTCAAAGCAATTTACGAACAACTTCAGTCGTTCGTAAATTAAAGATGCTAACGTCAAGTAAGAAACAAAAAACAATTGAAAAGGGGTTTACAGTCCGTGCCAGAGATTCGCGCGAGAAGTGTCAACGGGTGAAGACGTAGCTTCCCCCTTAGCAAATAAATATTGTGAAAAATAGCGTTAAAAACTAAAGCTATTACCTTCGCAAAATACTAAAATTAAAACAAAGTAAAAACATGAATCTTAAAAGCCAATTTTAGTAAAATATCAGCGTGAAAGCGACTTATACACAAAGTTATAAAACAAAACTATAACCGCAAAAGTACGGGATACCGATCGAAGAATTATATAAAATTATCCAAGAAAGATCACCCACTACGCTAGGGACAAGATTGATACGTATCTACGCAAGTTAACAAGAAATTTGGTTGATAGAAATATATGTGAAGCACTTACCTTTTATTAAGCTTTTTTTTATATATAGTCAAACGTAAAATTAGTTTGCGATTGTATCAAATAGAGTTGTCCAAAAATATAAATACCACTTTACAATAATAGCATTATTGCGTTTGTCACAAAAAGTAGCAAAAGCCATTTATTTGTATAGTATATGAGTTTGATGTTATATTTAGTTTGAAAAAAAAGAAACGTTAAATTATATATATATATATATATATATATATATATATACATATATATATATAAACTTATAAGTAGACTGCGTCCTCTAATGAGTCATGTAGGCGCAGAGACAAGTCGGTTTCGATTGATGCAATATTCGCTCGTAACTAACCCTGATTTTAATGTCCTGAAAGGCTTTTGTGTTCAAAATACGGAAATCGGTAGATAACTTAGAGTTTTTGGCCTTGCCTTTTGATTTTTAAAAAGAACAAATTTAGTTAAAACTCTTTATTTTGTATGTTTAACGTTCTACAGCTTATTACCGAATGAATATATAATGCATCTTAATACTATTTACAGAACAATTGTCTTATCTTAATTCTTAAAACTACTAGGTTGCAGTTCTCACGTTGCATCGTAACTCCTGGGGGCCTAGAAGGAAACATCACCTAGGTGCGAAAGCGACAAGGGATGTTGCCGATTTTCTTCTTGCGGGTGGTCGACTTGTGTCTCGGTTGCGGCGGACTTCTTTTTCTTCCATAGGTACTTGATTGCTAAAGTAGTAGGCCATACGAGCGCCATTATAATGATAATTGTTACCCCGATTGACAATGGGTTATTGTGAAACTCGACGCTGTTAATTTTCTTTACCTCACCATGGAGATTTCTTAAATTTGTATAAATGTTCGATAGATTTTGTGTATCCACTTCGTGAATCTTCTCATAACTATTTTCTTTTTCTATGTGGATGGTGATATTGTAGCCGTCGCCTAGATTTGGTATTTTTGAAAAATTCACGCTCCCGCAGTGACTCTTGAGTTTGTAAAATCGTCTGGTCGATTTTAATCATACATTCTTCAGTTATCGCTACCGTATATGTACCATGCATTTCTTCTACTTCTTGTTCTTTCTTGCATATTTTCTTTATTAAAGTTTCTTTCGGTGTTACTACTAACCATTGAATACACAGGCCTGCATAAAATTTGTGATGACGTGATTTTGTTTGTTAAGCTCAGTTTTTATATAGCAATAACTAATTAAAATACAGTTGGTCTCTATCACCCACAGATTTTTTTTGCACAAAAGAAAAAGAAAAAAATATAAAAAAAATCTTATAATAGGCGTTTTAATACATTTTAAAATGAATGTACTACTTCAAATTCTAGGTATTAACCCAAAAATGATTTTCTGTTGTGGTTTTAAAGAAATTTGTTAAATAGGCTCTCATTACCTGATGTAAATCTTTTATTACATGTATTAATTTTGGACAAGATTTCCGGGAATTTTTACCTGCTAAATCCTATTTATTATGCTTTCACTTTATTAGTACTGCGAAGAAGGATTTCAAGTTTAACACTCCAAACAAAATGTATATTTTAATGTCATTTACTTCATTATAGCTCTGAGTGTCGATCAGTAAACAAGTAAAATTAATTTGTCTTTAGTGTTGTGCGTGGTATTTGATAAATAAACATTGCTTAAAAATATGTCTAGCCGGTGTTGCAAGATGATTTCTGTTATATTTGTGGATATTTCGTCTTGAAAAGGTTTAAGAGACCAATTGGTGAATTTGTGAAAAATGCATATTATGCTTATTTCAAAATCAAATTAGGAGATCAAGATAAAGATTGGGCACCGCATGTTGTTTGTAAGGTATGTGAAGAAGGTTTAAGACATTGGACCAAAGGGAATTGAAAAAGCCTTCGTTCTGGAATACCGATGGTTTGGAGAGAACCGCAAAATCATCATGAAGATTGCTACTTTTGTCTTTGTGATATTAAGGGGCATAATAGAAAAACTTTGAAACATATTTTGTACCCAAACAATATCCTCACAGTGATCATGTACCTATACCTATAACCCCCAAAGTACTACAAGAAGATATTGAAACCTCTTCAACTTCCGCCTCCGTACAGATGGATAGTGATTTTGAACCATCAACCTCAGGTCAAAACCAACCTCAGCTATTTTCACAACCCGAACTGAATGATTTAGTAAGAGATTTGGGACTTTTAAAAGATCTTTCTGAAGTACTGGGGTCTAGGTTGAAACAAAAAAATTTGCTTGCCCCAGAAACTACCTTCTCTTGGTATATAAATCGTGAGGCTGGATTTGTAAAATATTTTGCACAAAACGGACCACTCGTGTACTGCCAAGCAATTGCTGATTTACTTACTTTCCTCGGAGCTCCTGAGTACACATCTTCTGACTGGAGACTTTTCATCGACTCTTCAAAAAGGAGCCTTAAAGCTGTTCTTTTACATAATGGCAATGTTTTTGCTTCTGTTCCGGTCGGCCATTCTGTTCATTTAAAGGAAAACTATGAAAATTTACAGGAATTACTTTTAAGAATACAATATGAAAATCACAACTGGGAAGTGTGAGGAGATTTAAAAATTTTAGGCCTTCTCTTGGGTCAGCAGTCTGGATATACTAAATTTCCATGTTTCCTGTGCGAGTGGGATAGCAGAAATCGAGAACAGCATTGGATAAAAAGAGACTGGCCACAAAGGGTGACTTTAACACCTGGAACCAAAAATGTAATTCGCGAAAGTCTTATTGACCCTCAAAAAGTGTTACTTCCACTACTTCACATAAAACTTGGACTTATGAAACAATTTGTTAAGGCATTAAACAAAGAAGGAAATTGTTTTAAATATTTGTGTAAAACATTTCCGACTCTGTCAGAGGCAAAATTATAGGAGGGAATCTTTGTAGGCCCGCAGATTAGGAGCTTGGTGAAAGATCAAGAATTTGAAAATATGATGGAAGATAAGGAAAAACATGCATGGCATGCTTTTAACGAAGTTGTACATAAATTTCTAGGGAATTATAAAGACACAAACTATGTTGAGATCGTTGAAAATCTGCTGGAAAAATTCAGGATTCTTGGTTGCAATATGAGCATAAAAATTCACTTTTTACATTCCCATTTGGACTATTTCCCAAAAAACCTTGCAAATGAAGCTTTTCTGAAAAACGAAAAAGTTTTTTTAAGAAGCATAAAGAATAAATAACTATTTCTAATAGTTTCTATTTTTGTATTTTTTTTTAATATAATATAAAAGTAGCTTATAAATGAAATAAATCGTGTTTTTTCTATATTTTTTGATTTTACTGGTTTGAAAAATAACCTTACGTGATACAAAAAAAATAAAAGCAGATTTGAAATCAGCGCTACCCAATTACTAGAAAACAGTTAAAATTTTTAAATCAACTTTCAAAGTGTTGAAAAATGCAGGCCTGTGTTATTTATTAATTTAGTGATTTGTATTTCTTCCACTTTCTTTACAATCTGTTCACAGCGGTCGTATTTGTTGGAGTACGTTAAGAGCTGGACTTCGCACGGTGACGATGTCGTTATTATGTGTGCCTCGCCATGATCACAAATGTATTCCGTCGCTTTTAATTAAATACATCGATTTTTGTTAAACATATATTTTTGTTCATTTATTGCCAGATATTGGGATGTGGGTTGAATTGATTTAAAATAAGATTCGTTTATAGGTACAGGTAAAGGGTATACGTGATAATAATTAAACGGTTCCGGTTCCACTAAAGGAACTAATATTACATAAACAATTGTTTATTCTTTTATATAGGCTTTTACTTTAAGAATTTTACTTAAATGATGAATTTAGTTCTTTATAGGTTCTATAGACAGTTTACGTGTATCAAATTGATTTTTAAGTTCAGTTATTTCATGCAATAGTTCGTCCGGTTCAATTATTGAAGGGTGATATGTTTGCAACTTTGTAAATGTAAGCGCTGTGATCAAAGTATCTAAAACATCGTTTATAGCTTCCGTTAAAAAGAGTAATTGATTGAAAATAGCATATATGTGTGATTGTAATTCATTTCTCATTAAACGATACCTTGCTTCACTAATTTCTTTTTGTACTTTTTCTATTCTAGTTTGTAACAATATTTGGTTATCTTGAATAGATTTAACTGTTTCATTGAAGGTATTTATGGTATATAATGTTAGTGTAATTTGTTGTTCTAATACGGTTTTGAATTTTTTTTTGTGAGTCCATTATTTTACCGATAGCTTGATCGTATCTCTGCGCATCTTCATTATCCAAATTCCCCGTGATTGCTTTTATTATGCTGCCCGCCAATTAATTGCACCTCTCTTAGATCTACTACTGGGAATTAATTGTTTAATTTTCTTACTTACTAATTCTAAGTTATAATTCAAAATCTTATTATAATTTTCTACTTCAAACACGTAATGTTCGGATTGAGCTGACGTGTTTTCCGTGAGCTTTGTCCAATTTCTACACTTACTTTCTAATGCCTTAGCTTCTATTATCAAATAATCTAACTTATGCTTAACTTAACTTATGCCTTTTTTAAATTTTTAAATAACTTATGCTTATTGACAAATTTCCAATACGTTACAGTATTCCATGTCATTCCTAATTTTAGTGGTAATAATCCTGTTGTATCCTGGATTTTCGTTATTCTGACGTCTCCGCACGATCCTGTGATACAGAGGAATCTGCAGCAACGCCATATTTTAGGTTTCTAACGTGAACTCTTCGTTCTCGTTTATTTTTATCTATTATAAAGGCTGTTCCGTTTTTAAATATTTTCTTTACTTCATACGGTCCTGTGAATCTAGGTGATACCTTACTTTTATATCCCACTGGCCGTTTTACATAAACTTGCAGCCCTGCTTCTAGCGGTCGTGTTTTCAGCTTTGTATTACGTTTTTCTATGATTTTAGTTTTCTTATCTTGAACTTCCTAGCCTAATTTTTCGTATAAAAGTTTTAATCTGTTTACATGCCGTGTTAAATAATTATTGTAAAATGTTCGATCGTAATACACGTCAAATCCCGGTAAGGGCAGATTTATGCTGAATAGAGGAGTACTGATACAGGCGCCCCCTTCCGTCCCTTAGCCTGCAGGAGGGCAGAATGCCCAGATCATTATAACTTCGGGATCACAGCTGGTCCAATCCCAAGGTGTAGCACCATCGCGCTTAGGGGATGCATGGCACAGGATCCTTAAGGTGTGTCGTAAGCGATGCCCTGGATACCTGGCGACCTCCAGGGGTACTTAGCCTTGGCGTGGTAAGGGCGCACTGCCGCGCTTGACTTATTTTCGTCCCAACTCGTGGGAATAGATATGGAAAACGGAGAAAATCAAAATCAAAATCAAAATCAAAAAAATAAAAATAAAATAAATGAAGATGAAAAAGACAAAAAAAAATGTTTGTAAGAACAAGACTGATGTGAGAGTGGAGATGGAAAAGGCCATGGGCAAGGAAATTTTCGAAAGGAAACGTGAGGAAGCACTTGTTTTCGGAGGGAGGAGCTCCTTAGCCAGGACACCCCCGAGTACCACTCCGACGGCAGCAGTGCAGAAAGACACACAGACCCCAAGGGATGAAAGTGAAGTAACTGAAGTACCGGGGACGAACCCGGACCACAGCGCAACAAGCGGGGAAGGTAAGGAAGAAACGGAGCACAGCGCAAAGGCCTTTGGCTGGATAATGCAAAAGAGCAAGAGAAAGAGACCGGAATCGCCTCCCAAAAAGCGAACCAAACGGAAAGTTAAAGAAGACAACCCCGTCTTTCGAGAAGTAAATACCGTGATGGAGAAAGTGCTCGCGAGAACGAAGGAACTTAAAAATTGGGTCCAGGAATCAACCAAAACCACGCTAGAGATTAAACTGGGCGAACTAGTAGAGGCACTGGACAAAGAACTAAAAACCTGTCAGAGGAGAAGTCTAAGCCAGGAAGCAGAGCCCCCTCACAGAAGCACAAGTCCAGCAACACAAAACATTGGGAAGACCAGCAGCGCCGACGTAGGTACCCAGACAAACTTGGAAGAGTACGAGTTAGAGAAAATAAAACAAGAGGAACGAATAAGAAAGGATATTACACAAATCCTCAAAAGTGGAACATGTTTCCAAGATATCAGTAGTGTATTGGAAGAAGAGTGGCCAGAAGATATTTTCAAAAACACCCAGGTGAAAGAACTCAACCAGACTAACCTCAACCTGGATGGAGACTATGGTGTGATAATAGAGGAGAAATCATGGAGAACCTAGGTGTAAATATCCGGAAATACACGAGATGGCCCAAAGAGCAGACGAAGAGATATACTACATGATTAAGACGGTAGCTACGAAAATAAAGAACCAGGATAGTATAGAAAAAACAACGGCTCTGTATGTTCTCTCCCTGGAGCCGCAAAATGAAGCAGCTGTGTCTGCCGAAAACATCCATAAAAATTGAGAATGCTTGAGGAAGCTATGAAAGTACATCCTGCTGCCAAGCTAAACCTAGTTATAGATGAAAGGACGAACCTACTCTATCTAAGAAAGTTGTCAGAATTTGTATTCCATGGCTCGACACAGAAGATCATCCTAATAACGCCCACTCCAAGAACAAGGAAAGAAAAATCGGCGAAGGCCCAGTCGGGAAAGGTATTAGTGAGAACCAGAGAGACAACATATGCGGATCTACTCAAAACAGTTAAGAGCAGCATTGACATTAAAAAGGTCGGAGTCCAAGTGAAGTCGTTTAAAAAAACAAAAAAAGGAGACCTGCTACTGGAGGTAGAAGGCGGAGCAAAAAAGGCCGCAGTATTGAAAGACGCAATAAAGAGAAAAGTAGACAATGAAGTCAAGATAACAAATAGAGATGTGGCAGTACATATCCTTGATATAGACGCAGCCGTAACACAGGAAGAGGCAGAGAACGCCATAAAGGTAGCGGTGAAACACAGCGATGCCCAGGCCATAAAAGTGAAAGCTCTGAGACCAAGCTGGGATGGAAACCAGATAGCGACTGCCGTAGTTAGCAAACCAGTGGCAAATATGATGATTCAAGCGATATACATCAAAATTGGATGGGCAAACTGCAAAGTAAGGGAAAGGGTAAACGTGACGCGATGCTTTAAGTGCCTAGAGTTTGGTCATAGAGTGGTGGAATGTAAGGGGCCGGACAAATCTAATGTCTGTATAAATTGCCATCAGCCTGGACACCAAGCTAGGTAGTGTAAATCCAAACCCTATTGCGTATCCTGTCAAACCAGTGAGCACAGGTCAGACACAACGAGATGCCCTAATTTCAGAGAACAAATAAAAATCCAGCTTAATGCAAGGAAAGAGAAACAAGGAGGCCTGGGGTCCCTAAACACAAGAAATGGCGCTTAAAATTCTCCAAACTAACCTGGGTAGGGCAAGAATAGCCCACGACATCATGCATGCGATAGCGTGCGAAAAATCGGCCGACATAGTAATAATTAGTGAACCGAATATCAAAATTGCTAAAGACAATATGTACATAATGGACAAAAAATCGACCGTCGCTATCTACATTAAGAACAAAAATGTGGGAATCATCAGCCACACGCTCGGAAAAGGTTTCGTCTTACTAAGATGGAAGCAATGGCGCCTGTTTGGATGTTACATATCACCAAATATCCCCCTGGAGGGCTTCCAGCGATGTATCGACGACCTGACCGACGAGATCAAATCAGATAACACCGAGGTGGTACTAGCTGGGGACTTTAACTCTAAGTCATCAATGTGGGGTCCCCTGTCACTGACATTAGAGGAGAATACCTTACGGAGTGGGCCGCGGAAATAGGGCTTAATGCTATAAATACAGGAAACACACCTACTTTTGAACGAGGATACACCAAATCATACATCGATATAACACGGGCAACGGATAAAATGACCACACGAATCAAGGAGTGGCAAGTACTGACCGGAGAGTCTCACACTGAACACAACCATATATACTTCGAAATTGCACAAAAGACCCAGCAGGAAACACAAAAGGCAATAGCCCACATGATGGATACAAGCAGCTTTAAGGCAGCCCTACAAAACCTTACTCAGAGGCACAGCAAAATGACACCAGATGATTTCCTGGACAGGATAGACAACATAAACAAAGAATGCACTACATCTACCAGCACGAGCGGACGTAGTATGCCATATTGGTGGAATCTTGAAATCGAAGCCAAAAGAAAGGAGTGTCTACAACTACGTCGTAGATTAACAAAACATAGGAGGTTAACACAGACTTTCGAATCCCTCGCCAACATAGAAAAGTATAAACAGGGAAAAAACGAGTTAAAACACCTCATACTTTGGACAAAGAGAAATCACTGGAGAATTTTACAGCAGAACTTGGAAGGAGATATATGGGGAGAAGGGTATAAAATAGCTATGAGGCATCTGTGCAAACTACCCCCGCCCTATAATCCAACGCTAGAGAGGAGAATAACAATCCTGAAAGATTTGTTTCCGCTGAAAGACGAGGAACCAATCAGACACCCAGATAGAGTAGACGATGTCCCCCTTTTTCAGAAAGAGGAACTCCTGAGGGCCGTAGCAAAATCTAGGATAAGTAAAGCGCCGGGACCGGATGAGATCTCTGCAGAGGCCGTCAGACTGATTTCTGAGACGGCACCGGATCTGTTACTGGACTTCCTTAACCAACTACTTAAAAATCAGACTTTCCCCACCAAATGGAAGGAAGCTAGGGTAGTGCTAATCTGGAAGGGGAAATCAATAGAGGAGTCTTCAGCGTTTAGACCCATATGTCTTCTAAGCATCTTGGGAAAAATATACGAACGTATGGTAAAGGAAAGACTAGAGCAAGAAATAGAAAGCAGAAGTGGACTGTCAGAAAGACAATTTGGCTTCGTAAAGGGAAAGTCGACGGTACATGCCGTTAGGTTCCTGGTGGACTTGGTTAGGGAATCTCAGGGGGGATGTCAAGTAATAATAAAATTGACGTATAAAAAATATAAAAATCATTTTTATATTTTTTATACGTCAATTTTATTATTTTTTAACTCTACATTTTTTACCCCAGAAGAAGCGACAAAGTGTTGCGAAATATAGGGTAATTTAATAAAGGAGTTTTTTAATTGACCGCTTACCCGAATTTAAATAAATTTTTGATAATATATCACGGTCGATCATTTCTTTTCAATTATATATATATATATATATATATATATATATATATATATATATACGGGGTTGGGCAAAAGTAACGCATCAGTCGAATAATTCCGTAAAAATAAACTTTAGAACAAAATGTTGTTAACAAAAGTTTTTTGACAAGTTATTTTGTATTAGCTTCAATCATTTGTTTTTTTTTCAAGATGATTACATATGATAGCCAAAAATTTATTTTTTTTTTTAATGGAAATAATATTAATTTTTAGACAATTCGGAATCTTTATTAAGTTCTGAATATGAATGCGTACTATTTTCATGGGGTTAGATAATAAAAATATTGAGAAAAAAATAGAATTTTATAAAAGTAAACAGTGTCCTAAACGTTACCAAAAATGACGAATTGTATTTTGTAAACTATTAGGTGGTATGGCTTGTATCTCACGAGTAATTTTTGCTCCCAAATCCTCTAGGTTTCTAGGTTTCTCCTTGTATACTTGCGACTTCAAGTGTCCCCCAAAGAAAGAATTCCAATGGATTTAAATCGGGAGACCTAGCGGGCCAATCTATAAAACCCCGACGTCCAATCCAACGACCGGGAAAAATTGTGTCCAAATACTGTCGAACATTAATAGCATAATGTGGTGGTGCTCCATCTTGTTGAAACCATAGATTACGGTTTGGCATGCTTGGTTGATTGTCGTTAGGAAATAAAATCAACAGATCTGGTACAATATGGTTACGCAATAAATGTAAGTAACCATCACCATTTAGGTTGTGTTCCAAAAAGTACCGACCTATGATTCGTTGCCCAACAATGCCAGCCCACACATTAAGTTTGTGGCGATGCTGTGTATAATTTTCTCGCATCCAATGTGGATTCTCAGTCACCCAATAACGGCAGCTATGTCTATTTACAAATCCATTTAGACAAAATGTAGCTTCGTCAGAAAATACGATGTTGTTTAAAAAATTTGGATCGTTATTGGACAATTCCATTATTGTTTCACAAAACTGTAATCTTCTGTCCGGGTCATCTTCGTTAAGTTCGTGCAGTAAATGTATCTTATAGGGCTTGTATTTGTTCGCTTTTAATATTCGTCTAATAGATCTGCTACTCATATCATTTTCTAATCCTAGTTGAGTGGTTGACGTAGTGGGATTTTGCGTTACAGTAAGTAAAACATGAAGAGATCGGTCTTCATTAGTGATTTCTTTTGGTCGGCCAGCTTTAAGTATATCTCTAACATCGCCCGTTTCTCTAAATTTAGTAACCAATCTCGAAACTGTTGATTGAGCTATAGGATCTCGATCCAAATAAACATTATTGAATAAAGTGCAAACTTCGTGATGTGTACGTTGCCTGTCACCATATCCGACCATCATAAGAATTTCTATTCTTTCTTTAGTAGTTAATTTGACCATTTTCACACAAAACACGTATTAAAAAAAGCAAGTTCTACAATGGAAACTATTTTATTGTGAAACGTCAATAATTCAATGACAGTCAAAAAATCTACAATTTCCAAAGCAATCTACAAAACATTGCACTAGTCCAAATGTATGTACGTTTATAAATTTTATTTTTTTCTCAATATTTTTATTATCTAATCTCATGAAAAAAGTACATATTCATATTCAGAAATTAATAAAGATTTCGAATTTTCTAAAAGAAAATAAATATTATTTCCATTTAAAAAAAAAATTTTCTTTGCTGTCATAGTAATCATCATGAAAAAAAAACGCAAATGATTGAAGCCAATACAAAATAACTTGTCAAAAAACTTTTATTGACAACATTTATATTTACGGAATTATTAGACTGATGCGTTACTTCTGCCCAACCCCGTATATCTTGAATACATGAACTAACGGCTGTAAAAAGATCGACTCGATCACGTGATTATTTTCGAATATTTCGCCGCCGTCAGCCGTTTTGTATCGTTTATATTTGTTGTGTTATTCTTTTCTATTTACGTCTTCATGTTCTTTTATTATATAAAAGTTTTTTTCAAATCTACAACGTATTATTATGTTAAAAGGTAATACAATGCGTTATAGAAATTTCATGTATTAAATGGTACAATTTAATCTTTTTAAGGGTTATAATGTTGTAAGCGTCAACATCTGCTATTTCTAGCGCGATTAATACAAAAAAGTCAAGATACTCAAGAAATAATCTGCAATGTTTACGATTATTTCAAAAAACAGTCTACACCAAGTGCATTATATATTTCAAGCTAATTACAATATTTACTACTAATTATAATACTGCCATATTTAGGTAATATACTCGAAAGAGATGTTGAAGCAACTAGAGTTTCAAAGAGCAGAGTAGTACAAATTGTTGGTGAAGCCTAACAAATTGAAGCAGGGGAAAAAGATGTAATTCTGTCGCCATACACAATAATTCAAAAAGTTACTCAAAAGTCGACAGTTGATGAATTTGCAGAGCAAGTAATTCAACATACAATATACAGACTCAGGCAAATGTGTGGGAACACCAGATTTCTGACAAAATTATGTATTCTTTTAAGAAATATCCTTAATAAAAGTTTTTGTAGTATTTCTATTTTACTCTATCACATACTTTGTTTTTCTACAACATAATACAAAAAATGCGTACACCTTTTAGGAATATTAAACGGTGTGCGTTACAGACTGGAAATCTTGCTACCATTTGTAAATATGTTACACGATGATGAATTACAGGAAGGCTACTTCCAACAAGATGGAGCTCCTGAAATACTACCAATGAAAACATGGTTCTTCTGAGAGAATTTTTTAGAGATCGATTTATTAGTTTAAATACAAACGCAATTTGGCCACCTGGTTCCTATGATTTAACACCGTGCGATATCTTTATATGGCCGTACTTAAAAAAAATTATATTTTTGTAACACATGTTTTTGATCATAATGACCTGCAACAAAGGATCACTAATAAGGTCGTAGAAACTAATAATTCACCTTGGAACCTAAAAAATGTTATTCACTTTGTTAAACGAAGAATTTTACGCTGCAGAGATGAGGGCGGTGGCCATATTACGCACCTTATTTAATGAAACCCAACACAACAAGAAACTCTAATGAATGACTTCACAGATGACGAAGTTTAATTTCTCCAATGTAAAAACGTTTCTTTTCAAAACCAACACATTTGTGTTAAAAGAAAAAAATTAATGATCGCTTCAATGTCGTACTTGCTTGTTTTGTATACTTCATTAATAAATTGCTGTGCTTATTTTAATTATTAATTCATCTTTATTATGAATATTATGAGATTTTACAAACATAATGCTTTAAACTTTATTTCTCGGTATTTTTTTATTTTGAAACAGACAGCACTCATTGGCCTCCCAGAACATCCCTATATGTTGGAAAAATGAATATTATAAGTCAACCTTTAGTCGACGGAGAAACAGTAATTTTTCCAACTCTTCACATTAAATTGGGTCTTATGAAGCAATATGGCAAATCTCTAAATTTCCAAGGTAACTGCTTCCAATATGTTAAATCTCTAGATTTGCAAGGTAACTGCTTCCAGTACATATGTGAAAAGTTTCCACGACTATGTTACGAAAATTTAAATCTGGGGTATTTGATGAACCTCAAATTAGAATTTTAATGAGAGATCTAAATTTCACCAACTCTATAAACGAAACTGAGAAAGAAGCCTGGACTTCATTCACGATGGTCGGGAACAATTTTCTTGGAAACAAAAAAGGCTGCAATTGTAAAGATCTAGTGCAACCAATGCTTAAAAAATTTCACCGCCAAGGTTGTAACATGAGCATAAAGCTTCATTTCGTTCATCATCTTGACAGGTTTCTCGAAAATTTAGGTGCTGTAAGCTATAAATAAGGCGAGAGATTTCATCAAGATATAAAAATAATGGAAACTCGGTACCAAGGAAGATGGGATCCTCATATGATGGCCGACTTGTGTTGGGGTGTTCAAAGGGACTGCCAAACCAAAATACACAGCAGAAAGTGCTACAAATGAAAATTTATTACCTAATTGTTGTTTTTCCTTTTAAACAAACTCTTGTAATTTTTTAATGATTATTGTGTAAATACTTGCACTATACTCGTGACTGATATTGTATTGAAGTAAATAAATGAATTATTAAATTTTAACGCCAAGCACCGGTTGATATGCATTACCATAATGTTTTGCGGCAGTAAAGTAACACTTCTATCTACTATCTTACTGTAAAAATAAAACACTTTACCTGCCGCTAATACGCCGCTGTTTGGCATTAGACAGAAATCGTTTGTCGCTGTCACGGCTCCAACAGTAAAAGTTTTATCGGGAATTATTTATAGAAAATAATGGAAGAAGACGTTCAGTGCACGCCGCCTGAAATTCTGAAAAAGTCGAAAGTCTTTCGAAATTCTACAACAAAAATCAGTCAAAAAGATACAATCGCCAGTATAACATATTTATGGAGTGGTGCAACAAATAAGGAATTAAAAAGTTCAGTGAAAATGTTTTAGTGGCGTATTTTTCCGATTTATCGAAAGAGTATTCTCCTTCTTCGGTATGGTCTATGGTGAAAGCAAATCTTTTAGCAAAAAATGACGTTGATATTAGTAAATATAAAAAACTTACGGCTTTTTTAAAACAAAAAGGAAGAAATCTTATTCCAAAAAAGTCCAAAACTCTTTCTCAAAAAGAAATAATTACATTTTTAATAAATGCACCGGATGAAATCTACTTGATGATGAAGGTAATTCATGCAAACCTTTCAAAACAATTTTTTTATGAATGTAGTAATTATTTTAGATTTGCGTTGTGTTTGGCATTGTTGGTGCTTTACGTAATGAAGAACTTTTGAATTTAAAAGTAAGTTACAGAGCATAACGAAACAATTTTGGTTGTTCAGATAACTAAAACAAAGATTAATGATTAATAGGCATCGATTGTTTGTGATCACTACAGAGTTTGAAGGAAAAGTAAAATCCATAGAATTATTTAACAAATATTCAGCTCTGCGCCCCCACGACCTACTTTTCTTAACTTATAGAAAGGGAAAATGCACAGTCCAGCCAATTGAAATCCATACTTTTGGAAGTGTACCAAGAAAAAAGCCAGCTATCTACATTTGCCAGAGCCATCACTTTATACGGGACATGGTTTTTGTCGAACGTTGAGGAATCTGAACTCAATAAAATGAAAATTGCAAAGACGATTTTAGGTGAAAGTCAAACTAACAGCATAGTTACCAATGATACCAAGCATGTTCAATTGAAACTTCTTTCGCTGCAGGAATTAATTTTTATAATGCGTCAGGTTGTTCGTTTACTTTTAATATATCAAGTAATAAGTAGATTTGTTTTCTATTCGCTGTTATTTTTCTGTGCTTACTTTGTCATAATAAAATGTGATAAGTTATAATATGTCCATTCTTTTTAAATATAAATTTTTTCGGTTGACGATAAAATTGTGTATGCAGCACGTTAGTAAAGTGACTTTATTCTCGCCTGTTACTCGCCCCGCTCGCTCGGCTCATAATCTCAGACTCGTTCAATGAAATATAACTTTACTGACTTCGTACATAAATAACTATTATACTTGGTTTATATCGTAACAGGTCTTATTCAAAAAGCATAGTACAGTATACAGTTTAATTTTGACGTGATACGCAAAAACTGACATGATTTTCGGATTCAGCGCACCCGAATTAGTAAAAAACAACTCTCGCTTATAAGTCAGCAAAAATCGTGTTGGCTAGTGTAATTTAATGTTTTTTCCTATTCTTCCGTCACCTCCTGTACCACTTTCGCAGTGTCAAAGATATAAAACTTTCTCTTAGCAAAAGAATTAAATGAGGCAAATGTAACCATAGTAGTATGCTCATGGATATTTGATAATCGCGCGTTAAACTCGGTACATGCCGTGCACTTGAATGTTATCTTACCTTTCTTGATTCTTAATAATTGAATTTCATTCCTCGAAAGGCAACGACATATGGTATGAAAATAATTCTTACCGAGGTCATATGAAATTTCCCTTTCCGAAACGAGCTTCTTCTTGTAAACAAAACAGTGAGAATTTATAATTAAGGAACAAAAATTCGCGGGACCACACCCTTTGCCTTCAGACGGCCTATCCATGTTTAACAAAACAAAAAAACGCAAAGGTCATGGTAGAGATAAAAGCAACTTAACAAAAAAGATTTGTACAAATAAGTAGAAACCGGATGCAACAGGCCGAAATTACGATGAACCATATAGTCTATAACATCGCTAAGTACAACACGCAGTTATTGAATAGCACTATTCAACTATTCGGTTAACCGGACACCTTTTTTTTTGTCGTTGAATTGTGACGCAATTACTTCAATATTATAGTTAAATTCCTTTCTTCAAAGGTGAAGCGTAAGGAGTTTCTATAATTGATTTTATTTATTAGTTAATATTTCGTAAGATAAATAAACTACGGTGAGTTAGTTTCTTTTTTTCATTGTTTTAACTGTTAACTGTTAGACCCGTTGGAATCTGACAATTTTAACGAAGAAATCTGTGAAACTTTAATGGCGGCAAATATACCATTAAATAAACTTAACAATCCCACCTTCAAAACATATATATATAATGAAACGAAAATACATATAATGATCGAAATGTTACTGATGAATCCATCTTACGCAAATATAATGTTTCTAAGTGCTACACGAAAGCAGTAGAACGCATTAGAAGCCATCTTTCAAATCAGTACCTATGGATAAGTGCTGATGAAGCTGTCGATATTTTAGGACGCTGTGTGGTAAATGTTGTAGCTGGTGTACTACATCCAACTATTCCATATAATACATACGTAATAACAACAAAAGTTATATATACAGTTGATGCGGAAACAGTAGCTACAACCATTTACGGGAATATGCACCAAATGCTTCATTCAGACGACAGGTACAAAGAAAAAAAACTTTTATTTGTCAGTGACAGTGCTGTATATATGTTAAAAACAAGCAGGCTAGTAAAGGAAACACATCGTAATATGCTGCAAATTACTTGTGTTACGTGTAGCACATGCTCTCCACAGAATCTGTGAATATATCAGAGACACCTTTCCGTAAGTTGATACGCTTGTATCCGCTTTTAAAAATGTTTTCAGAAAAGCACCATTGAGAGTAGCTCTTTAGAGGTAAAAACTTCCATATTTGTCACTGCCTTCCTCTCCAGTAACAACTGGATGGGGAACATGGTTGGAAGCTACTGGTTTTTATGCAGAGAATTTAGATAGTTTATAAAATTTCGTTACATATTTAAATGACGATGCTCGAAGTATTTCTGAGTGCAAGGAACTAATACAAATTCCAAATTTAAAAAATCAGTTGTACTTTCTTCAGGACCACGTTGGAAATTTGCCAAACCTAATCACTTATTTTGAAAATCAAAATCTCAAATTTAATGACGGATTAGATCTGGCTATTAATAATTTGAAAAATTACTTTGGATGTGGCCTTCGGCAAGAGTTAGACGTAGTTTTTAAGAGAATTCCAGAATTAACAACATTGCGGCAATTGTGAATGGGGATCATGCCTCAAAATCTAACTGCTAAATACGCTGAAATAAAAAAATATTTCCAGTATGCACCTATAATCAATTGCGATGTCGAAAGAACGCTTTCTATCTACAAAGATGTATTTCATTCAAAGATAACAAATGTTTACAGAAGAGAACCTTCAGAAACCTAATTTAGATATTTCGATGTATTTGAAACAACTTAATATAAACACGGTTTTCAATACAAATAATAATTTATCAAAACATAAAAAACAATGAATATACAACAGATAAAAATAAGAAATCTAGAATCTATAAGTTAGCGTGTAGATGAAGGGTGCGGCAACCTTTAGTTCATTTAAAAAATGCAACAAATATTTTCAACGATTTATGCTTTATTATCGAGAGTACACCTTTCGATTAATAATGGAATATTCTCTTTCCTTATCTTCCATATATGGTCAACCCTTACATTGTCTCCTCTTATTCCTTTCATACCTTTGGCACATATTTTTATTGTTTGCAATATACATGCGTGCATAGAAATCAGCCCACTATAAACTTTCGACTTTAACTATATTTTGTTTCGAATCTATTTATCGGATCAAGAAAAAATATATGCTGTTTGAAAGACAATTTAATATGCTTTGATAAGAGTTCAAATTTATCAAATGTATTTATGGTCTATAGGCGGTAAATAAACGAAACGCATTAATGTCGTGGTTACAACAAGAATAACAAACTTGTGACAGATTGAAATTTTTGCATTAGCAATTGAAATTTGCGCATTATTCGTTTTCCAATATTAGGAAACTGGATCCTTTCATAAGTGACTTGGAACCGACAAAAAGCGATATACAAACCGTTTTATTGTGTCAATAACATTAAGAAATCGTCGTTTATTCATTTAAAGCAACCGTTTAGACGATAATGGGTATGCACATTTACTTTATTAAAAAAAAAAAAGTTTAGTTGCAAACATTTAGTACCCATAGTATAACAGTAACGGCCGACCAGATGGACCACGCATTTTTACTACCAATTTTCACATTTTAAATACATTATATAATAATATTAATCTTTTTGATTTTGTATACACCCAGTGTTTCTTTGTAATGCCCTCTAAGTTAAGAACTACGTATTTTTAATTCAACAAAGAAAGAAAAACTGGGAATGTATGCACATACAATATCATTCAATCGCTTTACTTAAATCGTGGAGCATTCAATAAAATATGTAAGAATAAAATAAATAATGCTTCATATAGTCATGTAAAAATTCTGTAAAATGATATATCAAATCTCTGAATTATTTGTGAATTACTCACTAGAAAAATAAGTAAACAAGGAGTACTGTTGAAAACAACCGCTCGCCACAAACACTTCTGCTTTTATAACGAGATTAGTATATACTTCTTGTTATTAATGGATATTAAGTGCTTATGCCAACTGGAGAGTTGAATATTTCGCGAAATGGAAACCGGTATGTGAGATTTCCAGTTTGAAATTTTTCTTATTAATTCGTGTGAGTAAACATATTGTGAACGTTGATTTAGAATTTGAAATCTCCCATTAAATTAATCGGAAATATTACACGAAACTTTGAAGTACGTTACCACTGAGCATACAGGAGCGTTAATTTTGTGTAGTTTGATAAGTTCATATAGAGGGTGAAAACTAAATATGCCTGCATACTTTATTATGTAATAGTTGCAATAATATTACGCATAAAATGCTAATGCACGAAAACTCTATCTGGAACGAGATCGAAGAAAAAAATATTTAATAAATGCACGTGGCTCGATCTGGTAAATTTAGAATTCCTTTATAATTGCAACGCTACCCCTACTGAAGCTTAATGGTTGGAGCTGTAGATGCGATGATGCATACTGTAAGTCAGAAGTAAGTCTCTTATCAACTTCCGCGAAATATGGCTTATTCAAATCACGAATTGTCAGATATAGTCTTACTATACGGTGAAACAAGTGGAAATGTTAGAGCTACTAGTTGTATTTATAAAGGGCGTTTGCCGAACCGAAGATGTCCATCAAATGATTTGATTTAAAAAACCGCGTACAGATTAAGTCATTACATTGAATCCAAGTTATGAAGACCTTGGCAGTGAAAGACGATTTTCGGTAACGTATTCTTCAAGCTGTGGCCGATATCCGTGAAGACCGAGCCGTGTTAAAGCGTGTACATACTTCGAAAGTTTATCAATCAAACATATCATTTAAAAAAAGAGGCAAACAGAACACATAAAAAAATATGAAAATTCAATTCAAAAAAAGTGGCAACCCTTCCCTTGACCGGCTATGCCGGTACAGAAGAGAAAAAAATACGTATATAGGTGTAAGTCCATTAACACGATGCCAGATGGCAGCAAATATACAAAAAAAGGTTTAAGTATATCAATACGTTAAGCACGTATTACGCATTTGTTACAAATGAAACAGACATGCAATATACACGTCTGTAACTGTACACATGGAGCTCTACTTACTTCACTAGCTTAACTGATGACGCCTAATAGTAGATGGCAGAAACACGTGTCTTAAGCAGAAGTAAATGCTGGAAAATACGAGGTGTATTGTCCATGTGTAGAGTTAAAGACGTGTATATTGCATGTCGGTTTCATTCAATTAAAGTTACAAATGTAATTTATTATTTGTCGGCATGAATTTAATTAATATTAAGACAACTAAAAATTATAAATTCCATATCACCACAAAACACTTTTAAATTTTTTAAAGAAACTCGATATTGTAGTTTTTTCGAGGTATTACAAAGGTCAGGCCATTGACCTATTTATAAATAACAACCGAACAGCTGGTGCATAAGAAAATGTATGAATGAATACATCTGATACATGTCTATAAAACTTTTCACACAAAGAGCGAATTTATTACATTGCCGAAATGTGAAGGGGATTTTTTGGTGAACTTGAACAAATAAATCCTTATTTGTTTGTTGAATCGACAACACATAACATATAATTTCTATTTGTTTAGATTCAATCAATACAGAACCGTATTTGAAAAGTTTGGGTTCCTAAATTTTCATAAAAATTAAAGTTTCGATAGAATAATTTTTTTGTAGATTTGAATTGCTGTCTTTCGTATCTCTTATATAGTGTCCCGCCCAGTGTGTTCGCAATAGGTATAATGTACCAAAAATTTTCTTATTGGAATTTCAAATTTTGGGATTCCGCCTTGCTTAGCCTGAAACTTATTTTTAGTTTACTTTCGAATTTTTAAAATCAAGTAGGCCTTTACAGTTGGACAAAAATTATTGTTGTTTCAGGTAAAGTACCTTTTCTGTTCACATTACGCCAAAGTGTTACTTAGAAAAGTTGTTCAGAATGAAAAGCTATGGCGTTGTACATGTTTCAGAATGATTGATCTACGTTTTGATAAAAGAATTTCAAAATAGGAGAAAAATCATTACTGATATTTACGATTACATGATAAAAAGACAGGATGATTAGAAATTTTCAAATTCAAATTCAAATTTTTACAGTTTATCAAAAAAAAATAAATTAAACTACTATTACTCTATGTGACTTCTCCAAGAGCTGCACATTTTCCTATCCTAACTCTAAAATCATCTTATATTTTCGCTATAGTCATTGTATTAATTTCATTTACTGTATTTACAGTATACAAAAAGGTTTTGTTTAAGTATGACAATACGTTAAGCACGTATAAAGCGTTTGTACAATATGAAACAAACATGTAAATAATTTACATATCTGCAACCATGCACATGGACAATACACCTCGTATTTTCAGCATTTACTTCTGCTCAATACATATGTTTCTGCCATCTAGGCGTCCTCAGTTAAGCTAGTGAAGCAATGTACACAAATTAATACAAACCTGTTATAAACAACTGGTTTGTATCTGTATTTAAATTTACTGAAATAGCCCGCATAGATCAAGCAAGTTCCGTCCTATAAGAAGACAACTATTTACTAATTGACATCTTACGGGCGAAAGAGACTTTGTCTGGAGGGCTACCTATCGTTCGAACAGCTAAGCTGCTACGGGAAACGATAAAATACGTATGTAGATGTAGTCCATTAACAACCAGCCAGATGGCGGTAAATATACAAAAAGGTTTTGTTTAAGTATGACAATACGTTAAGCACGTATAAAGCGTTTGTACAATATGAAACAAACATGTAAATAATTTACATATCTGCAACCATGCACATGGACAATACACCTCGTATTTTCAGCATTTACTTCTGCTCAATACATATGTTTCTGCCATCTAGGCGTCCTCAGTTAAGCTAGTGAAGCAATGTATACAAATTAATACAAACTTGTTATAAACAACTGGTTTGTATCTGTATTTAAATTTACTGAAATAGCCCGCATAGATCAAGCAAGTTCCGTCCTATAAGAAGACAACTATTTAATAATTGACATCTTACGGGCGAAAGAGACTTTGTCTGGAGGGATACCTATCGTTCGAACAGCTAAGCTGCTACGGGAAACGATAAAATACGTATGTAGATGTAGTCCATTAACAACCAGCCAGATGGCGGTAAATATACAAAAAGGTTTTGTTTAAGTATGACAATACGTTAAGCACGTATAAAGCGTTTGTACAATATGAAACAAACATGTAAATAATTTACATATCTGCAACCATGCACATGGACAATACACCTCGTATTTTCAGCATTTACTTCTGCTCAATACATATGTTTCTGCCATCTAGGCGTCCTCAGTGAAGCTAGTGAAGCAATGTATACAAATTAATACAAACCTGTTATAAACAACTGGTTTGTATCTGTATTTAAATTTACTGAAATAGCCCGCATAGATCAAGCAAGTTCCGTCCTATAAGAAGACAACTATTTAATAATTGACATCTTACGGGCGAAAGAGACTTTGTCTGGAGGGCTACCTATCGTTCGAACAGCTAAGCTGCTACGGGAAACGATAAAATACGTATGTAGATGTAGTCAATTAACAACCAGCCAGATGGCGGTAAATATACAAAAAGGTTTTGTTTAAGTATGACAATACGTTAAGCACGTATAAAGCGTTTGTACAATATGAAACAAAATGTAAATAATTTACATATCTGCAACCATGCACATGGACAATACACCTCGTATTTTCAGCATTTGCTTCTGCTCAATACATATGTTTCTGCCATCTAGGCGTCCTCAGTTAAGCTAGTGAAGCAATGTATACAAATTAATACAAACCTGTTATAAACAACTGGTTTGTATCTGTATTTAAATTTACTGAAATAGCCCGCATAGATCAAGCAAGTTCCGTCCTATAAGAAGACAACTATTTAATAATTGACATCTTACGGGCGAAAGAGACTTTGTCTGGAGGGCTACCTATCGTTCGAACAGCTAAGCTGCTACGGGAAACGATAAAATACGTATGTAGATGTAGTCCATTAACAACCAGCCAGATGGCGGTAAATATACAAAAAGGTTTTGTTTAAGTATGACATACGTTAAGCACGTATAAAGCGTTTGTACAATATGAAACAAACATGTAAATAATTTACATATCTGCAACCATGCACATGGACAATACACCTCGTATTTTCAGCATTTACTTCTGCTCAATACATATGTTTATGCCATCTAGGCGTCCTCAGTTAAGCTAGTGAAGCAATGTATACAAATTAATACAAACCTGTTATAAACAACTGGTTTGTATCTGTATTTAAATTTACTGAAATAGCCCGCATAGATCAAGCAAGTTCCGTCCTATAAGAAGACAACTATTTAATAATTGACATCTTACGGGCGAAAGAGACTTTGTCTGGAGGGCTACCTATCGTTCGAACAGCTAAGCTGCTACGGGAAACGATAAAATACGTATGTAGATGTAGTCCATTAACAACCAGCCAGATGGCGGTAAATATACAAAAAGGTTTTGTTTAAGTATGACAATACGTTAAGCACGTATAAAGCGTTTGTACAATATGAAACAAACATGTAAATAATTTACATATCTGCAACCATGCACATGGACAATACACCTCGTATTTTCAGTATTTACTTCTGCTCAATACATATGTTTCTGCCATCTAGGCGTCCTCAGTTAAGCTAGTGAAGCAATGTATACAAATTAATACAAACCTGTTATAAACAACTGGTTTGTATCTGTATTTAAATTATATGTATACATTGCTTCACTAGCTTAACTGAGGACGCCTAGATGGCAGAAACATATGTATTGAGCAGAAGTAAATGCTGAAAATACGAGGTGTATTGTCCATGTGCATGGTTGCAGATATGTAAATTATTTACATGTTTGTTTCATATTGTACAAACGCTTTATACGTGCTTAACGTATTGTCATACTTAAACAAAACCTTTTTGTATATTTACCGCCATCTGGCTGGTTGTTAATGGACTACATCTACATACGTATTTTATCGTTTCCCGTAGCAGCTTAGCTGTTCGAACGATAGGTAGCTCTCCAGACAAAGTCTCTTTCGCCCGTAAGATGTCAATTATTAAATAGTTGTCTTCTTATAGGACGGAACATGCTTGATCTATGCGGGCTATTTCAGTAAATTTAAATACAGATACAAACCAGTTGTTTATAACAGGTTTGTATTAATTTGTATACATTGCTTCACTAGCTTAACTGAGGACGCCTAGATGGCAGAAACATATGTATTGAGCAGAAGTAAATGCTGAAAATACGAGGTGTATTGTCCATGTGCATGGTTGCAGATATGTAAATTATTTACATGTTTGTTTCATATTGTATTTACAGTATCTAATTTTTTGATGTAATAAGTCGATGTTATCATGAAGATCATACACTGCTCAACAAAATTAGCGGAACAGAAATATAATACTGCAACATTTTTCAATTAAAAAAGAGACATAATTATCAATTTTAAAATATAAAATTTTCAACATTAGTTAACAAGATTTTAATAACAAACATGCTCTAACTGAACAAATTTCTTGTACAATAATAAACAATTAAGAATACTACCAAAATCAAAATGTATTTTATTACTTAAAATTATTAAAAAATCTGTTTAGACCCGAATATCCAGATTTAATATCGTATGTGCCATCCGTTAGCATTAATTACAGCTTGGCATCATCTAGGCATGCTGCAGATTTAGCGTCTTTACGTGCCTTGTGATAAATTATGCCATTTTTCTACAAGAATTTCGACTAACTTCTGAAGAGTATAAGGTGCAACAAGGCGCTTTCTGATATTCCTATCAAGTGAATCCCAAACATATTCGACAGGATTCGAGTCTGAACTCATGACCGGCCACTCCATCACTTCGATTTCCTGTTCTCAGAAAAAAATTTGATGGTCTTAAATTTGCTGTGTGAATTCGGCAGTTATCCTGCTGAAAGATAAAACCATCACCAAAATTGTTGGCAAATTGTACAACATACTGTTGAAGGATCATTCTAACATAATTCTGCGCATTTAGATGTTGAAGAAGAACAACCAAGTCTGTTCGACCATCTATGCTGATTCCACCCCATATCATAACTGATCCTGTATACACTCCGCAGTGTATCTCTCTCAAGGACGTTCGTAAACTCGTACGCGACCATTACAACGAGTTAAAGTAAACCAGGATTCATCACTAAAAAGCACAGACCTCCAGTGTCGAAGTAGCTATTCCACATGTTCGCGAGCAAAGTTTAGGGTGATCTGTTTGTGATTTGAGGTCAAGCGAGGAGATCGCACAGGCCCCTGAGAAGTCAAATTTACTTCTTTAAGTCTTCTTCTAACCGTTTGATCAGAGATTGTTATACCGGTAGCATTTCGAAGTAGGTCACGAGCGATGGAAGTCCCACGGCGAAGGCGAAAATTGATGATGTAACGGTCATCCCGACTACTAGTTTTCCATCTACGTCCTGGTCTAGTTCTCCTAGAGTATCTGCCCGTTTCCTGATACATATGCCATGTTCTGCAGAAAATCTATGGATTGGTTTGTAGTTGATAGGCAACATATCGCATAGACTGACCATCTTCAAGTAAAGTAACCGCCCCCGCGACTTCGATTTCACTTAAATAAGGCATTTTAATCTTAGAAGTAAATTGACACTAAAAATTTACGTTTAAAATGCTACAAAATTAACTTAAAAAGTTTTGATTGTTCGCTTATGGAACAAAGACCATTTTGTTTTGGATAGTGTTTTATATTTCAGCATCTAGAGAGAAAAAGAAAAAAAAATATCAACGCAATTTTCTTTCGCGCTTAACTAAAACATAATAATAAAAAACATGAAAAAAAATCGTTCAAAGTAGTGTTACGCTAATTTTGTTGAGCAGTGTATTAATAAATTTTTGTATCAGAATAATTGAAACATACATGAGTAGGTAAACCCCACCAGTTTTGTATAATACAAAGGTATTTTTAATAATATAAAATATTATTAAAAATCTGGTGTGAAGAACACAAATGCAGGTTCACTATTAATATTTTCTGTGAACGTGTCCGAATATATCCTATCCCACGTTCTTCACACCAGATTTTTAATAATATTTTATATTATTAAAAATACCTTTGTAATAAATTTTTGTTTCAAAGAATCCCTTAAGTAAAAATCCATAGGGGTCAAATCCAGCGGTCTTGCTGGCCAATGTATTAGACCATGTCGTCCAATCCACCTTTCAGGAAAGTGCTGATTCAAAAAAATCGTAATTAAACGAGTTGAATGGGCTGGACATCCATCTTGCTGAAAATGAAAATCTTCTAAATTTACATCTTCCATGGCAGGTAAAAAAAAGTTTTCGAGCACATTCAAATAGGAATGTTGGTTTAAATTAGTGACAAAAAAGTATGAACCAATAATTTTATCATACCTTATTGCACACCATACATTTACTTTTTTGTACCGTTGACTGTCTGTTACTATACGAAAATTTGGATTCTCGTGAGACCAACACCTACAATTTTATGAAGGCATGATGCCGTTAGTTGTAAAATTTGACTCATCTGAAAAAATTATTTTTTTATAAAAATATCTGTCGTTCAACATTTTTTCTCCAGCCCATAAACAAAACAGCAATCGATGACCATCGTCTCCAGCTTCTAATTTATGAATGAACGTGGGTTTAAATTCTTTGTATGTGCGATTTACTTATCTATAATTCAGTAGACCGCTTTCTCAATGATAATTTTTTATCACTGTTCACGGATTCTCTTACCAAGAGTATAGCAGCATCTTCATGATCATGAACTAGCTTTTTTTTATTCAAATTTGGACACTTCCAGTTTCTGTAAAGTTTTTCACAAGTTTTATTACTCCATTGACGGAAATTGTCACCATTGGAAATCGCTCATGAAACTTGTTTATAGCATGAACATAGGATGCTTCCCCAAGACCGTAACATTGTATTAGATGAATGCACTGTTAAAAATTATGAAAAACAAGTAAATTACAAATTACTGAGATAAGTAATCAACTTAGAACAAATACTACGAAGTTTTGGCGTTTATAACATAATGACAGATAATGACAGATAATTGATTGCTTTACTACGACGCGATTCTTCGTTCATACAATAAGAAAAAAAAACGCGAGTTACGCGAGTTAATGAAAGTGAGCGGATCATTCTGAAAAGTTGCATAATGCCATAACTCTTTATTCTGGACAACTTTTCTAACACTTTGGCGTAATGTGAACGGAAAAAGTACTTTACCTGAAACAACAATCATTTTTGTTGAACTGTAAAGGTGTACTTGATTTTAAAAAAATCGAAACTAAACTAAAAATAAGTTTCACACTAAGCAGGGCAGAATCCCAAAATATGAAATTCCAATTCGAAAATGTTTGGAGTTCATTATACCTATTGTGAACTCAATCTGGGGACATACTGTACATTAGCGTCGGGATATTTCATTTACACCCTTTAGTTTGAAGGGTTGAGGATGTATCATCTCAATTTATTTTTTATTGTATTATTCACCAAGGTTTCTGAATTATTAATTGTTTGTATTACGAGTTTTTGAAAAAGGTTTGTAGGGTTAGATCTAAGTTGAATAAAAGATTCCGAATTATGGAATTTGTGAAATTTATTCCTGTAATTTTCTTCCATGTTAGTAGCCATTACTGTTGAAAAATTTTATATCTTGACCCACGGCTCACGCGGCGTAATTTCCGTATAAGCTGGTTATTTATTCTGGTTGGTGGCTGTTATAATGAACGTTAGGTGTGTTTTCTCAATATTTTATTTATTTAACAAAAAACAAATGAAACAGACATGCAATATACATATCTGTAACTGTACACATGGACAATACACCTCGTATTTTCAGCATTTACTTCTGCTTAAGACACGTGTTTCTGCCATTTACTATTAGTAATTAATAATTAGTAATTAATTACATCACTAGCTTAACTGATGACGCCTAATAGTAAATGGCAGAAACACGTGTCTTAAGCAGAAGTAAATGCTGAAAATACGAGGTGTATTGTCCATGTGTACAGTTACAGATATGTATATTGCATGTCTGTTTCATTTGTAACAAATGCGTGCTTAACGTATTGATATACGTAAACCTTTTTTGTATATAACAAAAAACACTTAAATCTAATTTATTAAAGTAAATCTTACAAATGAAATACTTACTGATAAACTTAAAGTTAAATGCTTTACTGTTAATTAATATTGTTCACCTGATTTCGAAGAACCAAATGTACTGAGTAGCCCATAAGTCGCGATGGGGTTTGAACTTTTGATAACTTTTTTAATTAATAACTTTCCATTTTATTTTTCCTTAGAAATCGTACCCAGTAGTTTGGACAATTGACAATTGAAAAATTGAGAACTTTACAACGCATCAAAATCGTTAAATTTTACTTTAAAAAACAGCATTCAATTGTTAGAACGCAGTGAGCATATCGTCAACATTTTTACCTTCGGAATCAATGTCGCATAATGAATCGTTTGCAGTGACAAGGTTCGATAACTGACCTTCCTGTACCGACACAACACGAACAATTAGGACAGAAGTGAACGTGGATCATACGAGAGAGAGTACCGAAGAAGAACCAGTCGTCGAAGCGGAGTCAGCCTATTCAACTTAACATCTTTCGTACCTCACTGCAGCGGATTTCACACGGTTTATATCTTTTCTCAAACCAGATTGAAATAGTGCAGGAATTAAAACCTGCGAATTATCCGTGATGGCTAAATTATGCCATCCGATTTCAACAATTATGTACCGATGAAGCTCATTTTTACCTTAATGGAATTTTAAATAAATACAACTGTAGAATTTGAAGCACTGAATATCCCCGAGTCTTACACCAGCACGAATTGTAACCCTCTCGACTAGCTGCACAGTTTGATGTGGAGTGACATCACAATACATAATCGGACCGTTTTTTTCGATAACGACCTGCAGTCTAAAATAGTCCTGGAATGTGGTTTCAGCAAAATAGTGCGACGTACCATACAACATAAGCCACAATACAAGTTTTAAGAGCCATTTTTGGCGAACGAATAATTTTGAGAAAATGTGCAGTGGATCTCACGGCCCATGACTTCTTTTTGCGGGGATATTTAAAAGAAATAGTGTTCGTTAACAAACCTCAGACAATTCCACAACTACAGGAAAACATTCATGCCGAAAGTAGGGCACTACAGTCACAGACACTAAGAGCTGTTGTTAGTCATGCCATTGAATGCCATTAAAAGGTATTATTTTTCGTTCATAATGTGAAATAATCTCCAAGTTGACATATTTCCAAATCATTTGTTTTGTGTATTTAGATTCACAAATACACTAAGCAGTTTTTGCGAGGTAATTTGAAAGAAAGACAATTCCACAACTAAAGGAAAACATTCAATGCAGAAAGCAGGGTACCTACTACAGCCACAGACACTAAGAGTTGTTGTGAATAATGTCATTGAAAGAACTCACATGTTATTGGTGTTATGGTTATGGTGTTATTTTTCGTTCATAATATGAAATAATCTCCAAGTCGACATATTTCCAAATCTTTTGTTTTGTATATTTAGATTCACAAACGCACTAAGCATAATCCAACAAGAAGAAATAAATATATTTAGTTCAGAAATCTGAAAAAAATTAATATTTTCAAATGCCATAAGTATACTTATGGCCCCATAAAATTATTCTTTTAGGGTTTCCGATTTCTGATGCTTGTTATATTGGCATAAGTATACATACTATGCAAATTCTGCAATACATCTTGCACTAAAAGGCTATATATGCACATATACCTTTTTGACAAAATTTTCTTTTTATATCAAAAAAATAGAGAAGAAAACTTGAGTGATCTTAGTATACATATACCCTTACAATAAAATGATAGCTACTTGCGTTAGAAACCCATAATATGCTTACACCCATATAGCAAAATTTAGTTTTAGCTTGGTTTATATGCAGATGTACTTAACCTCACTTTAGCGAACATATATATAGTTTTATCACTTTATTATCGTAAAAAAATCTTTCGATTTAGTAATCCGAATAGATGTTGAGGAAGAATTAAAAAGAAACCCCACGAAGAAGCAGATCAAGCGTACGAAAAGAAAAAGGAGAATAAAGACATTTCCTTAAGGACACCAAATATGAAAGTTTTTGTTTGCGACTTACAGCAAGTTTTTCCCACGCCAATGCTCACACCTGGAGATGTATTTTATAAAAGGTAGTTTTCGGTATATAATTTAACTTTGCATGATTGTACTATTGGACAGGCAACTCATTACGTATGGGTTGAATCTATTGCCAAGAGAGGACATAGAAATCTCTTCATGCATATATGAAAAGTTAGTTCATTTGCCTCCCAATGTGAAAAATGTCATATTTTACTCTGACACATGTGGTGGCCAAAACAAAAATACAACTGTAATTGCGATGTCTATGTATATTTTAGAAAATCATCCAACTCTTGAGAAAATAGACCATAAGTGCCTTATTCCGGGACATACGCACGTAGATTGCGATTCTGATCATGTGATCATAGTATATAAAAGTAAGTGCAGTCCTTCTTCAATATATCACCCAAGGGATCGGCATCAACTAGTGCGAATAACAAGTAAACTTAATAACTTTATTCTAAAACTTATGGGCCAGACTGACTTTCTTGATTTTTTCTGATTTATATAAGAAATTTTTCCAAAAGAAGAAAGTTAATGAAGAATGTGAGCCAAGGAATTTTAGATTTTTGAGATGGTTACTATAGATCACCATAAAACTTGTTTGAATAATGACGTTCCATTGATTGAATCGATTCTGCCTTTACTTGATGTAAATCCATATCAAATGATAAAAACACACACATGTTATATTAGATTTACACTTTATTAATAAAGTGTAAATCTAATACAACATTGTGTGTGTTTTTAACGTTCCATTAAATTAAATGAATTATATCAAGAAAAGATGATATACCATGCGATTACAAATTACCTTGCCCGTACCCTGAAATACTTCCAATATCTATATTGAAAAAACAAAATTTGTTATCAATAATTGACAAAATTGATTCAAATGCAGCAGCATTTTATAGAAATTTGCCTACTATTCGATTGCCAGATATTGATCCAGATTTAGATGACTTAAAACAAGAAGATGAGGTCGAAGACAAATGAAATTTTACTTGCAAAGATTATATTTTTTTCAAAATATGTACATGTCCATTTTATTTACATTGTCAAAAAGTAAAGAATTCATACAAGCTTACTTATTTCTTTTAAAAGTATAATAGTTAATAGGAATTAATAGCAATTTTTCAAGACAAATATAAGCAGATATATGCCTTTATTCCAAAACTACAATATCAAAAAGCGTGCACAAAGGAACTAAGTCAAAATATAATAATTAATTTTAAATTACTTCCTTTCTGTTAAAAATTCTCTTTTTACTGAAAGATACCCGGAATACATACAGCAACTATAATTCTATACCAAATGTCATTAGAAGAAAATATAAATTAACTAAACACTAATTTAAGCTTCCTGTAAAAGAACATATTTTGACTTATTCCTCTATTGCATGTGACCATGAAAACGTGTCAAGAATTAAAGAAGTATTAACTAACTAAAACCGTCGCGACTTATGGGGCACCCAGTATATCTGCTTTCGAAGAAAAAATGTATAATTTATATCCAATTTTCGTAAAACCAATTGGGATTGTATACGGCTCGTGAAGGACTATATAAATTTGTTTTCTAACCCACCGCTCACGGAGCGTAACTTCCGTATAAATTGGTTATTTATTTTGGTTGGTAGCTATAAAAATTCATACAAAAGTATTTTTAATAATATAAAATATTATTAAAAATGGGGTGTGAGGAACACAATACAAGTTATATATTTGTGAATGTATCTCCTCTCCAGAGACGCAGATACGTATTTCACCTTTCTACAGGATCGTCGGTACGCCCCTGCTGGAGAAGAGATACACTCAACCAAACACAACTACCTTGCTATCAACCAGAAATTATTAAGACAGAGCGTGAAAGAATATTCAGCGCTGTCTACATAATAACTGCCGAACTAAGCAACGTGTTTCTATAGACGGTAACAACCATATTTATAAAAAACTGTATTATCGTGTCTTCACTACTTGTCGGGCTAACCGAATGCGTATATAACAAAATAATTTGAAACATACATGAGTGGGTAAAAACCATACCAATTTGTATAATACAAAAGTATTTTTAATAATATAAAATATTATTAAAAATGGGGTGTGAAGAACACAATACAAGTTATATATTTGTGAATGTATCTCCTCTCCAGAGACGCAGATACGTATTTCACCTTTCTACAGGATCGTCGGTACGCCCCTGCTGGAGAAGAGATACATTCAACCAAACACAACTACCTTGCTATCAGCCAGAAATTATTAAGACAGAGCGTGGAGATACATTCACAAATATATAACTTGTATTGTGTTCTTCACACCCCATTTTTAATAATATTTTATATTATTAAAAATACTTTTGTATTATACAAATTGGTGTGGTTTTTACCCACTCATGTATGTTTCAAATTATTTTGTTATAAAAATTCATGTTTGTTTTCTGAGTATTTTATTTATTTACCAAAAAACACCTAAGCCTAATTTATTAAGATAAATCTCGCAAATGTAGCACGTAATGTAAACTTAAAACTTTATATTATTTACTGTTATATAAGCCTGTATGTCTCTTGTTGTTAATATGATACTATTTGATATGAATGTTATGAAAAGACCGTGTGTCTGGATGTTCAGCTGATGCTGTTGTTGAGTTGATACTTATACTATTCTGTACTGTCTTACGATAAAAAAAAATATGCCACTACCCCTAACTATTACATAATTAAACGCGTGTGTTCGTTGAACATTGTGTTGTTTGACGTCATAACGGGGAATTTTCTGTGTGTGTTTGTTGAAATTGTACCTATTGGCAACAATACCCAAAGTTTACGATAGAGTCTTAAAAATCTAATCTAATAAATAATAAAATATCGTTGGTAATATTGGTGTTATAAATCTAAGCATGTAGTTCCGGGTCCTCCCTTGTTACTAAAGTAATATATTTTATTATAGATATGCAGGAAACGTGATCTTAAAAATGAATATACAGATTAAACCCATTTGTTCACTTTGACCCTAGGTAATAAAACGAATGGTCATGGTCTAAAAATAAATTTGCAGTCTGCAAGATTTGCAAGATCTAACATATCGACTCTTCAAAAACTTTCCTTATTAGAGACGGTCATGTTGTTTTTAATGGTTGATGACACTGCACGTATTCAGTCACAAACGTGTAATTTCGATAGTTTGGTTATGTCATGTAAATGTGTGTAATATTTAGTAATTTATTTTTTGAAAAAATATTTATTACAACAGTCAAAATTAAAAGAAAATAATACTAAAGCAGATGTTGGAAATGTTGACCATTATTTTGAAGACAAAGTTGAACTCTACTTCTGCTCTACTCTGCTTCATACTTTAAAAGTCATTTATTAGGATTTCTTGGGTTATGTCAGCACAAGAATTCACAATAACATTATGAAGCTCTTCTATTGTGTGATATCTTGTCTTGAATATGATATTCTTTAAATATGGAAGTATAAAATAACCTAAAATTGTCAAATCCGTAGATCTTGGAGGAAAATTAATAATCCTTGCTTCGAAAAACTCCTGCAAAAAACTATTGTTTCTCGAAGATTTGTGCGTTGGTGTATTATTTTGCTGGAAATGTCCTTCCGTAAGTTCATCATCATAAAGTTCATTAATAAACGGCTTTAGTAATTCGTTTCGATATCTTTCAGAAGTTATAGTTTGATTAAAAAATATACACCCAATAACGTCATTATTAGTTATGTTATTCAGAAACCATACACAATACTGTGTTCTCGAAACAAAATCTACCTGTTTGAGTTCCGAAACTGCCTCAATTTTATATGGAAAGAAATTTACGTCCTTTTTTAATATACACTGCTCCAATAAATTAACGCACCACTTATTATAAATAAAAAAATATGGATTATTTTATTTCCGATTTTTAATTGTTGGTATTATTTGTAAGCAACATCATTTCTAACCTTAACTTATTTGACATTTGTTGTCATATTTTCAGGGCTTAAGTTAAAAGTGCACACTTAACTTAAGTAAGGTATTTTGGGACATTTAAATTTTGATTTAACTGTTGTATTAAAAGTGTTTCCCTTTGTGAAACAATTTATTCGTTTATTTCTTTGACTTGTGTGATATTATGCAACGTGAAACACGAAACTTAACAAGGGAGGAATGCGCCCAAGCAGTGATTTTACAGGAAGAAGGTTACAGTTACCGCAGAATTGGAGAAAGGTATGGTGTGTCGCATACAACGATATCACGGATAATTGGACGATATAGGGAGACTGGTAATCATTCTCGAAGACGTGGCCAAGGAAGACATCGTGCAACAACGCGTGTACATGACCGTTTTGTAAGACTTTGCGCATTAAGGCAACGGTTTGTTACATGTAGAAGTCTGCAAGCTCAGCTCCGGGAGGTACATGGTTTGGAAATTTGTACGGAAACAGTTCGCAAACGTCTTTAGGAAGATGATTTATTATGTCGTATTCCGGCGCGTTGTCCGATGTTGACTGTACATAACCGTAGAGATAGTCTAAATTTTGAAATCACGTCAACTGGTTGGAGGACAATTGGACCCAAATTTTGTTTACAGACGAATCCAGGTTTTGTCTGCACAACTGCGACAGACGTATTCGTGTATACCGACGTCCAAATGAACGCTATGCGCAATGCAATATTACAAATACCACGTTATTTGTTGGCGGATCTCTAATGGTTTGGGGGGGTATATCTTTGACAGGTCGCAACTTTAAACGCTGATCGCTACATAACAGACATTCTGGAAGATCATGTTGTGCCATTTGCACCTTACATCGGCACAAATTTCATGCTAATGCATGATAATGCTCGAGTACATACTGCGCGGATAGTCAGAAATTACCTTCAAGAGGTCGGAATCAATACAATCGAATGGCCAGCAAGAAGTGCGGATCTTAACCCTATCGAGCACATCTGGGACATGCTTTCTAGACGGCTGCGAAACTTTCCACACCCGGCCAATAACCTGGAGGAAGTAGGAAGGCGGCTTGTGGAAATATGGGACGGATTGGATCAAAACGATATAAGGTCGCTTATTTTGAGCATGAATCGTCGCTGTAAGGCTGTTATTCGAAACACAGGCGGAAATACTCAATATTAAATGTATCTAAATGCTTTTTTTAAAAAATACAAAACTAAGACTTACAGTTTATGTAATTAAATTTCAATTTCCTTGTTTATTTTTTAAGAATTTTTTATGTTGTGTTCACCTTTTTCTACTAATCAAATGACAAGAAATAAAATATATATATATATATATATATATATATATTTACTCATTGTAGAATTTTTTTCAAAATTATAATATGGTGCGTTAATTTATTGGAGCAGTGTAGTACGACACTGACAAATGAACTTGTGATAGTTTTGCAAATGATTTTTTGGATGAGTTGTCCATTCGACGTCGAATATCCTCTATGCAATTTGCTATTCGTTTTCTAGGTGCTCCACCGCCAAGCTTACTAGTTATTGCCCCTGTTTCACGAATTTTAATAACACAAGCTTGAATATGTTTTAGCAGTTTTGCCTAAATAACTGGCAGATTAGGATACTGTTGCCGAAAATCCTGTAAGTACTGATTAGTGGAATAAACCCAATCTCCATTTTCTAATTTTTGGCCAGTTTTATAGTAACTTTGGCTAATAAATATTTTATTTTGTAACTCTAACATTATAATAAAATAATTTAGAAAATATAGGCGTCTATAATTTGACTTTATATATGACAACTGTCAGAATTTGAAGTTTTCTAAAGCTTCGCATGTGCACCAAACTTTGATTAGTTAATTACTTAAAAAGAGAGCCTACTATAATGAGGAAAGAAAGCACATTACAATATAACAAATAACGTTTTATGACGAAACAAATATACTGTTAAATTATCTCATTAGAAAAAGACTGTATACCTCTCGATGCTAAGTACTGTACTGTTGTTGAGACTGGTGTCTTTTAATGTTAATATGAGACTGTTCTGTACTGTATTGCAAGGAGGTAAAAATCTACCACTATTCCATCAAACTATTACAAAATTATGAAGGTCGTATTAGTTGCACGGCCAGATAATGACATAATTTGGAAAAATTTTTAAAGGAAATTATTGTTGGTAAATCGTACCTACTGGCAACAATACCAGGGTTTACAATAGGGTTTTATCTAATCTTAAAATATTATTATTAATTAAGTATTAGTTTTAAATCTAAGTGTATAGCTAAGAATAATTTCCATAGTTTAGTAATGAAATTTGATACCTATTTAGGAAACGTCAGCTTAAGAGAAGATGTTCCGATTAAATACTGTCTAATTGAATTTGTTCACTAACAAAACTAGGTAATAATACAAGGGGTCTAACTCATAAAGTAATAAATTTGCAAATATAAAAGATGATGGTCTTAGAATCTTGAGAAAGTTTCGTAATTTAATTGTTTTAGTTATACAGTGGTTTAAATTTGAAAATGAACGTTATATATTTATAAAATTGGAAATGTTATAGTTGAATTCTATATCCTAGATTTACTTATATTTAACATGTATACAATATAATAAATGTCGTTTTATGACGAAACTTTGTTTCTTCATCTGCTCTGGTAAATATTACTTTATTTTCTATATTTTTTGTTTTATAGAATTTATTATTATATTCTCATTATAGCATCTAAATTTCATTTTATTATTGTTTTATTATACATTTATAGACAACGTATGAGAAATGGAAAGATGTAGTTGTATAGAACACAAATATAAAATATTGCGAGTCAATTATGACGCGGACCCCGGAATTTAAAACAATCTGAAAATTCTATTACGGGGCGCCCATGAATTCAAAATATTCAGAATATGTATAAATAATAAATACCTCAGCGTTTACATACGTAACAGCTGGATGAGATGGACAATAAGAAATCTATTCTTTTTGTTATTGTCGGTCAACTTGAAGATATCGTCTTTTATAATATAGTCGATCGTACAATTGCGTGACAAAAATTTTTAGAATACCTTTGTCATTTTTTTCTCGCTTCTGAGAGGAAATTTTAGGAAAATATTTTGTATTTATACTCTAGATAATCACATCTGTCTATTTTTCATATATTGTCTTTTTATTTCAGAGACACCCGGTATATTATTATATTAGAAATTATCAGTAAATTACAAGAAAATCATACTAATCTAGTTAGTCGAAATTTTACAACTTCCCAGAATTTGCACAAAACAAAATTATTTCCAATTTCAGCAGGAATTCTATAGACAAACAAACGACTTAGGAATAGGTAATTTCTTAAGTCCATTACTAGAGAAAATATGTATGAACAACTTGGAAGAATTAATAAGCACGCATCCATTATTTTAAACTCTTTTAAATTGTATAGCACTGTTTCTATTAATAATTTGTGCAATTTCACTGTTACTTACGCAGATTGAAATCGCGTATAATATTTTATAATTGCTCTATTATTATTCATTTCATTATTGTTAGAATGTAACAAACTAACACAATAACGACAGTTTATCGACTGGAAGAAACAATCACGATATTCGTATCTGCGAAATCGTACTGAATATTTTTATTTTATCTATCCTACATAGAGCTAAACTTTTATGGTTTACTTATGTATACTAACTGTAGATATTACAAGTTAAATGAACACGCAGGTTTTTCTAAAATATTATAGAACACGTCATTTTTATAAAGTAAAATGTCCACTAGTTGTGTGTAGTTTTGACTGTGACTCACTGTAATTCAGTTTTGAACGCATAGAACCATGAACAGAATATTCTACTATACACACACACACACACACACACACACACACACACACACGCGCACACACACACACACACACACACACACACACACACACACACACACACACACACACACACACACATATATATATATATATATATATATATATATATATATATATATATATATGTATTTATTTACTTCTACTTTACCTTGGCCTTCAAATTTTGTATGTATTTTCTTTGTAATAGAACCATAAAAATAATGTTATGCAAACAAAAATACATAGAAAAAATAATTTTACATTTCAGATGAAGATGGTGTCATATATTCATTGACCTTGGGGTTTTTATTAGAATAGGAATAAAATTAATTCTCGAAATCTTCATTTTATTAATATTTGTTCGTAAAACGACAATTGTTTTACAAACACAGTGGTTAAAACATACTAAAAATTAATATTATTTTACAATGTCTTTAGAATGTGAGAATTTACACGAATATTGTAACGAGCCATCGAAGAAATTCATAATTGGAGTAGACTGTGAAATTGGGTTGATACTTTAGCCACTTCCACATAATGACATTTATTATTTGACATTGAAACTATAAGTTTGTGTCAAATTTTTCAAAACTCTTATTAAGAAAATTAAATTTATTTAGATGTAAATGGACAACATTTTCAACAACTTCTGTAGCTATATGTAAATTTTGATTATGATTTCGCTATTAAATAAATTATTTGTTTTCTTTTTGTTGTAGAATCATTTCAATGCCATAACCTTTTTTTACAATGAAACCAAATGAAACTGTCAAGCATCAAGTAATGTGTTATTATGTGGAAGTGGCTAAAGTACCAACCCAATTTCACAGTCTACTCCAATTATGAATTTTTTCGATGGCTCGTTGGTAAAAATATATGGCCCATCTGGTCAGCCTTTACTGTTATATTATTGGCTACTGAAGATGTTTACAAATGAAATATTTTTAATAAAGTAAATGCGCATTTATGTTATAGTCTAAACGGTTGCTTTAAATGAATAAATTTAACAAAGGTGAGTTATTTAAATTCAACTGATCGTTGAGTAAAATTTGCGATTGTTTTAATTTATTAATTTCTAAATTTCCAGTAAATCCAATTTAACCTTTACTGTACAAATGTATAATTCGAAAATCATTATTGAAAGATTGTCAAATTCTACGTTTATTTATTTTTATTTCTAAACGAAGAACAATGTACAGCAATACGTTTTTCATAGGATTTTCCTGTTTAACCATCATATATCTTACCGCATTCACGCGTTGACTTATAGACTCCAAATTTCTTATTTTTATCTGTTCTATCTTTATGGTTTTTATGTGTTTAGATAAATTATTGTTTGTTTTGAAAACCGAGTTTATATTAATATTTTAAACAAATTGAAATATATTGATAAAGCTTCCCAGTGTATGTTTGTAATCTAAATTTCCTGGTTCTTTCTTATTGTACGAAAACGGAGAATCTAAAACCCCCTTCATGGTGCCGCTATTTTATGTTGCAGGCGTTGGTGTCGATAAAGAAAAACATTGATACAATATCTTCAGGTTGCGACTGTCTTGAAGTGGAAATCGGAAGTGTGATCGACCAAAAGAATCACGTATTTTTCGCAAAGAAGGGATACATCAATTTCTTAAGGAAATTCATGATAAGGATTTTTTATTAATAAAGATAACTTAGAGCTGAAATAATAAAAAGCAAACTAAATTTTACTATATTTTCAGGTTGTTTTGACAATTGTAGTTTTTGGTGCTTGTCGGCGCAAGAAGATAACAAATTTGATGAGACAAGATGTTCAAGACGAAGGGGAATTCATCAAAATCATCTTGCCGAATTCAAACATTAAATTAAAATTGTGCGGGAATTTGCCATAACAGAAGGAAATATTCATGGAATAAATTGTTTGGATTTATTTAGAAAATATAATGATTTACGTCCAAGTTATACGAAACACGAACAGGGACGGCAAATATACCCGGCAGCCTGTTGGAGTGGATACCATTGGAGGAATTACAAATAAAATTGCCACTGCATTAGGATTATTAGTACCGGTAAACTATAGTGGACGCTTTCGTAGATCCTCAGCATCGTTACTAGCAGATGCAGGGTCAGATATGTATACTTTTAAGCGTCATTAAGGCTGGAAGTTTGATAGTATTGTAACGTTTGTCTTTTCGGGTTCTTAAATAAAACTAACAATAACTTTAGACACACACACTATATTAATATTAAAACGTATAACAATATAAAACTAACTATTAACAACAATAAGTACATTTATGTATTTTATATTTATGTAACTATATTTATGTATACTTCGCGAGACTTGGGTATTGAATGTATATCCACATCCCTTCCTCGACGGCTTATATATCAATGGGAACGTTTTGTCTAGAATGCTCCAAATCTGTCGGGAAAACGTCCAGAGCGATGACGCGCCTCGCGTCATCGAATGAGTCATTACAGTATTGTAGAGGGTTACATCGCAGCATCAACAGAAAATAATTGCGACGAAAATAATGGTCTTTTCAGATACTGCAGTTTCCGCAAGTAACGTCATGGTGAAAGAATGCAGAATTAAGTTGGGAACAGCATTTGGAGTTAATTTTGAAAATAGTTTTATTACCGCACTAGTGCTTTATTACCTCACTAGTACGGTAAGAACTGTCATTACGATACTAAAAAAATTCTGAAATATGGCATATTACAGTATTAAAGTAGATGAAAGGAAGGACATTCTTTGTTTAGTTATACCTTTACAGAAACGATCGCCGCCACGAAAACTATAATTTACCGAAGTTTCATCGCAATCAGATGAATAGTGTAGGACCCTATAAGGAACATACAGACCATATTAATTTTTATATTTAGATTAGCAAAAACCAGGCATGCGTTGTTACGCCATAGTAGTTGGTCTAACATGCGCTCCAGCTGGCATTTTGTCAGATAACGAAACCTGCACGAATGTTGATATTTAGGTTTTTTTTTTATAACTGTTTGGCGCAGACATCGAGAAGTTCACCGTACTGAACTGGCACCTCCGGAGATTTCTTCATTTCGTTAAATATAAAATTATTCAGCAGCTCGTTTTGTCTCTTCGTGACAACTTCAAAGCACATATATTTAATAAATGCGCTTAAATTGACAGTCAGTTGTGTCTCAACAGTCTCGTCCAGACAATGTCAAAGAGCGTTTATTATATTGATAACAGCTAGTTCTGTCACTGCCTGACAACGTCGAAACATATTTACCGCACACCTCAAGTCTTGGTTCAAGGAAAGACATATTTTGTTTTAAAATACTTTTACAGAAACCATCGCCAGCACATAACCAAACGTTTCATCGGATGAACAGTATAGAAGCCTATACGGAACTAGAGACACACAATAATTTTTATATATTTAATATATGGATGACCTGTACATATATCTTTCTTTTAGTAATTTTACTCAATCTCAAAGCTTTAATTCTTAAAAATTTAGCCTGTGTATTTTTGCGTTCATAAAACTCGAAAAGTCATTTTTCGACTAAACAACGTTGCATCCGAATGCAAGAGTGCTGTTATACTAAAATGTTTTTTTTTTGAAAGGGCGCAACAAAAATCTTTTAGCACTGGTAAAATCTACAACAAGCTTCAACATAAGCAGCGTAAACATTTCTCAAATACTTGATTTCGTAGTACTTTTTTTATTATAAGTTGACGTTTGCTAATCATATCTCTATTTACGCTAACACATTGTTAAAAAGGAAAAAAAACTTCGATTTAAACTTGAATCAATTGTCTTATATGAAAACTTAAAATAATGTGCACAGGTTAGATGCAAATGTCAGGAAGATGTTATTTTTAAAAAAATTATGACAAACATTTGTCAAATTTGAAAGGCGAAAATATTAATGATATTTATATTTGAAAACCAATTAAACAAGTAGCTGAGTCATTGAAAGAAAAAAAAAGATAAATTATTATTGACGTACACGTTAGGAATAAAATAATTCTAAACAGAATCGCAGGTGAAACAATGACTTACAAATCCATTCACCCCGTGATCAACAAAGTGAAGTAGTGAATTTTCCAACGAAATTCTCTCGATGTTCCCGGATTACCGTCACATATGCTGAATTTGAAAATTGGACTACTAATTACATTATTCCGAAGCATCAATCGGCCAAAGTTATGCAATGGCACATAGTAGTTACAAAATTGATGAACAATCTAATTGAAGCAACAATTCTGATTGGGCCTTATAAAGGTGAAGTCGGAAGTAGTACGTCTTCACCTTTATGAGGTCCTATCAGAATTGTTGCTTCAATTAGATTGTTCATCAGGACCACTTCCACGAACACCACTCATTCCGATCAAGATGGAATTCGATTTCAAACGACTTCAATTTCCAATACGCCTTGCGTTCGCTATGACTATCAATAAGGTGCAAGAGCAATCTTTGCAAGTGTGCGGTTTGAATTTAGAAAGCTTCTCTCTTGGGCTATTATATGTCGCATGCTCCAGACTCGGTAAACCGTCTGATCTTTACGTTTATACAGAAAACGGACAAACAAAAAATGTAGTCAATCAATTTACAATAAATTTTTTTTTTTTTAAACATATTTTTTCTTCCTTTCCTTTCATTCCACATAACCACAGGAACGCAAGGCGTTTTAATAGTTTTCACGAAAGCTTTCCATTGAAAAATCTTCTTTCGGATTTAGCCAAGATTAAAGTGCATTTCTAGGCATTTAGCTGATGGAATTGTTAGCTTCTTAAGAAGTTTTGCGCTATATTTGCTATATTTTAAACTTGGAAATTTTTACGAAACTTGTAAAGAACTGACAACATAGATTAGCAAAACACGAAAATTGGCTTCGTTCTCCCCCCCCCCCCTCCCCCACACACACACACATACATTTTAGTTTTTAGTTTTAAATTGAAAGTCACAACAAACTTTTCAAGCAGTTTCGCAAAAAGACGAGGATATTTTTTTAGATTGCAAACTTTACATATTTTATTTTCAATATATATTTTACTTCCTTAAAATGAATATTGAACAAACCAATTCTTCGTATCAAAAATATCAATAAAGTGTTAATATAGAAAAGCTTTTCTCTTTAGATCTCAATCATTATTATCTCTATTCTTTCGGGTTAATGATACTCTTAAATTAAAAGGTAATATTTCTCAGAAATAAAAGAAGCTTCACACTAAAATAATTTATTTAAAAAATGTATGGAGACAAAATCATTTCACACCAGTTAAATATTAATACTGGTAGGTAGAAGTATCTAGTTGCTTACTGGATATTTGCTCATCAATCCATTTCCTAAATAATGCTACATTAACATAAACCCCAGGTACTTGATTTTCACCACAGCCTATGCCCCATGCAACCATTCCGATATGTTGATATCTGTCTTTTTGGCCTGGTATCGGGCACGCCAATGGACCGCCTCCGTCACCTTTGCAAGTATCCTTTCCTGGTTCACCACCGGCACAAATGAAGCTCTTGTCTAGTTGGAAATGCTCACCTAATCTAGTTTTTTTCAATTGTGATTCGCAGGTATTTCTCTCGACTATGGGTAATTCTAGTTTTTTCAAAATAACTTGGTATGTTCCTTCTTTTGCAAAAGTATCTCTACCCCAGCCACTGGCTACACATCGCGTGCCACTAGGAACTACTAAATCTTGCTCGGGAAGGCAGAGAGTGTTCACGGTTTCGGTGATATTCACCGGACTGTCGAGGAACAAAATTGCTACGTCATTGAATAATGCTCCCGCATAATATTTATTATGAATGACGATAGTTTCTACGAAGCGATCTTGATGCGGAATTAATTCTTTCGTTGTTTGAGTATCCCATTCTCCAGCACGAATTTTATACTTCTTGTCGCGTGAAGGTACACAATGAGCAGCTGTGAGAACGACTTGAGGATGTATCAAAGCACCACCGCATTTGTATACATTCAATATACTATCTGTGCCAGCATTAAATTCTTCCGCCAATACAGCTACCATCCATGGAAATTCGCCAAATTCTGCCTCACTGTCCTTACCTCCTTTAATACGAAAACCAACCCCATCTGGATTTCGATAACCGCAACCCTTAAGCGGTGATGGTGTTGGTTTAACTATTGGCTCCTTTGTTTGGTCCGGTGGATTGCAGCAGACGTCCAAATAACTAGGGCATTCACCTCCCTCTCTGAAGAAAAGTATATGCTTTAAGTTAAAGGTAAGAAAGAAATGGAAAATGAATATATATATAATATATAAATATGCAGTAATACTTAAAATATGCCAAAATTGTCACTTGAGAAAGACTTTAGAAAAACAAGACGTTCGATGTAATACATCATTACTTAGTCTCGAAGAGATTCAGTTATGTTTCATTGCTTCAGAGATATTTCGATAAAGATATAATGGTCGTTGGCTTATTATCGAGAAACGATGAATGCAGGAAAAACTGTTCTTTACAAAAAAAAATTACTTGGTAAGGGTTAGATACGAGAAAGCACACGACCTTAAAATAACAAAATATATAAAACAGGGTTGTATATTTGGCCCATTACTGTTCTCGATAGTCTTGTACGAGGTGATAAAAAAAGCAAGCCGGCAGGTAAGACAATTTAAAGTAGAGTACTGAAAAATGGAGCAGGTGTGGAATTTCCTCCGCTGGAACTACTTGTGAAAGTCAAGTCTACAGCACTGACCATCATAAGTTGATGGAATAACTCAAGGCAAATCATATTAGAGGAAAGCAGAATGATGCCATAGTACCGAAATTCAACTATGACAAAAAATATAAAATAGTCGTAGGAAAAAGGCAGAACTGGAAATAAGACCACCCATTCAGGTGGAATCTATCTAGTATGCTGATGGCTCTAAAACAGAACAAGGTATTCTGTCTTCGAATACCTTGTTCTGTTTTAGAGCCATCAGCATACTAGATAGATTCCACCTGAATGGGTGGTCTTATTTCCAGTTCTGCCTTTTTCCTACGACTATTTTATATTTTTTGTCATAGTTGAATTTCTGTACTTGAATCATGGTCCTCACCATGATTCAAGTGAGCCTAAGTAGAGATATTATGGTATTTTAAACGTTGTTGCATTGCACCATTACATTAGAGAAATTAATGGACATTGTGTAAATAATCGCATTATGGTGATTTTCTGCAAGAGTGAATAAGGCACTGAATTCGGTGCAAGTTAATCCTAAACTTGTATAGGATTGTGTTTATGCCTTTAACGAGTTCAGTAGTTAAAAGAAAGTGAGATTAGCCAGGGCTCCAGAGACCGAAGGTTATAGGGTCTGATGAGAAGGTGGACGCACTGGCTCGCAAAGCTTCGTCTGCGGCCTTTCTAAGAGCGGAGCCTTCCTGTAGCATTGCGAACACAGATATTAAAACAGTCATGAAAAACAAGATTGGAAATAGATCTAGGGAAATGCCGAAGCACTCCTCAGATCAAAGACAGGAAAAGCAGTTCAATCAGGAACATTAGCTTGAGTTTACAACGAACCTACAGAATAGACACAGAAAGTCTCTTAAGATAATATTAACGGGGTATTGTACGTTTAACAAACATATGAATAGCATTACAAGAAAAAAGGAAGATATACTTAGCCTTTGTAGATTTGTAGAAAAGGCTTTTGATACAGTACCTAGGCAAATAGTGTGGAAAATCTTAAGTGAAAGAGGAGTAGATTGTAAACTTATACGGATAATAAGAACAATTTATAGTAACAACAAAAACCTAGTTATAACGAATAATATGAAATCAAATACATTCACAACGCAAAGAGGGGTGAGACAGAGAGGAAGTCTAAGCCCTACATTGTTTATTTTGTTTATGGACAACGTAATAAAGGAATGCTCAAAGATGGAACTTACAACGCATAGATATATCGGAGGGCGTCTTTGCGGATGACATAACTGCTAAAAGTGAGAAAGATCCACAGAAAAATTTTGACAAATGGAACATGACACTCAAGAAGAACGGAATAAAGATGAATGACAATAAGACAAAAGTCATGATGATAGGAGAAAAACGGGAAGATATAAATATACAAATAGATGAGATGAAAATAGAACAAGTACAATCCTGAAATTAACGATTGAATCCAGAAAACCATAAATCTACATTACGCAATGAACAAGAAAATCATAGACAAGAGAGTCCAATAACACCAAATGGCGAAGAAGTGACATAAGGTTACATAAAGAAGTAATATAAATATTCTCATCGAATCCTCGATTTACATTCAATTAATTGTGGAAAGTCTTATTCAACTCTAAGTAGCCATATCAAAGGTATTCGAATGGATCCATACATTTGCCTAACCCTCTATAATAAATTACTGAAGAACTGAATTAAAAGAGCATGTTACATTAAAATAGGTTCTGTGATCACCTCAAGTAATATAATCTATTTTCGAAATTATATAAGACTGGAAAGTAGAGAATGGTCATACTCTTTGTATTCAGTATGGAAGAGGTTGCGAAAGCTATCTGAAACATCTGTGAAGCAGTTACACCATAACATTTAAGGGAATAGCTTGAATATCATGATACAGAGAGTTACATCATGTATCGTAAATGAAGGGGCTCATTTTCAATATTTACTGTGGTTGTTTTTTATTATTAAACTTTGTATTCTTTGAATAAAACACTTGTATGTAGTTCTTTATAAAAAAAAAGAAGCAACGTTAATTTTCGACGGTCTCCCTAAATCATTTAGTGTGCCATTTTAAGTTTGAAGAATAAGACTATAAGAGATTTAGTTCATATGGTATTAGCATGAGGTTAGTTAACTACTAAACATGGTTCAAATGCAACCATACCAAAGAAATGAATGCAAACAGATTCATGAAATTAATTTTTCTATAGCAAGTATATAAGGTACTGGTATGCACTCAATATTGAACTCTTCCTTTAGCCTATTATTCTACTGCGACTTTTGAATTAAGTTCCACATGAATTTACAGTAGACAATCTCTTTACGATATATCGTAATTTTCAATAACAATTTTATGTTGGTATAAGTATCATTGCTATGAGCACCCAAGAGGTACCTTAACTTCGAGAAAGACTTAGGGTAAAGGAAACTTCTGAACTGAAATTTGTCAAACTACTACTTCTTTAGCCGATACTAACACATTTCAAAAAATCTCCAATAATCTCTTCATAGTTCAGATGTAGATGATTCTGTTTCACCAAGAAGTCTGAAATGGGTGTTACTGAAACAACTGTATACCCTTTACAAAACCATATCGTCCTAATATGAAATATACAGGGTGTGTCATGACGAGCTTAAACTATCTGTATATTGGAACTACTAACATGATATTTATGAAAATTAGTAGACATTGATTACAAATTATGGGGAATTTAAACAAAATATTTTGACAGGCATGCTATTTCCGATTATACAGGAAGTATACAGCAACTGTGTTATTTTAAATACAACATCCTATATATTATTGCATTTTCGAATTCTACGTAAAATTTTAGAGACACTTTGTGTAGGATACCCTATATTTAAAATGTATACTTTTCAAGATATCGTATTAATTTTAATTGAAAATTGACAGATGCAGACCTTTATATTATTAAAAATTCTATGTGAACATCCCATAGAACAAATAAAAAATATCTTGCTGTGGTGGTCAGTAGGAAGTCAAAAGTAATTAGTGATATATTAAAAACTTCTTTACTATATACAGGGGTTTGTACAGAAGTGATGGAAAGTTCAACTTAAAAAATGTCAAATATTTTAATTTTTTTAAATGGAACTACCCATTTCTTCATATTTTAATGAAATCCACCGCAGAAAATAAAGGGAATTTATGTTCACTTTCCTACATCTAAACGTAATCGTTTTGGAGATATAACATTACATTTAGAAAATTTAATTATTTCTGCCGTGTTGGTTGTTTACAAGCAAAAGTTGAGAATGTGAAGCCTATTGTTGATAATAAGGATAATAATTAGTAATTGCACATTCATATTAAATCTTATAATAAGTGTTCAAAATTTCGTCTTTGAACTTCCAAGCATTTAAATAACTTTCTTAGTACACCTTCGTTCGTTGCACGACTAATCATTATCACAGAGAGAGAATTGAATGTATTGCAAACTCTCAATTCACAATCTCCCTTTGATGTCAAGGGATGGAAGTCTACGCCCTTTTTATTTAAATTTAGTTAAATTTACGTAATCTACATTGTGTAATTGCAAACGAGTCATATCTGTCACTTTGTAGCAGTGCCAATAATTACAATTGACCGTTAATTTTTAATTATAACAGCAACATACAAGGCTTACTAAAATAAAACAATTTACGGCCAACTTATAACAATGATAAGCAACAACACGGCAGAAATAATTAAATTTTCTAAATGCAATGTTATATCTCAAAAACGATTACGTTTATGTAGATGAAAGTGAACATAAACTGCATTTATTTTCTGACGTGGATTTCATTAAAATAGGAAAAAATGGGTAGTTCAATTTAAAAAATTAAACTATTTGACATTTTCAAAGTTGAACATTCCATCGCTTCTGTACAAACCCCTGTATACAGCAAAGAAGTTTTTAACACATTACTAATTACCTTTGATCTGTCTACTGACCGCCACAGCAAGATATTTTTTATTTGTTCTATTTGATGTTCACATAGAATTTCTAATATAAAGGTCTGCATCTGTCAATTTTCTATTAAAAAAATTAATATCTCGAAAAGTATACATTTTAGATACACAAACTGTCTCTAAAATTTTACGTAGAATTCTAAAATGTAATAATATATAGCGTGTTGTATTTAAAATTACATAGTTGCTGTACACTTCCTGTATAATCGGAAACAGCGTGTCTGTTAAAATATTTTGTTTGAATTCGCCATAATTTGTAATCTATGTATACGAATTTTCATAAATATCAAGTTAGTAGTTCCCAATATACAGAAAGCTGAAGCTCATCGTGACACCCTGTATATATATATATATATATATATATATAAGCTGTTCCCTGAGGTAAACGACAAATTTACACAGGGTATTTTAGAGGTGATTTTAAACAAAAAATTCATATACACTTTAGTTGACGTTCTTTTTTGTTCTAAAGATTTCAATAAAAGAAGAAAACTGTTTCAGTAATGTATTTAATTATGAAATTATATAACAAACTAATATTATAACAATTGCTCGAAATGTTCGCCTTTTCTTTCTGAACATGTTAGTCATTTTATAAAATGCCAAATAACCTATAGTTACTTATGTCATTTACCGATAAGTGATAACTGTCAAAATATTATCAGTAACCATGTCTAGAACGTACACTAATACGGAATACGCTGACATGGTGTTTGTGTATGGGTATTGTGATGGAAGCGTGCAGTTCCTCACCATACGACATTTTCTAACGACATTTTCTAATGTCTTTCAGTGTGTTGGAAAGAGACGGGATCTTCTCCAAATTCACTTGTTGAAAGAGAGTTAGATTTTCACCTACAAGCTAATGTTGTTCTAAATGAAGTTGAACAAGATCCATCCACAAGTATACGCAGGATATCTACCATGACCGATGTTTACAAGCTCAGGTATAGCGAATTTTACATTACAATAAACTTCATCTACAGAAAGCTCATCATATGCTACCAAGAGATTTCATGAATCGCGTACAGTATTGTCAATGGTTACAGAACAATTTAGAACTTATTCCGCGTATCCTTTTTACAGACGAGTCTCAATTTACTTGAGAAGGTATAGACAACACTCGGAATTCTCACATTTGGGGTACTGAAAGCCCACGTAATGTAGTTTTGGTTAATCACCAACACCGTTTTTCTGTAAATGTATGGGTTGTTAAACAATTACATTATCGGGCCACATTTTATACAAGAAAATCTTACGGCAAATTATTATAAGAATTTCTTAGAAGATACTTTGCCGGGATTATTGGAAAATGTTCCACTGTAAACTCGACGCGGCATGTTTTATCAACACGGCGGCGCTCAACCGCATTTTAGTAAACAAGTTATTGACTTTCGAAATCAAAATTTTCCTGGGCGGTTTATAGGCAGAGGGCCTGCATGTTCTTCTGACCTTTCGCCATTGGACTTTTTCTTTTAGGATTGTCTAAAAAATCGTATTTACCATAACGGTAAGTCAAATACGCGAGAAGAATTAATCGAAATAATAATTGCAGAAGTAGATTCCCTACGAAATGAACTTGCAGATATTAACTGGCAACAGAATATGGCCCAAAGACTAGCAACACGTTCAGAAAGAAGAGGCGAACATTTCGAGCAATTGTTATATTAGTTTATTAGCTTGATCTGTAATTTCATGATTAAATACATTACTGAAACAGTTTTCTTCTTTTGTTCAAATGAACTTTTTTGTTCAGAATCATCTCTAGAACACATTGTATAAGTTTGTCGGTTACCTCAGGGAACACTCTTTATATATATATATATATATATATATATATATATATATATATATATATATATATATATATATATATATATATATATATATATATATATATATATATATATATACAGGGTGTCCAAAAACTCTCCTGACAAACGAAGACCGGAGATTCCTCTGATAATTTTAAGACAATTAAACCCAAACTCATCTAGTCCGAAAATGCTTCCTAAGGGAGCTAGAGTTCTTTGAAGATGGCGCCTTGTATTTATTTTTTTTTAATTCCTCCAGAACGCTTCTATTTAGAAAAACAAAAACTGGTATGCTTACTTATCCTCCAGAGATGAATCGATTCCATCAATTGCGAATTTCTAGTACCGGTCATAGGCGTCCGTTTTGGGTAGGTCAACGGTTATTTTAAGGCATAACTTTTTGTCTTTAACTTTTAAGCATTTGTGACACTAGATTATTAAATTCTCAGGTATTCCAGTACTAAAATGTACTCTTACTTTAAGTCGGTAGGATACACCGTTTTCTAGAAAAATCGATTTGTAAATTTTTCGTTTTTTCTTCATTAAAGTTCAATTTATTATATACCTACTTATTTTTAGCGACGAAGTTGGCTTGGACTATCAAGGCATGGATGAAAATTAATTTAATAAATTATAAACAAATTATTTATTACAATGGAACGAAACTAACAAAAAAAGAACAAGTATCAAAGGGAGATTGTTACAAAAGTTGCTCGATGTGATGACCATTAGTCTCTATGCATAAGTTTACCCTTTTGTTTAGAGAACGCCGAATTCTTGCAAAAATTCCAGAGTTATTTCTGAATTCGTTGCAAGCATCCTGTATCCTTAGCCAGAGTTCTGCGCGATTTTGTATCGAAACGGAATAAACAAATGCTTTTATGTATCCCCAAACACAATAATCGCAAGGATTCAAATCCGGCGACCTTGCTGGCCAAGCAACTGGACTGCCTCTTCCAATCCAATGGTCTTCGTAGTTATTATCTAGAAAGTCTCGTACATTCCTGCTAAAGTGGGCCGGACAGCCGTCCTGTAGAAACAATAAGTTTTGCCGAATATTTAAACGCACCTCATCTAACAAATCAGGTAAAATATTTTGCAGGAAATGTAAGTAATCAGCACCATTTAAACGAGCAGGTAATTCCACAGGTCCAAGTAGATAATCGTCAACTACTCCTATCCAGACGTTTATGCTAAACCTATACTGATGCTTAAATTCTTGAACAACGTGGGGATTGTCACGAACGTACGAATAATAATGTGCATTATGTACATTAAAAATTCCATTTTTTGAGAATGTAGCTTCGTCACCAAACAAAATGTTCCTGAAGAAATCTTCATCTTGATTTTTCTGATTTTGTAACCATCTAGCGAATTCTACGCGAGCAGGAAAATCTCCTTCTAGCAGTGCTTGCACCTTTGTAAAATGAAAAGGATATAAATTTTCTTTGTGTAAGATATTTCCTACGGAAGATTTTGAAATTGTGGGGTACATGGCAGATAGTCTTCGAACGCTAATTTCTGGATTTTCCTCAACTTCCATTAAAATAACATCTTCATGTTCTGCTGTTACATCATTATGTCTCCCTGTTTCATTATTTTTTGGGACCACTGAACCTGTTTCTCTTAATCGTTGATGAAGAGCTGTAAATGTTGAGTGAGTGGGATGCTGACGATTGGGAAATTTTTCAGCGTATCTACGTTGCGCCGCTCGAGCGTTACACCTCATTTCGCCATAAACTAAATGCATATCGGCGTATTCCTCATTAGTAAAAACCATTTTTTTTTTAATTGAAATCGTTGTGTTTGAATAACACAAAGTAAAAAATGAAAAGATAAACTTCGCGAACTGACAACAATTTGACAATGAAAAACGTAGGTTTTACTTCTGTTGGCAGTTCAGAGCTAACTATTGCAAAAGAATAAAAACGAAAAATTTACAAATCGATTTTTCTAGAAAACGGTGTATCCTACCGACTTAAAGTAAGAGTACCTTTTAGTACTGGAATACCTGAAAATTTAATAATCTAGTGTCACAAATGCTTAAAAGCTAAAGACAAAAAAGTTATGCCTTAAAATAACCGTTGACCTACCCAAAACGGACGCCTATGACCGGTACTAGAAATTCGCAATTGATGGAATCGATTCATCTCTGGAGGATAAATAAGCATACCAGTTCTTGTTTTTCTAAATTGAAGCGTTCTGGAGGAATTAAAAAAAAAATAAATACAAGGCGCCATCTTCAAAGAACTCTAGCTCCCTTAGGAAGCATTTTCGGACTAGGTGAATTTGGGTTTAATTGTCTTAAAATTATCTGAGGAAACTCCGTTCTTCGTTTGTCAGGAGAGTTTCTGGACACCCTGTATATATATATATATATATATATATAATTTATAGAAAAAGAGTTGCAATTAAAAGTCAAAACAAAGGGAGTGATTAAACTAGCGGAAAGAACTTGCCTAGGACAAATGGAAAATGCGACAAATAAGACAAAAGTTATGCAAAACAAATACAAATTGAAGGACAGGAGAGAAGAAAAGATCTTTATCAACGACGATTTATCCTAATATGAAATCAACAAAAATATATAAGGTAACTAGGTTTATGGTTTGGTCCTTTGTACAAGAGCATATCAAAACATAATGAGACGGGTGCTATCACTTCTTTCACAGCTAGAATTTTAAAACACAAAGAATAGAACGTGAAACTCCCATCTCTAAAGTACTTATCCTCAAGTAGGCTTTTATTTAACTTTCGACGTTTATTAAAAATTAACTATTGAATTGTGTTTGACATACCCATTGAAAAAATTAGAGTGGGGTAAAGATATATAATAGAATTTTGTGTTCGATTAGGTAAAACTCCAGCTAAAACATTTGAAATTATTAAAACTGCATACTCAGATGATAGTTTATCACGATGTACAGTGTTTGAGTGGCGTAAGAAATTCAAAGACGGTTGTAAATCAGTGTAAGGTGAACCTTGACGCGAGCATTGATCCAAAATTGTCGTCGGATTGGCATACATGGAATTTTTGACGTTAATTTGTCTTATGGTTCCACTCAAAAAATTATTCATGAAGATTTAGGGTACCGAAAGGTCGCGGAAAAATGGATTCCAAAACTGATGACCAATGAACAAAAAGCCAATCGAGTGACAATTTGTCGGCAGTGGAAAAGGCACTTGCAACATAATCAACAGTTTTTAAACAAAGTGGTTACATGTGACGACAGTTTGTTTTATCATTACGACCCTGAATTGAAGTCTCAAAGTATGCAATGGAAGCACAAAGGTACAAGACCGCAGAAGGCGAAAACTGCGAATAGCGCCGATAAAGTGATGCACTTATTTTTTCTTTTTTGATAAATGGGGCGTTATTTATACTTCGAGGAACCCTAAAGGCAAAATTAAACGCTTGGTCAAGACATTCGTAGTATTCTGCATCATGACAATGTTCCGGCCCACACATCGAAGATTTGTCAACGAACACTTAAATAATTAGGGTTGTTGGAAATTATGGTTCACCCTCCCTACTCACCTGACCTTGCTCCATGTGACTTCCAATTGTTTTCTGAAGTCAAAAAAGAACTGAGAGGTCGAAAATTTGAGTCGAATTTAGAGCTCAACAACGCGGTGATGGATGTTGTAAATAGACTCTCAAAGAATGGTTTCTCAGATGTTTATGAGAAGTGGACAAAACGACGGGGCAACTGTATTGCACAGAAAGTACTTTGAAGGATAGATGTTTTATTTTTATACTACAGCACCAGTCTAGTTATTTTCTGACATGTCCTCGTATAAGTTTAGTATAGCATTACATATTTGCGTAATATAAAAACTATTAAAAAATCAATTATTTTAAAGAATTTTCTTCTACGTACCTAATGTCGATTACGCCCATTCCATCAGTAATTAATGTATTATTCGTGCTGCAAAGGTAATAAGGAACGCATTGACATGTTCCGTCAGCTTTTGGTGCTTCTGGATTTCTATCGATCACACCTGTTTTATTAACACCAAATATTGAGTCGATTTTGTCTTTGAGGTTCTGTTGTCCGCTGACTTCGAATGAGAAATAGGCTAGGACTACTATGACTATAATAGCCTTCATTCCTATAATAAATTAAATGAACTTAATAGTGCAGTAAAAATGTTGCAAGAAGGAGTATATTGTACTGTATGTTTTAGACAAATATTATTTAAATTAAGTAAAACCTCTATTTATGAAAACTGAATATGTATATAACAAAATAATTTGAAACATACTTGAGCAGGTAAAACCTCACCAATTCTGTTAAAACAAAAATATTTTTAATAATAACAAGTGTCCGCCGGGAGAGTACATATACTACCTAATGAGGGTATATTTTATGCCGCCATTTTGTTAAATATTAGTTTTGACAGTTCATACACAGATCAGTATTAATATAGATGTGTAACTTAATAGTAAAATAGATCCCTGTGGACTGGGATCCATGCGGGAAAAGGGGATAATTGTGTATGCAACCTGCAGCTGTATCAAATTTAATGTATGAAGAAAAAATAATATTTCATTCGATTAACTTCTGTATTGCAAAAGAACCCATTACATAAACTTCTTAGACATATTCAATGCAGAATTTAATCGAACGAAACATTCTTTTTCTCCGTACTTTATTTAATTCTCTAATTCTCTTCCACCTTCTTTAATATCAAAATATATCATAAAATGTAAATTCATATGAAAATAACAAACAAACGTAATTCTTATAAAAATATATTTAGAATCTATACCAACTCTTAGGCTAGATGAATTTAAAGAAATACAATAGTATTTTCAAAAATTGTCTAGTTTGACGTTTCAGAATATAACACTATCCAGTTAATATTAATCTAAAAAATCTACAACTAATAATATCAAAAAAATGGTAAAACGATACACTATTATCCATAGTCCTAAATGCTACTTACACAAACAATAAATCCAACGAAGGTTTATAACATATAACACGGGCACGAGATCTCAAAATTTAAATAAGGCGAATAGTAATCGACCAAGATTTTATATGCTAACGAAATGTAATGTTGGCTATTAAATTTTTCGTTAACATATGAAATTCCTACCCCAGAACAACTTCTAAATGCAACACCCTTGTGATGTTTAAGTTGCATAACTAATTTCCTTCCCCTCACCTTGTTTGGATGCCTTACCCGCAAAATTATACACGGATCAAGCTACACATGTACAGGGTGTTCCCTGGGGTAACCGACAAACTTACATAGTGTATTCTAGAGGTGATTTTAAACCAAAAAGTTCATATACACTTTGCATAATTCCTTTTTCGTACTTTAGATTTCAACAAAAGAAGAAAACTGTTTCAGTAATGTATTTAATTATGAAATTACATAACAATTGCTCAGTTCCTCACGATACGGCAGTTTCTAATGTCTTTCAATGTTGAAGAGAGATGAGATCTTCTCCAAATTCACTTGTCAAAAGAGAGTTAGATTTTGTTAATAAGATTTCGTTAATCACCAACATCGTTTTTCTGTAAATGTATGATGTGGGTTGTTAAACAATGACATTATTAGGCCACGTTTTATCCAAGGAAATCTTACGGCCAATTATTATAGGAATTTCTTAGAAAAAATATTGCCGGGATTATTAGAAAATGTTCCACTGGAAACTCGACGCGGCATATTTTATCAACATGACGGCGCTCCATCGCATTTTAGTAGGCAAGTTATTGACTTTCGAAATCAAAATTTTCCTGGACGGTGGATGGGCAGAGGGGGCCCTGTACTATGGCCTGCACGTTCTCCTGACCTTTCGCCATTGGACTTTTTCTTTTGGGGTTGTCTAAAAAATTGTGTTTACCTTACCACAACGGTAAGCCAAATACGCGTGAAGAATTGATTGAAAGAATAATTATAATTGCAGGACTAGATTCCCTACGAAATGAACTTGCAGATATTAACTGGCAACAGAATATGGCCCAAAGACTAGCAAACATGTTCAGAAAGAAGAGGCGAACATTTCGAGCAATTGTTATATTAGTTTATTAGCTTGATATGTAATTTCATGATTAAATACATTAGTGAAACAGTTTTCTTCTTTTATTGAAATCTTAAGAACGAAAACGAAATTAAGCAAAGTGTATATGAACTTTATTGTTCAGAATCACCTCTAGAACACATTGTGTAAGTTTGTCGGTTACCTCAGGGACACTCTGTATATATGTATATATGTATATGTATATATGTATATATGTATATGTATATATGTATATATGTATATATGTATATATGTATATATGTATATATGTATATATGTATATATGTATATATGTATATGTGTATATATATATATATAACTTCGTGACCTTGGTATGATATGGTAAACCTAATCAGTAGGCGATTAAAGGTCTGTATATTACTTCAAAATATATGTATTTAAAAAACTCTACATGTTTCGGCGTACTGCCGAAACATGTAGAGTTTTTTAAATACATATATTTTGAAGTAATATACAGACCTTTAATCGCCTACTGATTAGGTTTACTATATATATATATATATATATATATATATATATATATATATATATGTGATTTGGGAGTTCATATTTGTCAGTCGTGGAGTAAAGAGGTGTCATATTTATTATGGATTAATATTCGATAATTCAACGTGTTTTAATCGTTAAAACATTTTATGCAAATCAATCATCGATTTCTGTAACGATGAGAAAAAACACTATTTAGCGTGTAGTGAATGATTTCACGGAAACTGTATGTAGGTAATAGGCCCAAGCGTGGACCACTGCGTACTACAAAATTGCCTAAGAACATAGCTTCTGTTCAAGAAAGTGCAAAATAATGCATCGACCTCAATTCGACACCGTGCTCGGGAACTTGGTTTAGCCTTTGGCTAAAAAAATGAGAGAAAATACATTTTTCGACAAGCAAGCCAAAACGTATTTAAATCTTCAGATGTAAATTGCAATTGTAGCATTTTGACGGCATTTAGATGAGCTGGTCGTGAATCTGGTAATTTAGCAGCGTCAGCAACGTTTTCACTAAGCAGATTCAGTAACCATCTCTTCGAGAAATCATTTTATCTTCCGGGAAATACTCTGTCAACTGAGTTTTAAGCAAATGCATCGTCATGCAATTCAAACTGTGGTGAATAATAGTGTCTTGTTGATTCAAATTTTCCTCAATATAGTCCGAAGTGAATGGGAACATATCAAAATTGTTGCTTTGAAGGCGAATAATCCAGATATCAAGCTCCTTAATGAAAGCATGAACTTTGTCTGTCTGTGACATTAACAAAATTTTTTTATCACTTCCTTGTAAATTCACACTTGAGTTGTTTAAATGCCAAAATACATTAGCTAAGTAAGCCAACAACAACACTCATTATTCTGTAAAACAATGAGAATGGCGTTTGTTTATCCTGGAAAATACTATTAATTCTTCCCCCACTTTCCGTCACGATAACCATCTAACTTGTGTATGGAAAAGAAGAGATTTTTTACTTTCACCCATTTCATCACATAGTTCAGCAATTGAGCAAAGAGCCTGTTCTGTAACGGTAGGCTTTTAATAAAATAGCCACTTTCATAGCTTCACAAAGACTTTTATTGAGATATTCGGGATGCCTTTTGCGACAAGAGCATGTCTGTAAAAAATATGTAAATCTTTTAATATTTTCATTAATCTACCGTTTTCTTTCCTGTTATCGCCTTTGCAGCATCACTAACTCGTCGCCACCTAGAGTAATATACCAAAAACAAATATTAAAAATAAAGTCTTATGTACTAAGCAAATGCAGCTAGTTATTTTCAGAGTATTATTATATTTTATGTTTTCCTTAATCCACAAAATTTACACTCGTAAATTCTCCATTCGCACATTGAAGAAAAACAAAGGTGAGAATTAAAAACCTGATTGCCTTATTTAGTCACCTTTGTATATAGTTTGCGAGGTCATATAATTTATTTTCCTAATTTTTGTTAATACATATTCATTAACGAATAATGACTAGATTAAATACATTATTTTCAATAAATGAACAGTTTGTATTTAAAATCAGCCTTTAGAATATGTGCATATTAAAGGCATACATAAAAAAACACCACTATTTGAAGATAAAGATAATATAACAGAATAATTGAAACATACATGAGTGGGTAAAACCTCATCAGTTGTGTATAATACAAAAGTATTTTTAATAATATAAAATATTATTAATGCGTCTCTGGGAGGGATATGTTCGGATACGTTCACAAAAAATATTAATATTGAACGTATATTTGTGTTCTTCACACCAGATTTTTAATAATATTTTATATTATTAAAAATACTCGATAGAGCAAAAACCTTCATGCTCTAACCTTAAAATAAAACGAAAAACATTAAACTTTCTCCTATTTAAAATATTGGTACAGGAACGGTAAAAACATTTTGTTATATTTATATCTTTAGAACTTATCGTACATACATGTTCAGTACCAGTAAGGGCTGACAAAATGGGCCACATATTTTTACTACAATATTTGTGTAAATTCTCACATTTTAAAGTCATTTTAATATAATATATACCTTTTTGACGTAGATTATACACTCATGGGCAAAATTATCGAATATATTAAATTTAAAATTTTGTTTGTATATGTAACTTTTAATGAAAGAAAAACTCCCACCTCGAGCTCTAATTACTGCTTGCATCCTTCTCAACATGCTACCAATTAGAGTTTGAATATATTCGTGAGGAATTACGTTCCATTCACATTATGCTGCAAATCGAAGTTATTCTCTTGTATTTGGAATGGGATTTCTTTGTCGTAAGCGGCGTTTTAGCTGATCCCACATGTGTTCAATGGGATTCAGATCTGGGCTATACGGTGGACAATCTAATATTTGAATCTAAGCTGCATCAAAGTAATTAGTCACTATGCCAGCTGCTTGTGGTCGAGCGTTATCGTGCATAAGTACGAATCTGTCGTATCCATTGTGGCCCACTTCTTCTTCTCTGTTTTGGGTTGGACGCCACCACGTCCAGGCACTTGAGCACACTGCTCTTTGTACTATCCCCAATAGATCTCTCAATTCCACTCTGTTAGTCTTGTGTCCTCGATAAAAGCCACTATTCTCCTCAGGGCAAGTTTGAGTACACTCGAAGGATCCAATAGATCTCTCCCGAAATATTTCTGTCTGCGTTCCTTCAGTTTCTCACACGTGCATATTACATGAAGGCTAGTTTCCTCCTGTTTTTCAGGTCTCCTACACCAGGGCTCGCTAACCAAGCCCATGGTGTACAAAAGCTTCCTTAAAGGACAATGTCCAATTGTGGCCCACATATGGCAAAACATTATCTTGGAGGATGTCTTCGATATACCAGTTACTAGTTATACTTCCATTGGCTTCCACAAGTCCGGTGCGTCCATCTCAACTTATTCCTCCCCAAAGCGTTATACCATCACCTCTAAAACTAACGGTTTGTATGAGATTACAGCTGCTGTACCGTTCCTCAACTCTTCTATAGACATGATTTCGCCCATCTAGCTTCCATAATTGGATTCTAGTCTCATCAGTGAATAGAATATTTTTTCAATTCTCGATATTCCACTGAGCATGTGTTCTAGCAAATTGTAATCGACGAGTTTTGTGGTTTTGGAGAAGACGTGAAACTTTGGCAGGCCGTCTTGGGTTTAAACCTACTTCTTTTAGTCGTTCTCGAACTAACATTAAAATGTCTTACATTTAGTAACTCATTTTTTAGATATGTGGATGTCAATGTGCAATTTCGCGTAGAATTTAGTGTGAAAAGCGATCATCAATTGAGGGCTCCAGTGCAAGAACCAGGTATCTCCAAAATGCGAAATTTTACAGGGGGCGAAAAAAACACTTCTATACATTTACGTTTCATAAATTTGTGTTTTTTAAGTTTCGTGCCGAATTCAGGCTGCAAATAACGAAACCTACAATAGGTATAATTTGGTTTTAAACAATTGTAAAAAAATTATCATGATATTAATAATGGAGATACCTGGTTTTTGTACATTATTATTAAAAAAAATTGATCGCTGACAACTTTATTATTTTTTTATTATCAAACGGGCGTACACATGAAACAGAACATAATCTGGAAATAAAATACTAACAAAAAGAAAACACTAAAACTTATTTTGGTGCATTTTCGCAACACATAAAACCGGAAATTGTCTCATCATTCTGAGTCACTATATTCAGAATAGTCCGAACCTGCATTCTCTGCCACTTCTGCCTTTGATTGACGTTGTGCTGCTTCAATGTTATTATAGAACCACATATCGCATTGTGCCACATATGCTCTAGCGAGATCCATTACATGCTTAAATTTATGTGGTTTTAAAATCCGTTTGTTTGTGTATAGAAGTACTTTATCATTAGCCGGCAAAGAAGGGTTTTCACCTTTCTTCAAGATTACGAAACTTGAATATGTTGGTATCCCAACAGTTATACTACACTGTATATCGGGCATTTCCTGAGAGTCATATTTAAATAGTCTATACTTTGATATCGCAAACTTATCTTTTTTTGTAGAGACTGTTTTGCGAAATATTGGTAAGAAGTGGTCTTTGAAGTTTATAATCATGCCCTGAGTAACGTTTATGATTTCAAATTTCTTTCCTGCTTCACGGATAATTTTGTGATACTCTTCAGGTAAAGAAATCCGGTCATATGTCTTCTTCTTAATCTCTATGGCGCCGAAGCTTCTGTCGCAGAGCAAAAAGCTGTGGCCCGGTTCAGGAAACCGATGTGTAATAGTGGCAAATTTTCCAAGTTTTACGACGGTGAATAGGAACTGGATTAATACGTAATTTTTGTTTTGAGAACTGCAGTTGTCCGAAAACAAATAGATATGCTTGACCTCCGATCTAATAAAATTGTTAAAGAAGTGATGTAAAACGCTAATCACTTCATTTTGCCCTTTAGCTCCTACTGTCTCATCATAAACATAAAAATAACTTGTTTTTGAACTGCCAACGTGTATACAAAAATTGTACACCCATAGCTGTATTTTGTAAAACACATCACCGCTTGGAGCTACTGGAAATGGCATATTTTGTTGAAAGTCGAATGTAACCACCTCAACTTAAGGATCTTCACGAGCAAGCTGGGTCTTTGTCTTCAAATCTTTATAAAATGTTTCTGCTTTGGTGACATGTAAATCTTTTAAAGTCTGAAGAGCCCTTCTTTCTTCTTCGTTATCGGCAGATTCTATTTTTTTCAGTAACATATCACACTTTGAGCAGGTGTCTGACTTTGGTTTGCCGAAAGAAAGTTTAAAATTCTATATAAAATATTTTTTATAAAAGTCATACTTAACTTTAGGATTAGCTGCTTTGCTTTCTTGCAGCAAAGCATATTGTTCGGGTTCATATTTCTGCAGATACAAGTTGTGCATTTTTGCTGTGTTCAAGTTTGATGAAAAATATTTATGTTTGACGTCCTTTCTACTGTAGTGAGATATATATCTCGGGAAACTGTTAATGTGTCCTGCAATTTGATGTAAGACTACATCTTCGATCTTATTTGGCCTGTTTTGGTGAAGTCCTCTTGCATCTACAGGTGCTGTACAGGAGGTTTTTAAATGATTTGCCACTCGCTCAAGGCGACTTTTGGCTATATCGAAAATTGAGAGCATCGCGTTCTTACAAACTCTGTAGTCATCTGCGTAATTTGTTATCTAAAAAATTAATAAAAATGAACTATATGAATGAGCCATTTACCAAGAATTTTTGTGTGTGTATTGTCTTGTTATTAACAACTTTTATAGCAGAGACAAACATTACTTACAACGTATTCATACGAACCAGTCTTAGGTTTGCCAGCTCCGGATCCAAGTCTATGCCTCTTTACAGCCTTAACTTTTATAAGCCTAGCCAAGAAGGAGTCTTGTAGGTCTTTCGATTTCAGCTAGTAGAAAGATTCTCGTACTTTATGTCTAACTTCTGCGGTAATTTTTTCAAAGCACTTTAACCTACACGAACACGGCTTTCCTTCTTTCTTTGCAGGCACAACATGACCACTAGTATTTACGTATTCCAAGCCATGAGTTCTACACTTTTTTGATATAGATCTCTTCCATCGGTGTTTCAATATGATTCTTTTTTACCCTTCTGGGGATTCGCATTATGTCGAATTTCATCATCATCAGATTAATTCCGCCTCCGAAACAATAAAATCTTCATCATTATCGGTGTTTGTACTTTCAAACGGTTCTTCCGCATATTCAGACTCGGAAGTTGACATGATATAATATGTTACCAATATATAGCAACAAACAACACGTATGTAAATCACTACGTACTTTCCAGCACAGCAAAACCAACGTAAAACATAACCTAACTAACAATGTTATGAAAGAATATGCGCCTGCGCCCAGTAAAAAGTCGACGAATTGTACGCTGCAAGAACAAGGTATATCCAGGAGATATCTCATTATTGCACAGTAAAATTTATATGGTATCTCCATTCGCTAATATATCTAAGCAACGCCGCGGAGGAGATATACTGTTCGCGTAACGAACGATAGAGAATTTTAAAAATGACATATCCGTATATAAAACTCATTTTCCCGAAACAGTGGAGATAACTGGTTCTTGCACTGGAGCCCTCAATTGCTGTTGCACATCTTTTGCGCCCTTGGCCGGGTCATCGTGCGAAATGTCCAGTCTCTTGATATCTTTTTAAAATATTCGATACTGTAGCCCTCTCCTGAGATGTCTTTTTGTCTATATCCTTCATTATACAGAGTTACAATTTGCGCCGCTTCAGCTTCACTGCAGTGGTTAACTGGTGACATAATGCTTGTTTTTGAGAGGAAGCAACAAACAAAAATCACTAACACTTGCTTAATTTCACCACAAATAAGTTAATTCACGTTAATTCTTAAATTATGTGAGGAATTTTTAGTGACGCAACTTGCGATAGACAATATACGCTATTGAAATCATTAAAATAAATTAAACGTCAAAATATTTTAAAGCAATTGAATATATTCACCTACTTCAGCACATATATAAGTTTACGGTGATAATTTAAAATTATATTTGAGTAATAGACATAACAAGAAATATTCGATGGATTGGTACATATGCACCTATTCGTTGGCCTGCGTGTGGCCTGCAGTGGTCACTGCCACCTGCAGTGGTACTCTGCCATTTTGCAATGCAATCGCTTGTCGTCATTTTGACGTCACATGCTAGAATTTGGTACGCTGCCGTTCGAAACGATCGTAAAATTAAGGCGATTCCTTGCAAATAAAGGCGATCGTTTTTAGTGGACGGTAAACATCTATCTCTTTTATAGCAATAGGTAAACCGCTGTGTGTTAGAGTGCGAGAGGTAGAAAATGTGCGTCAATTGTTTAGGAGTAATAAAAGTAGGTAAAATAATATTTTACTACAAAATTTAAATTAGTTTCGATTAGGCATTTCCCGAAAGTAACGTACTACGAATCATTTCCTTAATTCTTTTGTATGAAAAATATATTAATTATTGACTGTATGTAATGAACATTTAATGCTCAATTCAATCACATTTTTACAATTTTATTTTTTTAACCTTGTCTTTTTAATACGGCTGTTATAACATGTGTCAAACAAAGCCACATTCACTATTAAAAAAATTAAAAAAACTAAGTTATGTCAGTTTTACTGTCCCAGATTATTATGAAATCGATAGTAAAACGTATTTATTAACAATTGTACTAAGTTTTTAGTCAGCCGAAAAGTGTTAACAAATTCTCCATCTTCTAATACAAATGGATCTGATTCATTCCTTCTAATTCTTCGTACGATGTTAGCATTGCGTATTTTTTCTGGATGTTTAGCTTCGTTGTAAATTAACATACGCACAGGCAACATCTATAATATACCCGACTTTAGTAATGATAATAATTAGTGATATGAACAAAATATGCATAATATATCAGTACAATTGCGGCATTAAAAAACGCGTACAACTCATTAGACTACATTTTGCAATATTTTAATAATGTAAATCAGTCTGTGTCAGTTTTGAGTTTTTTAAAACGTTAAACGAAAATTAATATAAATTACCATAATCTATATTTCTAATAAAAGTATATAGCATATATAATTTAACTCTTTGAATGGTGCTTTTATTAACCATAAATCTTACAGCTAATCTTCTGACTGACCATCCGTCTCCAAAGTAATTATTTGCATTATTAAATTGCAGAATAAAATTTAAAAAAATCACAATTACACAGAAAAATTTTAAGTGTAGGTATGCGCTTTTTAATGCCGCAATTGTACCTCGAATGTGTTAATAGTATATTAAAAAACAAGTTTCATAAGGCACCATTTTGCCGCACGAGATCAGTTTAGAAAACGAGCCGCGATAGCGGCGAGTTTTCTAAAGAGCGAGTGCGGCAAAAGGCCTTATGAAACGAGTTTTTTATACTATTTTTTCTATTTTGCGTTTTTTACATTAATAAATTGCTTAAATTGGAAATATTTAATTTGAAAGTTCAGAGTTTAATTTTTATATAAAGCATGCAGTTGGTCACATTGATACTTGACATTTTCAAATTTAAATCTTGCTATCCGCGAAGTATATTATATTACATATTATTTACTAATTTTCGTTAACATTACTTGATACTTCATTTAAAAATATAAACATGAGTGACATAGAAACATATATATATATATATATATATATATATATATATATATATATGTTGTTGTCAATTGTATACAGGGTGTCCAGAAACTCTCCTGACAAACGAAGACCGGAGATTCCTCTGATAATTTTAAGACAATTAAACCCAAATTCACCTAGTCCGAAAATGCTTCCTAAGGGAACTAGAGATCTTTGAAGATGGCGCCTTGTATTTATTTTTTTTTTAATTCCTCCAGAACGCTTCTATTTAGAAAAACAAAAACTGGTATGCTCATTTATCCTCCAGAGATGAATTGATTCCATCAATTGCGAATTTCTAGTACCGGTCGTAGGCGTCCGTTTTGGGTAGGTTAACGGTTATTTTAAGGCATAACTTTTTTGTCTTTAACTTTTAAGCATTTGTGACACTAGATTATTAGATGTTCAGGTATTGCAGTACTAAAAGGTACTCTTACTTTAAGTCGGTAGGATACACCGTTTTCTAGAAAAATCGATTTGTAAATTTTTCGTTTTTTCTTCATTAAAGTTCAATTTTTTATTTTTTGCAATAGTTAGCTCTGAACTGCCAACAGAAGTAAAACCTACGTTTTTCATTGTCAAATTGTTGTCAGTTCACGAAGTTTATCTTTTCATTTTTTACTTTGTGTTATTCAAACACAACGATTTCAATTTAAAAAAAAATGGTTTTTACTAATGAGGAATACGCCGATATGCATTTAGTTTATGGCGAAATGAGGTGTAACGCTCGAGCGGCGCAATGTAGATACGCTGAAAAATTTCCCAATCGTCAGCATCCCACTCACTCAACATTTACAGCTCTTCATCAACGATTAAGAGAAACAGGTTCAGTGGTCCCAAAAAATAATGAAACAGGGAGACATAATGATGTAACAGCAGAACATGAAGATATTATTTTAATGGAAGTTGAGGAAAATCCAGAAATTAGCGATTATTAAATTTTCAGGTATTCCAGTACTAAAATGTACTCTTACTTTAAGTCGGTAGGATACACCGTTTTCTAGAAAAATCGATTTGTAAATTTTTCGTTTTTTCCTCATTAAAGTTCAATTTATTATGTACCTATTTATTTTTAGCGACGAAGTTGGCTTGGACTATCAAGGCATGGATGAAAATTAATTTAATAAATTAAAAATAAATTATTTATTACAATGGAACGAAACTAACAAAAAAAGAACAAGTATCAAAGGTAGATTGTTACAAAAGTTGCTCGATGTGATGACCATTAGTCTCTATGCATAAGTTTACCTTTTGCTTAGAGAACGCCGAATTCTTGCAAAAATTCCAAAGTTATTTCTAAATTCGTTGCAAGCTTCTTGTATCCTTAGCCAGAGTTGTGCGCGATTTTGTATCGGAACGGAATAAACAAATGCTTTTATGCATCCCCAAATACAATAATCGCAAGGATTCAAATCCGGCGACCTTGCTGGCCAAGCAACTGGACCGCCTCTTCCAATCCAATGGTCTTCGTAGTTATTATCTAGAAAGTCTCGTACATTCCTGCTAAAGTGGGCCGGACAGCCGTCCTGTAGAAACCATAAGTTTTGCCGAATATTTAAACGCACCTCATCTAACAAATCAGGTAAAATATTTTGCAGGAAATGTAAGTAATCAGCACCATTTAAACGAGCAGGTAATTCCACAGGTCCAAGTAGATAATCGTCAACTACTCCTATCCAGACGTTTATGCTAAACCTATGCTGATGCTTAAATTCTTGAACAACGTGGGGATTGTCACCAACGTACGAATAATAATGTGCATTATGTACATTAAAAATTCCATTTTTTGAGAATGTAGCTTCGTCACCAAACAAAATGTTCCTGAAGAAATCTTCATCTTGATTTTTCTGATTTTGTAACCATCTAGCGAATTCTACGCGAGCAGGAAAATCTCCATCTAGCAGTGTTTGCACCTTTGTAAAATGAAAAGGATATAAATTTTCTTTGTGTAAGATATTTCCTACGGAAGATTTTGAAATTGTGGGGTACATGGCAGATAGTCTTCGAACGCTAATTTCTGGATTTTCCTCAACTTCCATTAAAATAACATCTTCATGTTCTACTGTTATATCATTATGTCTCCCTGTTTCATTATTTTTTGGGACCACTGAACCTGCTTCTCTTAATCGTTGATGAAGAGCTGTAAATGTTGAGTGAGTGGGATGCTGACGATTGGGAAATTTTTCAGCGTATCTACGTTGCGCCGTTCGAGCCTTACACCTCATTTCGCCATAAACTAAATGCATATCGGCGTATTCCTCATTAGTAAAAACCATTTTTTTTTTAATTGAAATCATTGTGTTTGAATAATACAAAGTAAAAAATGAAAAGATAAACTTCGCGAACTGACAACAATTTGACAATGAAAAACGTAGGTTTTACTTCTGTTGGCAGTTCAGAGCTAACTATTGCAAAAAATAAAAAATTGAACTTTAATGAAGAAAAAACGAAAAATTTACAAATCGATTTTTCTAGAAAACGGTGTATCCTACCGACTTAAAGTAAGAGTACCTTTTAGTACTGGAATACCTGAAAATTTAATCATTTAGTGTCACAAATGCTTAAAAGTTAAAGACAAAAAAGTTATGCCTTAAAATAACCGTTGACCTACCCAAAACGGACGCCTATGACCGGTACTAGAAATTCGCAATTGATGGAATCCATTGATCTCTGGAGGATAAATAAGCATACCAGTTTTTGTTTTTCTAAATAGAAGCGTTCTGGAGGAATTAAAAAAAAATAAGCTAGCTCCCTTAGGAAGCATTTTCGGACTAGGTGAATTTGGGTTTAATTGTCTTAAAATTATCTGAGGAAACTCCGGTCTTCGTTTGTCAGAAGATTTTCTGGACACCCTGTATAACATACGTTGTTTGTGTAAAATACGGACATATATCATATCTGTCAAATATACATAAATTCTTAAAATCAAATGACAGCAATGATTTATTTCTGTATTCGAACAACGCCAACATTGAAAAATGAAAAAAAGCGTATCGAAATGAAGCTCATTTCGATACTGTTTTGGGTTTCATAATGAGTTCATTTCGAACGCAAAATAGAAAAAAATAATAATGAACTTTATTAAGAGATCTGCTAATAACTCGACGAATAACTAATAAGTATTTATAAAAATTAGAGGATTCAAATAAACAAAATTACAGTATTGACAAATAGAAATAATTGACAGATGTTAGGGGAAAACAGTGAAATATAACATCTAATATTCCTAATTTCGTTCTATATTTTTAGATTTGATTGTACACAAATTTTGCCATACTCGCTTTTTCCCGAACATTTCCGAAATGAAAGCCATTCTGTGGCAGAGTACGAAATGCGATCGCTTTTGCTTTACGATGGAATGACGTCAGGCGATTGCATTGCATACCACTGCTGATCTTACGCCTCTAGATTTTTGCTTATGCCGATATCTCCAAGATCGAGTTTATTTAACAGTGCCACAGAACTTAAACGATTTACGAAACCGAATAATTGAAACTTGTTGGGAAATACCTAATTATTTCGTATTAGATGCCACCCATGGTGTTATAAGGAGATGCCAGTATTGTATTGAGCATGACGGTAATCAATTCGAACAATATTTGTATGTAAAATATTTAAGTTTTGAATTTATTTTTTAGTTTTGTTATTTGCTTTTGTTTGTGAATTAAAATTAGTTACACATTGGCAATGCGATATTTTTTACACTTATTTTTCATCGCACACTACAGTATAACACTAGTAACTTTAAGAGAATGTTCGGAAAGTGTTCTAATTATTTTTTTTTCTCTTCTAAATTTGCAATTAAAATGGATTTATTGGACATCAATAGATTCAAAAAAAATGTATACCGTGCCAATTATTGACAAATTGACAATCGCTAGGAATTGAAGAAGGCCCTGGAAAAAAGTAAATGTAGCCCCAAACATAGTACTCATCCATCCATTTTATTTCATACATGTCTCATGATTACTCATGAATCATGATTATCATGAAAATCGAAATATAAATAACAGAGTTATATACCAATGTTAGTTTGTAACGTGCTTTAGTAAGTACCGGATGAAGCCACTGCGTTGTCAAAACAATTGTGGTTTCACAAGCAAATGTTAATAAAGTGAAGATTTCAAGTATCAAGTTTTATTTCTATTTTAAATTATGAATATCCATTAAATAAAAGCGAACCAATTCAATTACATAAGTAAATGACAATAAATATAACATAATGTTGGAAATAACCGTGACATGTAACAATATTACAATGTACTGTTGTTTACTATGCCATATTAAATAACAATTACGGACAACTTGCAAATCAAAATAATTGAATATAAATTTATTTGGATACATTTATATAGATCAATGCTGCTATGATTCTGTTCAAGCTATTATAACTTTCAACGAGAAATATTTTTTTTATTAAATGTATTGAAACACTGCATTGCAACGAAAGTATATATTAGTATCTGTAAAGTAAACTATAGATATTGTTCATTCTTTCATTGCGGAAGTGGTCTTCCGCATAAAATTTATCTAACGTTTGCAAAACCGCTATATTTTAAAACGTATAAATTTACATCATTCTAGTTTACACAAATAAGATGCACATTCTACATTTATCTGTTGGAAAACGGAAAAAATTGCCAGAAATTTTGTCATGGACTGTATTGTAATTATAGCTTGATGAATATACTTCTTGGAAAACAATTTAAATGAAAATGGCATTACTTAAAACTTAATAGTAATAATAATAACAATATTTATTGTTCAACAGAATTAAATAAAATTCCAGCTTGAGAACAAAATATAAATAAATACAATTATATAATTATATACGTGCTGTCTTTGAAATAAAAAGACAACTTATGAAAAATCGAAAGACGTAATTATAAAGAATGTAAAGCCAAAGTATTGTGAGTCGATTACGACGCGAAACTTAAAATTAAAAACCTCCTGAAAATTGTATGATGTTCGGCTTATGAATTCAAAATATTTAGAATTCATAAATAATAAATATGTACCTCTATTAAAGTAACATACACACCGTATGTTTACATACCCTAAATGCTAAGTGAATTATTAAAAATTAAGATATATATATATATATATATATATATATATATATATATATATATATAATTTCTTTGAAGTAGGCACATGTAAGAGTATTGTAAATATATACATATCAAAGTAAAGCAGACCTTAAATCGCCTACTAGTTAAATCTACTATAACATACAAAGGTCAAGAAATAATTATCTATCTATCTATCTATCTATCTATATATATGATAGATTTAATTAGTTGTCGATTTAAGGTCTGGTTTAACTTAAAAATGCATATATTTAAAACAATCTTACATGTTTCGGCATGATGCCTTTCGCAAAGAATTTAAAATATAAATGACAGTATATTAATGCCATACTTATACATTTGTGGTTGTCATGGATAAAATTATTCTAAGATAAATCCAGTTTAATAATTTAATAATAAATCATGCCTTAGTATTCAAAAAATAGACAATAAAAACGGAGAATGGCAAGGCATAAGTTATTATTATGTATGCGCCCGTGGAGCGGCTTAAGATTTTAAGCTGTCGGCATTCGCCTTAAACGAGAAGAAAAACCACGAAAACCTACTCGGACAGCCAGTCAGGAATCCAAACACGGAACTGTCAGCATGATAAGCAAATGCAAAGATATTTAAATAAAACATAACATATATATTTATATAACAGCAACATATATTATGATGGTAAATTGCAGATCGTTACATAATTAGGTTGTAGTATATACTGCTTAAATTTTTTATAGTGATATAAATTTGAATTTATTTAAAAGGTAGTTTATTTTATTTGTCGGAATACATATTATGATGTCATCTACATATCCTTTGAAGAAAATGGGGTGGAAGTCTAGTGAATTGATAACGTTTTGTTCTAAATGTTCCATTACCAGATTTGCAATAGGAGCAGCTAACACCCATGGCAACACCAAATGTTTGACTATAAAAAGAATTTTTGTATTGAAAATATGTGTTGTTGAGACAGAAATGTATACCTCTAATAAATTCGTTTTTATTTAGTGATGTGTGTGGACTAATTTCATCCCATTTGGATTCTATTATCTTTATAGCTAGATCTGTAGGAATGTTAGTATATAAAGATTCTACATCAAGTGATATAATTTTGTGATTAGTTGGTACTTTTTGTTCCTTGATGAAATTTTGAAATTGCCATGAGTCTTTGGTATGATATTCCGTTTTTACTAACATCTTAGATATGCTATCACTTAGGAATTTTGCTATATTATAAGTAGGGGCTTGTATGTTTGATACTGTTGGTCTTAAAGGGATATTATTTTTGTGAAAAGAGAAATTAAAGAAATGATTAGTATTAAACAGGAAAAAATTCAATTAACAACAGAAGTGATATACAAAATTTAAGCAGTATATACTACAATCTAATTATGTAACGATCTGCAATTTACCACCATAATATATGTTGCTGTTATATAAATATATATCTTATGTTTTATTTAAATATCTGTACATTTGCTTATCATGCTGACAGTTCTGTGTTTAGATCCCTGACTGGCTGTCAGAGTAGGTTTTCGTGGTTTTCCTTCTCGTTTAAGTTGAATACCGACAGCTTAACATCTTAATCCGCTCCACGGGCGCATACATAATAATAACTTATGCCTTGTCATTCCCCGTTTTTATTGTCTAACTATTTTTTGAATACTATGGCATGATTTATTATTATTAAACTTGATGTATCTTTGAATAATTTTATCCATGACAACAACAAATGTATAAGTATGACATTAATATACTATCATTGATATTTTAAATTCTTTGCGAAAGGCATCATTTGCTGAAACATATAAGATTGTTTTAAATATATGCATTTTTAAGTTAAACCAGACCTTAAATCGCCAACTAATTAAATCTACCATAACATACAAAGGTAATAATTATCTTTATATATATATATATATATATATATATATATATATATATATGTATATGTATATGTATATATATATATATATGTATATATATATATATATATATATATGTATATGTATATGTATATATATATATGTATATATATATATATATATATATATATATATATATATATATATATATGGTTAGTATAAAGTCCCGCAACGATCGCATAGCTTCGTTTTTCCAAAAGTAATTTTTTTTAAATTTATTATTAATACATAGTTAACGTGAAATAAAAAAAGTGTTAATAAATAGATTTACAGACTACAAAAAATGTTGAAATTGTGCTCCGTGAACCACTTGGCAGTGATATAATCTATCAACAAAATGTCTTAGTGAATTATGTAAAACTTGCGGTCTGATACTGTTGATTACTTCAGTTATTCGTCCCTCTAATTCTTCTAGATTATTTGGTCAATTTTTATACACTTGACATTTCAAGTGACCCCACAAGAAGAAATTAAGTGGCGATAAGTCTGGGGAACGGGTTGGCCATTCGATTGCTTCTCTGCGTCCAATCCAGCGTGCAGGAAATACCTCGTTCAGATAGTCACGAACATCACACGCAAAACGTGGCGGGGCCTATCCTGTTGGAACCAAATAGATTCGTTTGGTAGATTAAGTCTATTTGGATTTGGAAATAGCGCTGTAATTGCTGGTACGATATCGTTCCGCAATAAATTTAAATATCTATTACCATTTAAAGTTTCTCTTATGAAAGAAGGGCCAATTATTTGATTTCGCAATATACCAGCCCACACATTCACTCTTTGTGGATGCTGCGTATGGACTTCTTCTATCCAGTGGATTTTCTGTTGACCAGTAACGACAGTTGTGCTTGTTGATCGTAGGACCATTGAGACAAAACGTTGCTTCGTCGGAGAAGACTATTTGATATACAAAAGTTGGCTGATCTGTGATTAATGGTGTTATTATTTCGCAAAAATGTAGTCTGCGATCTAGATCATCTTCCAACAATTCATGAACGGTTTGCATTTTATACGGTTTCAGTTTCGCAGACTGGAGAATTTTTGGGCAGATTTTTGATAAATGTTAGGAATTTTTCCCAATCCCGTTGTCGATACACGACTATTTTCTTGTATTGAAAGTAAAACATTCAAACTGGTGGCTTCATCAGTTACTGTTCTTGGACGTCCAGTTCTTAGCAAATCTTTTATTTGACAAAATGCTTCGTACTTCTGAATTGTTCGGCACACTGTACTTTTATTAATTTAGCGATCTAGATAAACAGTATTGAATAAAACATGAACTTGATCACATGAACATTAAACAATCACCATATCCACGCATTATCAAAATTTAAATTCGCTGATCTTGACCATACATTTAATTTTGTCAACGTTAGGATCCTAGACGTTGAAAATAATCATAAAAAAGAACCTTTTTAGAAATGGTCCACATTAACAGAGACACAAATAACGTTAATTATAGGTCTGATACTAATGGACTAAGTATAATTTATTATCAATATACTCGGTTTAGCAGTGAGTTGACCATCTAACTTTTTTTGTTATTTGGTCCTTGTATTGTTAAATTTATAGTGCATTGGTTTTTAGTTTTTATATTCTTGTGACTTTAGTTTTTTGCTATATGTTTCGATTTATATTTTTTTATATTTTAACTTTTACATATACATGTTTTTAAAAGCTGATGTGACACCTTATATCTATAGTTACATTCGTGTTTTAAATTTAATCAATTTTAATATGTCTGTGTACGTCACTTTGTATTAACTCTAAATTTTACTATTGCTTTATACACTAATTTATTTAATGTCTTGTTCATTGATCTTGTAGTATCTCCTGAAGAAACAACAAACTCGTTGTGAAATATAGAGCTATAAAATAAATGAGTTTTGATTGGCAGACCGCTTGCCCATTTTTAACTTATTATTAACCTATATATATATATATATATATATATATATATATATATTTTATATTATATATTATATATTATATATTATATATTATATATTATATATTATATATTATATATTATATATTGTTTAATGATACAGTTGTACTAAGTGATTCTTTTTTATGCTTTTTGCCACATATATATTAAAGGAAGTATTTTTAAGTGTATGCTAATGCTCATATTGAATATTTATTTAGTTTACTTTCTTGAAACTTGAAGTGTGATGTCCAAATCGATAAGATAACATTTATTTAATTTATACAAAATGACACTACCCTTGAACTCCTTTCGTAGTGAAAATCGATCTGTTAAGGTCATCTACTTAAACAACATTTTCCTTTCTAGTGGTAACGTATATAGGACTAGTTTATTATCAAGAACTTAAACTTGAAATAAAACCAATTGTTAAAATCTTGACTTCATTAGTATGTGATGTATATACATACAGACCTAACTACACATAATTCGTCGACACAAATTAGCAGGTTTCTCTAGTTTCTTATAGATTAATTAATTAACAGCCATCCAATGAAAATGATGAAAAAGACCTAAACATATAATTAAATATCTCTGTCGTTGTTGAGCAAAAGGCTGCCAAACCTTATTATTTCTGAAGTCCCAGAGCAGAGCTCCACTGAAATTCGTTAAAATATACAGGCTGTTTCGTTTATAATAGAAAAGTTAATATAATTTGTGGCTAAACCGGAAGTCTGCTCTTCGAATTCCCTGTTTGCATTAACTTAAATGTGGAAAATGTTATCAAAATCTAAGTAGCCGTATCAAAAATATTCGAATGGATCCATACATTTTCCTAACCCTCTAGCGAAATATAAACGTCACTTTCGACTTTTATTTAGAAGAAATTGAACTTATTTCAATTACCTATAATAAATTTAATACGATCGTCCAACAAAACAGTGTAACCATATAGAACGTTAAGGCTTATACCGGTCTCCGGCAAAATTGATGACTTCGCTATCGCCCATTCTCCAAACATTGCCGTCGACTGGTAAATGTCCCATGCCGCTCTTGATACTTGATACTAGGAGGGCGTGTTGATTGAAGTGCGACTTTTCAAACGTTGGCAACACTTTCGCTACGGTGATCATGTTTCTGATTTCCGGCATAGTTCTGATGTCTGCTGTCAAAATTTCAAATAAATCTGACAGATAGGTTGCGTTTTATACCCATTTAAAGAAAACTGTTTTTTTCGTTATGTAAATATGGAGAAAAATAATTCTGTGTTAATTAAACATTATTTTTTACGTAGAAAAACAATTAAAGAAACCGAGGAAAAGTTACGTAAATATTATAGTGAATGTGCTCCGTCGACTGGAATGATTTGTAAGTGGTCTTCTGCTTTTAAACGTGGCCATATGAGCACCGTAATTTACTGTAACTACTCCAGAAATGATTAATAAAGTTCATGCCTTTGTAAGTAGCGATCGTCTATTGAAAGTATTATCGCGGACAATAAATTGTCTGATTTAGACAGTTTTAAAAAATTTTAGCTTTGTAACATTCATCTACGTACTTACAATTATTCAACGTGTTTCAAAAGGAATTACATCTAGTTGCCCATGAATTTCTCCTATAAATTATAATGTTCTGCATTCTTGAAATGCGGATATAGATTAAATGGTATGGGCGTTATCTATCTACCTGTCACTGTCGAAATTTATCATCGAGAGATATGGTGATAAAATTAATAACAAGTACAATTAGATTATTAATTTATTTAATAAGGAAACTTTAAAAATGGAATATTAATCAAACAACAAAGGTAAATAACTAATTTGTAGATAATTTAATTATTATCATTTATAAAAAGTGTTCAAAGTGGTCACAATTCTGTTGAATGCATAATGCAAGGCGATGTTTCTTGTCGTCAAAAGCATTCTGCAATACATTTGGTGTTATTTAATTACATTTAATTGTAATTGTATTCATCAAGTCGTTTAAGTTATTCATTCTTATCATATATGCTTCATTTTTTAGCAATCCGAAAATAGAAAAATTTAACGGAGTAAGACCTGCTGACCTTGCTGGCCAAACACTTCTGCTTATAACTCGATGGGGAAGTAATATTCTAAAAGCGCTAAATTTTCACAAATTATGCAGTAGCCCCATCTTGCTGGAAGTAACCCCCATTGAATTCACCTCGTTGCAGTTGAGTTAAAAATAGTGTTAATAACTGTTCTTGGTACGGTTGACTATTAATGTTATTGTGAAAAAATATTGGTACTATTTTTCTACGACGAGATAGAGCTAACCATACTCCAACTTTAACAGGATGTAAAGGAACTTCGATGTGATTGTTTGGATTGTTTATAGACCATGTTCTGTAATTTTGTTTATTTACAAACCCGCTTAAATGAAACCATGCTTCATCAGTAAGAAAACTTAGATCAAGAATTTCGTCATTATTTAAATTTTCTTGAAATAAGTTGCAATAATTAAGCCTACTAGGATGATCAGCTAACATCTATTGAACAATCGATACTTTGTATGGATACATACACTCCGCGTCAATTGATTAGCCTCGCAAAAAGGGATAGAATTTACACAATTATTTTAGGAATAAAGGCAACTATAGTATTTTATCATTATATTGCTCTAAACTATAATTAAATATAAGTATTAAATACAATTTTTAAAATTAATCGCACTTTTAATTAAAAAAGTTAGCGTAGCTGCCGCGATATCTGAATAGCCTCACACGAAAAAAAGAACAACTAAGGTTGTGTATACAACTCCGGTTGTGTACATGGAAATAGTACTATAAAATTGAAAGCTGTAGAACTAACGAATTGACGTAACAATATTAAAAATGAGGGTGACTTCCCCCTTGCGAATAGCCTCAAATATTCGATTTGGTAACGAATTGAACAAAGTGTTTAAATATTCTTTGGGTATAACTTTCCAAGCAGCCTCCATTACGTTACTTAGTTGTACAGTGTTATGATACTGATAACAATCACCATATAATCGTCTCGTAGGCCATCCCGACATTTTCAATAATATTTAAACCGGGCGATACCCTAGGTCACACTAGGACTTCTATACTTTGGTCTTCAAATCAGGTACTAATAATCTGTGCGGTGTGAATCGCAACGTGATCATGTTGAAAAATCCATGGTAAACAATATGGTCCTGTTTATGTTGGGTTTAACGCTTATTAATAGGTATTTGTACATTCGGGCATTTTGAATACCATTTAAAATTTCTAGATGCACCACACCATAAAAAATAGCACCTCATACCATTACCCCAACTTGCCTTTTATGACATCGAGTCGCAAACTTTTCTTCTTTTCGCAAGTCATGAGAATAATACAAATATCCGTCGGGGCCACCCAAACAGAATCGTTTTTCTTCCGTGAAAATAACTAACCGCTGATCAATCCAGCTTATATGGTTTCTCGCAAAGTTTAGTCTGTTTCCTTTATGTCTTTGAGTTAAAACCGGCTTTTTCTGTAGTAATTTACGTCGCTTTAAATGTACACACTTCTTAATTATTCTTTGTACAGTCCTCAAACTCACCACAGATTGCACGGCTTGTTTGATTTTTCTGGCACTACAACAAGAATTAAAAGTTTCGCGTAGAATATTTCTTCTTTCCCTCTCAGTTATAGCAGTTTGAATGCTGCCTCTGTAATTTTTTCCATAGTTTTCCATATTTCTTACCAAATTATTTAAAACCCGCGAACTTCTATTGATTCAAATTTTTCGATTGGAATATCGTTCTTCGTACAATGCTTTAATTCTACCTATTTCTTCCGTACTCAACTTTCTACCGCATACCGTCGTATTTCACTGACTCCCAAAATTAATGTAACTTGACTATTTATTATTGTTTTTAACACAATTTATTTAAAAATAAAGTTTTTACTAGTGAGGCTAATTTGTTGTCGCGATTTAGTCGCTTGTAATAGTAAAGTAACAGTAAAACTTGTATACTGCGTCAAAACTGACAAATACAAATATTATACGCATGTTATCTAAGCCTTCTTTGTTGTATAACACAAGTATATGGTCTTCATGCCTAAAATAATTATGTAAATTGTATATTTTTTGCGAAGCTAATCAGTTGTCGCAGACTGTATGTAAACGCCGCTTCAAAATTCTATGAACGGTACTAGAAGATACGTTCGTTTGTACTGATAAACGACGAACTGATATATGTGGGTTTTCCCCAACAAGGTTTTCAACCTGTTCAACAATATTTTGCTGTGTATGTGATCTACCAGAACTTTTGCCTTTTAACACAGATCCTGCAGCCCAAAACTTCTCCACGACTAGGTGAATGGTACGATGTAAGGCGGTATTATCCACAACTCTATTAGGAAACTTGTAATGTGTACATTAGTTAGTAGTATTGTTTATTAAGTAAAAAAACATTTGTAAGAAAAAAGTATGTTGCTAGTCATAAAATGACTAATGTCAGAATGACATTAGATAAATAACACAGGTCTACAAAATTAAACTTTTTGACAGATGTTTTTATTTTGAAAACTGATTTTATATAATTTTGGTAGCCTGATTTCAAAAATACTATGCATTTATTTGTATCACGTAAGGTTTTTTTGCAAATATTAAATGAAAAAAAACGATATTTCTAAAAAAAATTATTTGTTTATTGAGTAAAAAGGTGGAACACAAGTTAAAAAAGTGGAAAAAAATACTTTACTCAGTCTTTTTTAAGTCTTTTTCTTTGTCTTTTTGCCAGAAAGCTGCGTTGTCCGGACATTCGGTTGTATGTTTTTAAAGGCATATCTCGTTTTAACATCCAGCAGTAGTCCGCCATCATCGTTATGCTCCATCTGCCTTGGTATCGCCGTTCCATTTCCTTAATGTCTTGGTGAAACCTCTCTCCCTGTTCTTCGCTAACTGCTCCAAGATTTTCAGGAAAATAGTTCAAGTGTGAAAACAGGAAATGCACTTTCAAACTCATATTACAACCTAGACGATGAAAGTGTTGTAACATATTTTGAACAATATTTTCGTAGTTTTCGTCCTTAATACATTTTTGCTACCAGGTGTAAGGCTTGTTCTAGAGGGCCATTCTATTTGAGTCCAATGTATATCCCTTGCTCGACTATCCCACTCACAAATAAAGCAAATAAAGACAACAAGCGCACGGACACAGTAGCACGACGACTAACACAACCAAACTGCACATAAGCAGGTTTCAACGTTGTATTGACGCTTCTGCGCTGACTCTGTTGCTTTGCTGAGAAATATAATATTAACCAGTGTTGCCAAATCACATTTAATTTCATAAAAATCAATTCATTTAAAAATCATGCCTACCATGGAACAAACATATTCTTGTCATAGGTATGTATATTAATAAATTAACATTTTTAAGATATAGAGCGCTATAAAAAAAATTTACGTGATAGAGCAAAAATATGGCGTTTTTTGTAATAAGGGCCCCCAAACATATACAAATTAGCAAACAGCTTCCAAACATCAAAATCACTGTAGACCTGTGTAATTAGTTATAAATAAAAGGCAAGTGGCTTATAATAATTTTCAAGTACTAGTTTCTCAGTGCCTACTAAGATGAAGTTCTTTTTGAAACACGTTGTAGAAACGTTACTTTAAAACGTCAACGTAATAATTTACGAATCATGATTTAAGTAAATTTGTATGTATACTTTTAAGTTAAATATCCTCTGATATTCGATTTGTGGAAGAAATGTGAAACAATGAATAATTTTTATGGCCAAACTTTGTCCGCACCGCAACGATTTCTCAAATCAAATTTGCGAGCTCTGCGCTGAGCCGTAACACGTGAACTAGGAAATCGTGATTCTTGCATAACCTTGACAACTATTCCAAAGGGATTTATCCTCAGAAAACCTATTAGGGGCCGATTGTACTAGGTGGCGCAAAATTAATCACCCTGTCGGAAGATGTTATAACTTTTGAAAATGGCATCGTACGTCAATCATATTTGACATTTGTGAACTAGACAGCTGCAGAATACAAACAGACAAACAATGGAGCGAATTCTGCGCAAGAGCGTGGAATAATTGTGTCGATTTTTTTTACCAATAATCGCTCAGTGGTGTTAACGCAGCGTGAATTTCGTCATCGATTTCCTAATCGTGTCGCGCCAACTGGACAAACATTACGCCGCTTAGCTGCTCGACTCGAACAGACTGGAACCACAAGAGATCTTCCAGGGCGTGGCCGCCACCGGACTGGTCGTTCTGTCGAGAATATCGCGGCTGGGGCTGCTGATGTTGCTGAGAACGAAGAAACATCAACCAGACAACGTGCCACGCAATTGGGCGTCAGCAGACGGACCCTACAGCGAATTTTAGTGAAAGACTTACACATGTTCCCATACAAAGTGCAAACAGTGCATCAGTTAATGCCTGCTGTGAATTACTGTAGAGCCATCCTCAATTTCAACAACGAAGTGAACGATTTTCAGTCGAAAATCATCATGATCGACGAGGCGCATTTTCATTTAAGCGGTTACGTCAATAAGCAAAATCTTCCTTTCTAGAGCACTGAAAATCCGCGTGTGATGCACGAAAAGCCGTTACATCCACTCAAGGCTACTGTGTGGTGCGGTGTTCACGCGTGTTCAATACGGTTACCGTTAATGGCGAACGCTACAGGGCCATGATAGACGACTTCTTACTGCCAGAATTGAATGAGCGGGGCTTGGTGAACATGTGGCTTCAACAAGACGGTGCAACCGCACACATAGCAGGAGCCACAATGGATATTGTGAAGAAAGCATTTCCTGGTCGCGTAATCTCCCGTTTTGGCATGGCCAGCAAGATCGCCCGATTTAACCATCCCAGACTTCTTTCTTTGGGGCTTCTTGAAGTCGCGGGTTTATGCCAACAAGCCTCAGACAATCGCAGCCCTTAAGGAGAATATTCGACAGGAATGCGAACAGTTATCACCAGAAATCGTGCGGAAAGTTATGGAAGATGCGATAAAACGGGCACAAATGTGTATCAATACTGGCGGCAGCCACTTGGCGGATATCATATTTTCCAATTAACAGAAACAATTGTAAACGTCCAAATAAAGATTTTCACTACTCAAAAGAATTTTTTTTTATTTACTAAAAAAGTTATTCAAAAACAAAATTGGATGATTAATTTTGCGCCACCTTGTACAAAAGAGGTTCAACGTTTCACGTAGCTCATCCATAGTTCAACACATATTGAACTATCGATAAACTTACGTTCAGCGTCTTTTGTACAGGCTTCCCATATTAGACCCATTTTTATATGTATCTATTTGATTTATGCGATTTAAATCTAAACCAAGTATGTGATCATTTTTTCTTTAGTAGGTCAAGTTCAGTAGGCTTCAGGATTACATTTTATCGAATAGGCATCTGTCTGAAACTAATCGAATAATTACTAGACATGAATTCGCATCAGTGTCACAAAGTGTTACAATTTGTGTCAAATTTTATAAAAATTTTTAGTGAATTATTCAGTGCAATTAGTGCAATTCAGTGCAATTCAGTGCATTATTCAGTGCAGTAGAAGTTCGACGTGCATTTCGACGGCAATTTGGTGATAATAATAGGGGTAATGCGCCAACGCGCAAAACAGTTATGGCATGGAATAAAATAAACTTATAAGTAGGGACAGGACACGAGAGGCTTAAATTACGATAGACCATATAAATAGTCTATAACATCGCTAAGAACAACACGCAGTTATTGAATAATACTATTCGGTTTAGGAACATTCGGTAAACGCACATGTTTTTGTCGTTGAATTGTGACGTAATTACTGCAATATTTCAATTAAATTCCTTTCTTCATGGGCGTTGATAGAAGCGTGAGGGTTTTTATAATTTATTTAATTTATTAGTTTATATTTCGTAAGATAAATAATGTACGGTCGATGGTCGAAGATACTGGTCGAAATGTTCCTGATGAATTCATTTTACGCAATTATTATGTTTCTAAGTGCCACACGAAAACAGTAGAACGCTGTGTGGCAAATGTTGTAGCTGGTGTACTACATCAAACTATTCCATATAACGGATATGTAATAGCAACAAAAGTTATAAACACAGTTGATGCGGAAACGTTAGCTAAAATCATTTACGAGAATATGCACCAAATGCTTCATTCGGATGACACGCACAAGGAAAAAATTCTTTTATTTGTCAGTGACAGTGCTGCATATATGCTAAAAACAGGTAGACTATTAAAGGAAACATATCCTAATATGCTGCATATTACTAGTGTAGCACATGCTTCCAAAGAATCTATGAATATATCAGAGGCACCTTTTCGGAAGTTGATAGACTTGTATCCGCTCTTAAAAAAGTTTTCAGGAAAGCACCATTGAGAGTAGTTCTTTACAGGGAAAAACTTCCATCTTTGTCACTGCCATCCTCTCCAGTAATATCTAGATGGGGACCATGGTTGGAAGCTACTAGTTTTATGCAGAAAATTTCGATAGTTTACAAAATTTCGTTTCATGTGTAAATGACGATACTCGAAGTATTTTTGAGTGGAAGGAACCAATACAAATTCCAAATTTAAAAAATCAGTTGTACTTTCTTCAGGAACACTTTGGAAATTTGCCAAAACTAAACACTTATTTTGAAAATCAAAATCTCAAACTAAATTATGGATTAACCACATTAGATGTTGCTATTAATAATTTTAAAAATATTCTAAGTGACTAAGTGATGTGGCCTTCGGCAAAAGACGCAATTTTTATTAGAAATCCAGATTTAATAACATTGCTGCAATTGTGTATGTGGACCAATGCCTGAAAATCTAATTGCTAAATACGCTGAAATAAAAGAATATTTCCAGTATGTACCTATAACCTGTTGCGATGTAGAAAGGACGTTTTCTATCTACAAGGATGTATTTCATTCAAAGAGAACAAATTTTACAGAAGAGAACCGTGAGAAAGTATTGATAGTTAATATTAATACTCCTTTACTCAGTTGAACTACAAAATGAACAAATAAAAATGTATTTCGTATTTCATAGATCACCACCCGTTAGTTTTCCAATTATATAAATAAAACTAAAAACTCTTAAAAAATACAAATTTTCAATAGTACGCCCGTGAGCGATGAGTCATCGGCCTCTCGTGTCCGGTCCCAACTTATAAGCTTAACTTTAATATATATCTTATGAAATTTATTAAACTTCTTTAACCGGTAAGTCATTATGAAAAGTCTTAATTTGGACACTGTTGTTAAGTAAAACCTCAAAAGAGGTAACAAATTTCATATGCAAAAATGGAATGGTTGAACCTAGAAATAAAATATCTGGACATTAAACGTAGTAAATTAGAATTATATAATTTGCATTTAAGAGGAGTAAGTTGACCTAATTTTAGTTTGTGTTTTTATTTTAAAGTCAGTGTGTACGTGACGCCGTGTAAAGTTGTTGCGCGATAATATGTATTAGCTTTACTGTGCCTCATGTGCGACACTTTAATATCTACTGATGATGACAGCGTGTTGTCGAAATACGTATTTAGGATACTATTATTAATTATGATAAAGGATTTTATACCTTTTTTGAGTAGGTATTTACTTACCTATAGTCTTCATAGAAAGACTTTTACAAAGACACAATCAAGCTTTTGGACACGCCTATACGTAAAAAAAGACCACACAATTTTGTTCAGAAAACTTTGCTTCCGCGCAACAACTGCAGAGTGCATAAGGCTCGGATTGTTCAAGCAGTAATCAATGAATGCGGATTTGAGGAATTACAACATCCACCCTACTCCCGACTTCGCCCCTGTGACTATTATCTCTTTCCAAAATTTAAAATACACTTGAGAAGGCGTCGATTTTTATCGAATGACGACTTTGAAACCGCTGTGGGGTCATATTCTGCGGAATTGACAAAAGAATTTTTTTCAAAGGCATAGTGTTATATTAAAGAAACGTTGGAATAAATGTGTTGTGTCAAAGGTTCTTACATTGAAAAATAGTTTTTTTTTGTTTTCTAACTCGTTTCTTTCATGCCTAGGTGAACATAAAAAACCCCTTTCGTATTTATTATTATTAACTCCCTGTTATTGTAATTTAAGCATTTTCTGTCGTTTATCTTTTGTATTGTATACTGTCGATAATGAAATTATTATTATTGTTATTGTTATTAAATTGGAATTCGACGAAAGGACTGGGTAAAATGTTAACCGAAACTGAATTTAACATAAAAACTTTAGTATTAGCATTATAACTTTTACAAACCAGTTCAATGTTACAGTGGCTACACTAGATCAACTCGTGTAGGAAAAGCCAGATACCAATAACAACCTATAGCGATAAATTGCGATAATATGACAGCAGTAACAACCGATAATCATAACTTGAAATTTACACGCTTTTATTGTATCGATTTCAATTTATTTTAATTTATTGTTTCTATTAACGCCAGGCGTATATATAAAACTGTTTATCATAGAAATATTTCATATTTGTCAAGTATGGGCGTAAATTAAGATACAGAATTGATAAAAATACAACACTATCTGTATGTAAATAACATATTGAAATTAAAATAATAAAATATTTAATTTAATATAATCCCTTATTTGTCACCCCAATATTCAGTAAAAATAGTTATTTACTAATAATACCGATTATACACTTAAAACGAGTTTTATAAACTGTAAAAGTACTAAATATTATGTTGTATCTAAAATTAATCTTTTAATGATACATCTTTATATAACTTTACAATTAAATAATGTTAAATTTTCAACCAAGAAACTCGATAATACCTTCACATATTTATTAAGAAATTATATCACTCTTAAGTTATTTTTATATAACATTCAGAAGGAACAAGGTATACAAAACCGTGATGTATAACGTTTATAAATATTCACAATTCGCGAATTCGTGTCGTGTTTTTATGTTGACATAAACAAATTATACGGTTAAGTTGCGCAACAACCTGTCTAAATAATATTCATTTTCAATAAAGAAGAACACCTGCATTATTACTTTTTCTATACATCCCAACGCCATGATTACATATAAATATTTGGAGAACTATCTTTAGTTAATTATGCAGTTTACCTTGGTCAAGAACTGGATGGTGTTCGAAATGTGAAAAACATACCTACATAGTACATTACCAATGAATGGCTTTGAAACATGATATTATTATAGACGGATTTTATTAAGTTTTTGTTCTTAAGAATGATTTTACTTGGATTTCGACGTATTAAACAATATATACACATCATAAGCAAATTAAAATAAAAACTAAAGATGTCTTGACTATTACACATGTGATTGCTTTTAATTTGAATGGCCATTAATTATAATTTCTTAAATGGAATACTACATACACCTATTTATTAAAACTTGTACTCACTGATTTTGTAGGAATATTACGGATGTCTAGAATGTCTAATATGTATGGTCAGCTAATATACTTCTTCTGTACATCTGTGATACTGGTTGTCGTTGACGTTGAATTATACCTATGATCCGTTGTCTCACAAACACGTAAAAAGGTGGGGATTCGACGAACATGCATTGGTAGAATTACCAGCGTGAGGGAAATCTAGTTGTACTGGATGTTGATCTTTTGTGATTTTCAGAATAGGTACATTTCCTTCGTCTATCTAATTAACTTTACTTCATTATACGAAGTTGTCCAACGAGCCTTATTTCTCTACAAAAATGACGTTTTTGAAAAAATATTTTTAAAGGTATACTAATATCAAAAAATAAAACTAATATAGTAACTATATATTCTATCTAATGTAAACGAATATACATAACTCTAATATTCAAAAGTGAAATTTAATTATTCGATTGACAGTTTAATGCATATATAATTACAATATTTGAAAGTGAAACTTAATACATTTAACTTAACGTAAATATAAACGTAAATCTGAAGTTAACATATTGCGATGTATCTTGCTAAAATAAGACGAAGGAATGAGTAAACAAATTTAAAATATATATAATAGAGAAGTGTAAAACATATATAAACAATGATCTCAAAACCTACAATTAATACTATAGAAATTAAAAGATATCAATATTACATAGAGTTAAATTCTAACAGTTTATATGGATCTCAGGCAATTTTTGAAGCGAAACCGTGTCCGAGTTTCACTCAGAGCACGAAACATGCCTTCCGCATAATGCTATGGGATATACACGTTAATAGGCGAGGCCTATCAAGTAAAACTGAGTGGAAACGCAAAAACGATTAGTGTTATACTGAAGTATGGGACTATCATCCGAACAACCTTGAGCTCTGCAGTGAAACAAGGTTTCATTTCTTTAACCAAAGGCAAGGAGTAAAAGATGCAAGATACGTATGAGGAAGAAAATTAATTTTCAATTACAATTAATATACTTAATTTTAAAAGAAGAGTTCATAATTTTAGCTTTAGGTGTGATCATAATTGACAATATTAGATATAGTAGTTGAGGAATCAGTGATATAATATTTTCATTTATACTGAGACATTGCAAATCAACGTTTCAGAGGAATTGAAGCGTTGGATGCAAGAAAGATCACCAGAAAATGACGTTTTAGAAACAGATAAAACAACAATTGAGAAAAAAAAGCTTAAGTACATAAAGGTATTTGTTGACGTATTTACCATATCTAAGTGTCCGAATAAAAAGGACAAGACAATAAGAATCATACGATATGATAGTAAACAATTAAGAATCAAGGTAAGCAATATAGACAAAGAATGTCTGCAAAATAATAACAATCGATAGAGTAAATCTTATGTTTGTTTACATATAGAGATTCTTTGTTATTTTCTGTAATAGGTTTAAAAACGCAACACAACAGATCGTGTCAAGAAAACATATACAGTGTGTATAAGCCAAATGGAATAAATTCATTATTTCGGTTACTGCACATATTTATAAAGAATCCCGAAACATGTCATATTTAATTTATAAATTAACATTCTTCAACGTGAAAATGCGATCCCTACCTTCAACCCCCTTCGAATGACAGGTACAACCCCCATTTTTTTAAATGGGAAGTATAGGCTTGTGATATATCGTAGTAAAGGTCTCTTTATTCTCTATTCAAAAATGTTATAATTTTCATGTTTGTTGCAACAATTAAGATAGAATAAAATAAAATCATGTTGTTATCGAAATTCGCTACAATATACTCAAAAAATAAAATTTAATGCAAAATGTAAAAAAAAATTTAAAACGCCAGAAAAAAATATGAATGTCAATGAAGTAGATGCTCATTTGCGTTTATAAAGATTTAATACATACATCAAAGGCATCATTGCATTACTTACTTCCCGTTTAGGTCTTCATAATAAGAAAGTGAGTAAAAACCATACTAATGTGCTTTTTAGATGGTATCCATTAAAAATACTTTAAAAAGTTTCCGTGGCAACATTAGTTTGTTTAAAACGCCTTAGTAAATTGTTTTGTATTTAAAAGTTGTCATTTAAATTGACAATTTGATAATTTTAGTTTGAATTTCGTAAAATACAATTCTGGAAAATGGTTAGATTAACGGAAATGCATAAAATAACAGTCATACAAATGATTGGTTACGGAGATAGAACCCGAACACAACAAGAAGTAACCCGCCTATTTCATGAGAAATTTCCTGATTTACCGCCTATAGCTCAAGGAACAATTAGTAAGATAGAGAAGCAGTTTCGAGAGTTCGGTCATGTAAGGCAGATAAAAAAACCAGCTGCCAATGCACTGAGTGATGAAATCAAAGTAGATGTGATGCTTCAGTTTATGGAAAACCCACATACATCGAGTAGACATGCATGCACTACATTAAATGTTAGCCATACATCGATAGCAAACATATTAAAAGAAAATAAAATGCATCCCTATAAAATGATATCTACTCAGGAGCTTATGGAAGACGATTTTGATAGAAGAACTTATTTTTGTGAGCGAATGATGGACATGCTGGATAACAATATTATCAATTTAGAAGACGTTATGTTTTCTGATGAGTGCACTTTTTCTCTTAGCGGTCATGCTAATCGGCAAAATTGCCGCTACTGGTCTACGGAAAATCCTCACTGGATGAGGGAAGAACACACACAATACCCAGTAAAAGTTAATGTTTGGGCAGGTATTATTGGAAACCATATCATTGGTCCCTTTTTCATTGAGGGCAATTTGAATGGCGATCGTTATTTGGCACTACTTCAAAATGATGTCATTCCAACTTTGGCAAATTTATATCCTGATCCAGGAAACCCTCAAGTTCCAATGAATACGATATGGTTTCATCAGGATGGAGCACCACCACATTACCAACGCAATGTCCGGCAGTACCTCGATGCAATATTTCCCAATCGGTGGATAGGAAGGCGAGGATCGATAGAATGGCCAGCGCGATCACCTGATCTGACCTTACTTGATTTTTTTATGGGGATATTTGAAGAGCATTGTGTACAAAACTAAACCGTTGGATTTAAATGACTTAAGAGAACGAATAACGATTGCGATTAGGTCGATCACGCCTGATATGTTAAATAATGTTAGAAGACAGTTTTATTTAAGATTAGGATGTTGCCAAGACGTTCATGGTGAACATTTTGAACATCTACTTCATTGACATTCATATTTTTTTTTGGCGTTTTAAATTTTTCTTTACATTTTGCATTAAATTTTATTTTTTGAGTATATTGTAGCGAATTTCGATAACAACATGATTTTATTTTATTCTATCTTAATTGTTGCAACAAACATGAAAATTATAACGTTTTTGAATAGAGAATAAAGAGACCCTTGCAACGATATATCACAAGCCTATACTTCTCATTTAAAAAAATGGGGGTTGTACCTGTCATTCGAAGGGGGTTGAAGGTAGGGATCGCATTTTCACGTTGAAAAATGTTAATTTATAAATTAAATATGACATGTTTCGGGATTTTTTATAAATATGTACAGTAACCGAAATAATGAATTTATTCCATTTGGCTTATACACACTGTATGTGTATACTTAGTAAATTTATATTTAATGTTCAATGCCGTATAGATTATTATCTCTTTACGATTTAGTTTATAAATATTAAAAACTAGAATTTAAGATCATGTAATATGCACCAAACATAAAAGGATATTTAAAACATTACAATTGTAGTAAACTTCATAATCAACATTTAAATCTTGCATTTCTTCAATAAATAAACTTTGTTTGTTTTGACAGTAATGGTATACGTAAAATTTTAAATAAAAGATATCCATTGAAATGTCAGAGTCAGATTATCAGGTATATACTACTAGGTACATAATATATACACAACAAATTAGAGCAGCCTAAAAAGACAATAAGAACTTTGTAATAAAACTATACATAATATAATATGTGTTTTAAAATTTACATTTTGTAATACCTACTTATAAGAACAGTGCGGTATTCGTTAAAAAATATGTATATTCAACAAAAAAAGGATTAATACCAATGATAATAGCCCAAAAGATTCTATAATGTACAAGAGAGAGTTTAATATGGTATCTGTTGTCCATTAAAGTTAGATATATATTTGTTTATACATTATAAATAATGCAGTCGCCAAACTATGTTTGATATTTGAGGTTATATTCGAAATTGTGGCACATGATGAGATGCCGGGCGGAAGACAAAAGAATATAGTCAATTAGTTAGTAAGAGAAGAAAGATACGGGCTTTGAACGTGGGGCATTTTAACGTGAAAGATAAAGTAGGTAGCTGGACATAAGAGAAGGATAGAATAAGTAAAAATTAAAACTCTTCTTAACAGATTTTTATCCTGTTTTGAAAAACATTAAAAATTGAAATATGAATAAGTTTTAAAATATAAAAGATTATTTAAATAAAACACTGAGAAACTTAAATGAATCTAAGAACAAGAGCTAGAAGGATTTATTTTCACATTTGAAAAAGGATTGACGTCACTAGCCATATACAAAAAAAAACTTTCTTAAAATCAACTAAAAGCAGCGGAGATAAAATTTCTTACTCTAAAAAAGTTAATCTATTATTAGAATTCTTACATTTTAGTTTAAAAGAGAATTATCATTTTACTTTGTTTCATTTATCTATTATTTTTAAAGAATGGATCTGTATCATGTAGAATTTGATAATCTCTATAATAATGAACTTGACAGGTCAGAATAAAGTATTAAAGGTATTCAAGACTTTGAAGCCCATTAATTAAAATTTTAAGATTACTTATTTTATATGAATATTTGATTAATCGCGAATTAATTCTAATTTCTGTTTTCTAATGGAAGAAATAACACAGACATCTTTTAAATCGCAAGTAGAGTAAGGTCTCACGAGCATTTAAAGATATCTGGGTTTCCGACAGAATTAAAATCTTCATTAAGTAATTGAGATTTCAAACAGTACAAACTATGTAATATTAAGTATCTCATGTGGTAGGGTATATTCTCGTCACATAAATATGAAATAGCACATTTCTTTTAGGAAAAATATTACCAATTTGGAAACTTATAAAATCCATAAGCTTCGCTGTTTATTAAATTTAAAATAAAAACACTGTGTCGTGCTTTGGTATTTTGTAGAGTATCACACTCACTGGACGTGATACACAGGTGTGTTTAGAAGATTTATTAAAATCAAACAAAAACCTTCTCAAAGTCATATTTACATGCTAAAGATTTACATGCTATGTTTCACTTTAAAAGGAAAATATAATTGATAATATTTATTACGTTAAAGCCCTACACCATTGTTATGGTAATAGGGATTTTTGGATTATATATATATTACGTTAAAATAAAATAATGTTTATTTTTTCAAGTTAGGAATAATAAATGTATTAAATTTAATTATCGTATTATTTCTCCTCCTTATTACATTATATGCTCTAGTTGCAAAGAACCCCTTTTAAAAATTTAAACCCTGAGAATATTTAAGAATCTAAACAATAAATATGTGTGTGTGACGATTCACGTTTGATAACACAGGTCTACAAAATTAAACTTTTTGACAGAAGTTTTTATTTTGAAATATTAAATGAAAAAAAACGATATTTCTAAAAAAATTTATTTGTTTATTGAGTAAAAAGGTGGAATACAAGTTAAAAAAGTGGAAAAAATACTTTACTCAGTCTTTTTTAAGTGAAATCTTTGTCTTTTTGCCAGAAAGCTGCGTTGTCGGACATTTGGTTGTATGTTTTTAAGGGCATATCCCGTTTTAACATCCAGCAGTAGTCCGCCATCATCGTTATGCTCCATCTGCCTTGGTATCGCCGTTCCATTTCCTTAATGTCTTGGTGAAACCTTTCTCCCTGTTCTTCGCTAACTGCTCCAAGATTTTCAGGAAAATAGTTCAAGTGTGAAAACAGGAAATGCACATTCCAACTCATATTACAACCTAGACGATGAAAGTGTTGTACCATATTTTGAACAATATTTTCGTAGTTTTCGTCCTTAGAGTTCCCAAGAAACTTATCAATTACTTTTTTTTAATGAAATCCAGGCGTTTTTCTCGACATTGGTCATTGTGTTTTGAAAATCCTTGTCTTTGCATAATGTTCTTATCTGCGGCCCAACAAAAATACCTTCTTTTAACTTGGCATCGGATAAGGCTGGAAATGTCTCGCACAAATATTTAAAACACTGTTCATTTTTGTCTAGGGCTTTAACAAACTGCTTCATCAAGCCAAGTTTGATATGGAGAGGAGGCAGTAAAACTTTTTTAGGGTCAACCAAGCTATCTCTTAATACATTTTTGCTACCAGGTGTAAGGCTTGTTCTAGAGGGCCATTCTATTTGAGTCCAATGTCTATCCCTTGCTCGACTATCCCACTCACAAATAAAGCATGGAAATTTTGAATAACCTCCTTGTTGTCCTAGTAGCATGCACAGCACTTTAAGGTCACCGCAAAGCATCCACTGATGTTCTTGGTAGTTTATTTTCTTTGAAAGAAGTTCAAAATTTTCATACATTTCCATTAAATGTATCGAATGGGCAACGGGAACCGAGGCTAGCTCATTACCATTGTGCAATAAAACGCCTTTTAAACTACGCTTACTTGAGTCAATAAACAGGCGCCATTCTTCTTTTACATACGGCACATTTCCTAATTTTGAAATTAAGTCAGGAATATTGTTGCAATACACTAGCGGTCCGTCTTGAGTAAAATATTGACATAACTCTTTTTCGCGATCCCGGTAAAAGCTTGATGTGACTCCAGGTGCCAGTAAATGTTTCTCACGAAGTCGGGAGGCTAACAATTCGGATGCATCCTTTGGAAGGTGCAAATCTCTAATTAAATCATTTAGTTCGCTCTGGTTAAACACTTCGGGCTCTCTGAAATCTGGTGTGAAATCTGAGTCATCTGGATCGCAATTAGATTCCTCTGATTCTGACGATATGACGTTTTCTAGTGCTTTTGGGGCGGTAGGTATCGGTACATCTGGTCCATGAGGAACTGGTCGAATAGCAGAGTCAAGATTGGGATACACAATTTGTTTCTTATTTTTTCTGTTGAATCCTTGAACATTACACGAACAAACATAACAATCATCACTGTGATTTCTAGGCTCTCGCCATACCATAGGAACACCAAAGCTTAAACATTTCTTCCTACCTTTTTGCCAGTTTCTTAATGCTTCAACGCAAACGCAACAAACAGTATGAGGAGCCCAGGACTTGTCTTGGTCGCCAATTTTTACACCAAAATAAGCGTGGTATACATTTTTCACAAACGAAGTTATAGTTTGCCTCTGCTTTACTACGACATAACTACCACAGATATAACAAAAGTTATTCGGATTGTTCACACAATGTCTTCTTTCCATATTTATACGTTCTAGAACACTTAAAATACGCAACAACGAAGACAACAAGCGCGCGGACACAGTAGCACGAGGACTAACACAACCAAACTGCACATAAGCAGGTTTCAACGTTGTATTGACGCTTCTGCGCCGACTCTGTTGCTTTGCTGAGAAATCTAATATTAACCAGTGTTGCCAAATCACATTTAATTTTATAAAAATCAATTCATTTAAAAATCATGCCTAACATGGAGCAAACATATTCTTGTCATAGGTATGTATATTAATAAATTAACATTTTTAAGATATAGAGCGCTATAAAAAAAATTTACGCGATAGAGCAAAAATATGGCGTTTTTTGGAATAAGGGCCCCCAAACATATACAAATTAGCAAACAGCTTTCAAACATCAAAATCACTGTAGACCTGTGTAATTGGAGCCCATTTTAGAAATCGAAGTTTTATTATTAAAGATCGAACGCATCAGGTCGAAATTACGATGAACCATATAAATATTCGCTACATCGGTAAGTACAACACGCAGTTATTGAATGGCACTATTCATTCCGTTAACCGCACATCTGTTTTTTGTCGTTGAATTGTGACGCAATTACAGCAATATTAAAGTTAAATTCCTTTCTTCATGGGCGTACATAGAAGCGTGAGGAGCTTTTATAATTTATTTTATTTATTATATTTTATAAGATAAATAATGTACGGTGAGTCAGTTTTTTTTTTCATTGTTTTAACTGTTAATTACATACTTCGTAATTTTTGTAATAGATCCTGTTTAATATCGTTTCATCGAATCTACTTCTCCCATTTATTTTGACGTAAGTGTCTAATAAATTTCGTTAAGTTTCAATAACTTACGCATACATTTTCAATTTTCATTTATTTAGATATAGAACATTGTTTAAGATACCTTTTCAGATGTGATATGGAACAACGTCGAGAATGGCATCGAATAACAATGTTGCGAGTTGGATTCAGGGTCAAGCCGATTGTATGCCCATTGCCACTGATTCCGAAATTTATTGGAAAGTCTGTAAAATATCATTAAAAAATTCCAAGAAATCGCACGTAAAACGTCACTTAGAAGAACTCTGTGAAACTTTAATGGCGGCAAGTATTCCATTAAATAAACCTAACAAACCCACTTTCAAAACATTTCTCCAAAAATATACAGGTCGAAATGTTCCTGGTGAATCCACCTTACGCAAATATTATGTTTCTAAGTGCTACACGAAAGCAGTAGGACGCATTAGAATCAATCTTTCAAATCAGTACTTATGGATAAGTGCCGACGAAACTGTCGATGTATTAGGACGCTGTGTTGCAGATGGTGTGGCTGGTGTACTACATCCAACTATTCCATATAACGTATATGTAATAGCAACAAAAGTTATAAATATAGTTGATGCGGAAACCGTAGCTAAAACCATTTATAAAAATATGCACCAAATGCTTCATCCGGACGACAGGTACAAAGAAAATATAGTTTTATTTGTCAGTGACAGTGCTGAATATATGTTAAAAACAGGCAGACTCTTAATGGAAATATATACTAATAAGCTGCATATTACTTATGTAGCACATGCTCTCCGCAGAATCTGTGAATATATCAGAGACTTCTTTTCGGAAGTTGATAGACTTGTATCTGCTTTTAAAAAGTTTTCAGAAAAGCACTATAGAGAGTTGTTCTTTACAGGGAGAAACTTCCAGCTTTTTCATTGCATCCCTCTACAGTAATAACTAGATGGGGAACATGGTTGCAAGCTACTTGTTTTTATGCAGAGAATTGAGTAGCTTGCAAAATTTCGTTACATGTTTAAATGATGATGCTCGAAGTATTTCTGAGTAGAAGGAACTAATACAAATTCCAAATTTGAAAAATCAGTTGTACTTTCTTTAGGAACACTGAAAATTTGCAAAAACTATTCACTTATTTTGAAAATAAAAATCTCAAATTAAATAATGGATTAACCACACTGGATGTGGCTATTAATAATTTGAAAATTATTTCAAGTAACTTTTGATGTAGCCTTCGGCAAGAGTTTGACGCAGTTAAATAGAAATCCATATTTAATAACATTGCTGCAATTGTGTATGGGGACAATGACTCAAAATCTAAGTGTTAAATACGCTGAAATAAAAGAATATTTCCAGTATGCACGTATAACTAGTTGCGATGTAGAAAGGACGTTTTCTATCTGCAAGGATGTATTACATTCAAAGAGAACAAATTTTGCAGAAGAGAACCCAGGGAAAGTATTGCTAATTAATATTAACACTCCTCTACTCAACTTGAACTATAAAATGAATAAATAAAAATGTGACGCGCATTTTATAGATCACCACCCGTTTATTTTCCAATTATATAATTAAAATTAAAAACTGTTTAAAAATACAAATTTTCAATAGTACGGCTGTGGGCAATGAGCCATCGGCTTCTTATGTCCGGTCCCTAATTATTATATACACGGTTTTTTAGATATCCCCGCTGTTAAGTGGTTATTAAATTGGTAAAAATCAGGTCCAGCAATGTACCATTAGAGTCAGCAAGGAAGTTGAGCTGCCTCAAACTGAGGGCTGCCATGAAATTTGTAATAGAAATTGACTTTCTGTCAAATTTGGGGCATTAAAATCACCCAGGATTATAACTTGTTTATTGAAATGGACGAGTCCGAAAGCATCCAAGAACATCTCATAGTCATCGCAGTTTACATCTGGAGGAATGTAAACGTTAATCAACGTTTCGTCACCTATTACGATACTGTAGCCTTGACAGAAGCACCAGGATTTAATTTTTGAAGCATTTTTCACACCAACTAAAACGAGCCATTTTTTGAGCTTTGGTTAAATTGTGTGAAATCCAACGACTGCAAAGTTTCTTCACTACTAAATGCTCATGTAAAAACGTTTGTATTTGACTTTTACCAATGCTCAAGGATGCCCTTACCTCTCAATATGTAACATGTCGATCTGCTTCAAACATTTCTGGCACAACATTGATACCTGCTGTTACAACAGCAGTTGATGAGACGACATTTACGAAATCGGTCACCGACATTACTACGTCTACGCTTAAATTCTGCAAGCCAGTCATAAACTGTGGTTTTGGATGGTGTTTCAGCACCAAGGGCAGAATAAAGTCGATCGATGTATTGTTGTTGAGTTAGGCCACATTTAAAAATCCCACGAAAATGTTCACATTTTTTCACTAAATTGATTTCTTTGAAACGCTATTAATACAAAACTACGCAGCCGACTGTTCTTCTGTCAATGGTGTTTATCATACTAAATGTCAAAGTTTATGACAACCATATTTAAATATACGGCAAGTGTCATCTAGTGGTCTTTTCTGGAAATTTTTAAAGTACCACTCGTACTAACAATACTACAATCCTGAAACTTTTACTTCATCTTATTATCATGTCGCACAATGCAATGTGCTATAAAATCTTTTGTCATTACCGATTACCAATTTATTCCTCCTTCTGAATGTCCTGCCAGACACAGTAATATTACGAATAAATACAATAGTTTCAATAAATACTTAACGTATACATGCAGCAAATAGTTAAAATATCAAGAAATACCTTCAGAAGCCCCTCGTTTATTGCTATATCGTCTTTGCATCTATTAATGTGTTGTGAATTGCAGTAAAAATACTGTATCATTTGACTACGATTTTATGCTTTGTTTATCTCAAAATACTTTTTTGAATAGATTCCATATGTACTAAATCATTAAGTTATTAAACTGAAATACTCCAACAACAAAAAAATCGTCTGATGATGGGAATGCTGGTGCTAATTTGCTAAGTAAATCCATAAAATCTATTAAATATAACTGTCTTTGAGGGGTCTTCACACTTCGTCAATGCCAATATAGAATATGAATAGAAACAAATATTGATTCTGTTCAACATATTAACATATTGAAATATTCGGTTGTCAACTAATTAAGGTCGGATTTCACCGATAGATGGCTTTACTTAAATATTTAAGGTGGCTTTACACAAGGATGGTAAACTAAAAAGGATGACCAGATCCCTATCTTGCAGTGTTCGTCAATTGTCACTAGAGATGTGACGTTACCACGAGACCTAGATTGGCGGGAATAAATGTCCATAATGTATAATAGGTAAATTTATCTCCTTAATATTTTAAAATTTACATTAAATTCAGTGAAACTAAGTATAATAACAGAATTAGTAGACTCAAAACTAGTACATGTGTATAAATTTATAATGAAAATTAGTAAAAATTGTGTGCAAGTGTCTGGCTTCCGTGAAAACGTTTCTATAAAAACAATACATTTGCACATTTTTTTATTATTTCAGTTTCAGTATTTATTCACGTTACAAGTTTATATACAGGTTCTAGCGGGTATCAGTTTTGAGTCTACTAATGCTGTTATTATACCGCCTGATTCTGAGCAAACGCAACGATCCGAACGTATGAATATTTCTCCCGCTTCGAATACAATTCCCCTGAACGCGTTTAGCCAATCACAAACCAGTCTGTCGCGCAATCATTTAACAACTAATGTCACAAATTAGTGTCACCACTGTCACCCTATACGGAGTCTCTTAAGCGTTTGAATAGTGAAAATAAGAAAATAAGAAAAGAAAATAGACATTACTGGTTCTGTACAAAATTTAAAACCATTATTCCCAAATCGCAGAGTTCCTAATGATACGTTCATTTTAGTATGCGCTGCAATAGAACTAAATTCAAATTTGACAGTTAGCGATATTTCCAACGATTTAGGCATATGCTGCTCTTCCGTTAACCGCATACTAAAATTAAATGGTTTTCGTAATTATAAATATTCAAACATCATCAATTATTTTACGGTGATGAGTTTAAACGGATGAATTTCCGTTATTATATAATTAATTTCTCATTATGAACAATTTATTTTATTATCTGTAAGAGTAAATTTTTCTTAACATTACTAGAATTTAATTTAGTTTTTATTTATTTCTGAAGTATATTTAGTTTACTATGAACTGAACAGTTTTTGTGACCTTTATTATTAAAATTTAATTTATTAAATCTCTTGATGCCTTATTTGCAATTTTCTTAACCGCTTATTAATAATTTCATTACGCTTTGTAGAATAACGTATTGCAATTTACTCATTACCGTAACACAGGACTAAACAATTTATAGTCCTTTAATAGTAATTTGGTAATCAGATAATTTTTCTTACGCGGCTCCATAATATGTAAGTATGCATGATATATGACATTGATGTTGACACGCCTACAGCATTCAGGGGAATTGTATTCGAAGCGGGAGAAATATTCATACATTCGGATCGTTGCGTTTGCTCAGAATTAGGCGGTATATCATTTCACTGAATTTACTGTAAATTTTAAAATATTGATTAACCAAATTTATTCGTTTTTACGTATGTTTGCATTATTCCCCCCAATTTATTCGGCAGCAGAAAACCTTTACTTCTTTATGGTGTTCATATTCGTGATACCTATTAGATATTTAGAGCATTATTATATCTACAACCCTATCTGTAAAGCTGATTAAAATCCTACGAACAAAGTGTTATGTATTAGGTTGTAACAATACCTATTCGACAAAAAAATTTTACAGGATAAGTTATAGTTTTTCATGTATTTCCAAAATGCAAAGATCTAGTGTCACAAACCATAATAGCCGAATAGGTAAACAGGTGTAGAAGAAAGGATAAATTTAATTTAATTAGAGTAGAATATGCGCACTTCATTTTGTTAAAAACGATTACGAACGAGATTTACAGAATGAATTACTAGGAAGAGTAACAATATGACAACTGGAGCAAAGACTTTAATTTAATAATTTTAATTTCTAGTATTACTTTTAAGAAACATATTTAAAAAAACTGCAGTTCCTACAATTGGCATTTACAATAAAAAACAATAGATTTTGAGGCTCATTCTAATTGACTTTATATAAGAATAAGAAAACAAGAAGTAACTGAACTAATATAGCTAATGTGTCCAAGAAGTCACGTCAGAAACTGACTTCTCCTAAATCTCCCAGAACCTCAACAGCTTTCTTTATAACAACCCAAACATAATTTATCGTATGAAGATAAATACAACTGTCTATTTTCTAATATATTATTAAATTAATAAATGCGGTTTAAGTTATAAGGTATTTCTTCTTATTCTAAATTAAAACATACTTCTAATTTCGTTATATTTATTGATAATTGTGCTTTTGTTGATGATTTTTACTAAGACTTTTTATATGAAATAAAGATTTATATATTGATTTATCTATTTATTTCACAGTAGTTGTGTAAGAAAAGTATATTAGATATTCTATACTTCAATTACTTTAATAAATTGTGTATAAATCTGAAATTTTATAATAAAATGTACTCAGCGCTGTGTATTTTAAATGAGTGTCTGCCGAAAGAGGTCTCGTGCTGACGTCACAGTAGTCGGGATGCCTGGCGGATAAATTTGCGTGATCTGGCCATCTCTCTAGTTTACAATCCTCGAGCTCTACACTGTCAAAGAAATTCATTAATTTCATGACCTTGAATTTATTCATGCGTGTAATATACAAAATTGGCGTGAATTTATTGACGACAATAATATCACGAATTAAAACCAGCTCTAATTTTTCATCAAGTTTTTGGGAAATTCTGGTTGAATTTTGGTTTTTTAGATTAAATTACATTACCAATTTATTCAGTATTATAAGTAAAAGTATTGAATAACTCACGTAAACAAGTAATTTACAAGAAGGGATATAGAACATACAACACAGCGTAAAAAAAGTACAAAAAATCCAGCAATTTGAACACACACTATTGTACATAATATAGAATATTGTATAACGTCACATCTATGTCAATCTATAACAACAAGCACTATAGAAAATGCTCTCTGTTCAATAATACACACAATAAAATTTAGATAAAAACACAAAACACTCAAAACCGGACATCAAAGAACTCGGCAGTGTCAAGAAATGGATTTTCCAAAAGTATCTTCTCGCGCAAGGCATGTCCGAATCTTTTCGTTGGGAGAACTTTTATAAGCAATAGTAGGTGATTGTATACTTTAACAATTTGCACTACACAACTTTTTGCAACCATACTTTTGGTGGCTTGTATGGGCACTATGTGGGCGCGCGCGACCCCACGTATCTCATATATATGTTGAAGAACACGATCTTTAAAGAAATCTTCACTTTTCCGCACAAATATAGCGCATTCTAATAACGGGTGTTCAGAAACATTCGAAGTCAAGTGGGCTCTGAACAAAAAATCGTATATCTTTACTTAAGTATCTGATTTGTAATAATTATTAAATGTCAACTGTTGTCTATCAAAAATCAATCTATCTCAGACACGACTTCATATTTTCAAGGACTACTTTGACTTCGAATGTTTCTGAACACCCGTTACATATAAGTTGGTTAAGGTAAGTATCATGGATAACCCCCATAGATGACTAACTTCCCTGTAAATTTTTATTGCGTATTACAGCGCCATTGCATATCTTTCACCTAACTACTAAGCCATATCCCGGGCAATTTGAATTTTTATGGTAGTCAATTTTTTAAACGAACAAGTAAAAATCAACGCTTTTTCTTTCCGTATTTATTTCACATGCATAAAATAGATTGTATATGCATAATGAATACAGATAGAAAAGAACAATGCCTTTTTGCTTGTTTGCTTATTTAAAGCAGTGTAAAACTGAATATAACATTCACATATTTTAAACATGAAAATATATTGCTTTTGAATAAATTAACATAAAATCTTCATTTCTGTTTCAAAAATGGTACAAACATTTTATTCATATCAAAATGAAGAAAGGAAAAACAAGCAAACCACATGTAAACATAGATGAAGGTAAATGTAGCAAGCAGCTTCAAGATACACGGCACTCTTTAATCCTCGTCTGCCTTCTTTTCATTTTAAAATTCTATTTATTCCTGTCGTCCAATTATGGCAACAAAGAGTTAACAATTTTTTAATACAAAGGTTTTTTAAGTACTCTTTATGGACTGTACAGTTAAAATTAAAATTAATAACATTTTGTAAATATGTATACACTTTGCTGAAACATATTTTTTTAGAGCATACTTTTGGTAAAATATGTAAAATTAAATTGTACATTTTGAAAAAAATTAATATTATATTTATATCACAGTACTGCAACCTTTTAGGTATTATTCCTGACTATTCTCTGGAACGTATTAATGCATGCCACTCCTCAGACACTCCTTCTTGGTGATAACTTGTAACTACGCAATCTTGAAGCAGTTCTGTAAATAGATTAAACATTATTATATACCAATAAAAATCTTGTTGTTTCACTTACTATGCTTTCGCTTTGATGTTGTACAACCAGTAAGTTCTAGAACCTCCCGTGGCTCTATTCCGGATGGTGTATTTAAAGGTTGAAAATCCGGACACATTTCTACTGAAGTTGTTAGTGGTGAAGGCAAAATTTTACTTCCTTGTGAGGTCTCAGGTGTATCAATATTTACTAAAACATATTCCTGTTTCTTTATTTTGTACACTATTTATATCACTAATCATATTATATTGATACAATGTAGAATTAATAAACTTAATAATTCTGGTAAATGTAAACTTGGAATAGCATCATTCGTCAAATATTTTAAAGATTTTCTTGCTGAAGAGTGGAAATGAATATTACATACTTTGCTTAATTTACAAACTTCATGAGGATGCACATCATTTGCACACGCTGTCAACCATTTATTGAATCGTTCTGAATCCTCTATGTAGTTGGGAAAAGCATCCCTGGATGATGTTTTATCTTTGCACCCTTTGACAGAACAACTACGATATTTCACCATATTGTTAAAAGTTTCTTGTTCACTATCACAATTTCACTTATAAAAATCCATAAAGAATCTGTATTTACTAAACAAAACAAAAAAATATATTAAAAGTAATACTCCTACAAAAGTTCAAGCACAATAATTATAAACCACCAAAAATATAAATTGTATAATAGCAAAAAAAAAGTTGACTAACAAAATTAACACCTGTAACCACTGCAAACACAATACAAACACTAACAAAATTGCTATCCGTCGTTACCTAACTTACCTAAATAACAATTGACTTGTTCAGCCAACAATATAATTTCCTGTACTAGCGCCATCAGTTTAAATTCACCATTACTAAAACACCTAATAAACTTGGTCGTAAGGGCTGATACCCCCTGGTAAATAGACGACTCTTCTTTTTAGACGAAAGATACTACGCAAACACGATTTCTGTATGACAAAAATCCTGAATGCCTCAACTGATATTCCCTAAAATATGATGCCATATTTTAAACGGTATTGTACATACTCGTATGCGTAATATACTGAGCAGCTGGCAGACTCGCCCACTGTTTGTGATATGGTTCTCAAAGCATAGTTGAAAGAGTATATTTTTGAGGCAAGTAGTCAATATGGCCTTTCCAATTTATCCGCCACTCTATGAAATGGACACTCTTACGATTCGAGAAGGCCACCCCGGTATTCGACTTTTATTCCGCCATTCCTGAAGTATGCAAAACTCAGGAAATAAATTAAAACTAAATATTGAAAAGACACCCCTTTTCAATATTTAGTTTTAATTTATTTTCTTTAAATCCTGTGTCATACGCCCCAGAACTTCAGCTATTTCCTTGGTATTTATCTCTTAGCTTTTATTACGACAGACGTGTCATCAGCATATAATACGGCTTTGTGCAACGTCTGGCCTGGCAGATCATTAACATAAATTAAAAACAGCAACGGACCGAGGACGGAAACCTACGCACTCCCCCTCTTGACATTAATCCAATGTGACATGATGTATGTCGGATTGGATGACGCATTGTTTCCTGTTACTTAAGAACGATCTCACCAACCTCAAAGCAAGGCCTCTATTACCAAGCTTTTCCAATTTATGAAACAGTACATTATAGTCGATACAGTCAAAGGCTTTATCCAAATCCATAAAGATACCAGTTGTAAATACATTATTATTCATACCGTCAATAATATCCTCAATTACTTGGTTAATTACTCTTTTGGTAGACCTTCCCGCAACAAATCTATTCTAATATTCACTCAATATATTATGCTTCTTTAGAAACGTGAATATTCGTTTAAATATAATTTTTTTCAAATATTGTTGAAAAGTGAGAAAGTATAGATAGCGGTCTGTAATTTTCCAATTTTTTTTTACTACCCTTCTTATGATTAATTGATTTTTAGATTGATAATAGATTATAGATAATTTATAATTTATCTAAAATCTATTATCTATAATTATAGATAATAGATTTTTTTATCTCAGTTGGGAATATACCTTCTATCAAACAACGATTAGTTATAGGTTCCATGACTACAGAAAGGTCAGATGTGCAAGCTTTAATCAGTTACTGGTATTTCATCGTTTCCTACACTTTGAGAGTTTTTTAGTTCACTTATAGTGTTACATACTTCCTCACAATTTCCAGGACATAACATGAGCGTGAAAGGATTATAAATAGTATTACTCAGATTCATTCATCATATACAACAACCTGATCGCACATCGCTATCAGCAATTCATTGGTTTAAAAGTTATTGCCAACTTTGACGTCATCAACTGATGATAAAACTAATAACGGTTGTAGGTTATTGGAGGTTATCGTTTACACAGATTAAATAAGATCAAGTAATAATAAATCTAAAAAGGTAAGTGAAATGAATCTAATTTCTAAACAAATATGCTTAAAAAATAGTATGACTTAGCAGAGTATTTATGAGTAAAAACGCAAACAGCAACTGAATAATTTCAATAAAATATTTTACCGTGTAGTACAAGGATGGATTTTCAATATATTTATGAAACTTCTTTATGAATAAATTCTTGAATTTCTTTGACCGTGTAAAGTCGCCTTTAGATATATTCATTTATTCGAAACGTCATTGTTCATTTACAGGCTGTGTACTGCCTGTGTGCTTATGTTGTTCGATTGTTACTTGGCATAGACTAAACTACATGGGCAATTCTTCCAAAGCAAGTGATAACATTGACTCCATCGGTTCCAGCCCTCTTTCTTCAACATGTGTGCCCGAATTTGATGTATACGTAAATGCCGTTAACGATTTTTTTCTGTTATACAACCTGCAGAAATGTCTTCCTTGTATTTTAATCCACATGAATGTGAGTTTACTAAATTAATACTAGGGTTGTCTTTTATATTTTGCAAATAGAGCTGAAAAAAAACTGTAGGATAGTGTTTAAAGACTTTATTGTTTTTCAAAGTATTCTCCATGAAAATTAATGCACTTTTACATGCGCTCGCATCAACTCTGAAAGCAGTTATTCCGCTCGTTTGTTAGTACAGTCAAAACTGCGTTTTGAAGGCATCGACTGCCTGTTCTGACGACTGGAATCTTTGACCACACAGTCCGTCCTTGATTTTCAGAAAGATAAAGAGATCCTTGGGACTTAAGTCGTGACTGTACCGAGGATTGTCTAACAATTCGACGTTTCGTTGCGCTAAAAATGCAATTGTCTTGCGAGCTGTGTGCGAACTTGCATTGTCTTGGTGAAGGATGATTCGTCGTTGCTGGTTGGTTTGTCTGAGCTCAGCGATGTCTTGCAGCAAACATACGGTTGTATACCAATCGGCAGTAACAGTTCTTTGATCTTGTAGAGAAATTGTTGCTTTTCGAGATAAATGTCGCGACCATCTTCTTGGAGACACTTCGACAACGGACGAATTTTGTCGGGTTTTCTTCAACTTGGAACACCCAAACAGACAACTGGCGTTTATTTTCTGGCCGTATGAGTAAATCCAAGATTCATCACCATTAACGATGTTGTACACGTTTTCTGAGTTTCCTGCATTGAAGCGGTATAGAGTTTGTTGATACCAATTCGCCCTAGCTGTTTTCTGTTTTTCGGTCAACAGATGCGGTATCCAACGGGAAACTAATTTTTTTTACACCCAATTCTTCATGCAAAATCTTTTGAATTGAGGTCTATGAAATCCGAAATGATGTCTCAATTTCGCAATATGTCACATGTCGATCTTCGTTGTGAACTTGCACACAGCATCGACGTTTTCCTGAGTGACTGCTGTTTGTTGTGCACCTTCTCTTGGATTGTCGCTAAAACTAATCCTTCCACGTTTGAATTCTCCATACCAACGAGAAATTGTTGAATAATGTGGTGCTTCATTACCGATTTGGAGAGGCATTCTTATCTCAACAAGAATACCTCGCCAAGTCGGTAATGTAACACCACATCATTCAACAATTTCTCGTTGTGGGTTAGTTTCTTAGTTTAGTTTCTTAGTTAGTTAAAGATAGGGGTTAATTTTGAGTACTGACATTAGATTAGTGGCGTCCTCTATATCCCAGTATGCAAAACATTAAAAGACATCTCTCGTATCATTAGAATTGCTGCTGCAATAAAATTCAAATCTACGTATTTCTTAAAAACACCAAGTACTTATTATGATATAGATGAAATAGATTTTGACTAGAACTGAACCTAGGGATTAACTACATCTGCAATGCCTCGACGGAAATTCAACCATCACAATATTACGAAAATATTCTTTCACGGGAAATCCACCGCACCATCGATGCGTATACGATAAATAATGCGGATTAATAACAATGAATACTAAAATTAGACAAAAAAGCCCCGTCCCGATTAAGTGTAAACGTACATAAATATACGGATAAAAACAACTGTGTTCATTGAATTATAATAATTATATTTAAATTTCTAGTCTATGACGAAGTCTAATTAAAACTCATTGTTCGGCTTCCATACATATTCAATTATTAATTGAACTGAAAAATTAAATTAAACAAAAATGATCAAAATATCGCCATGACACTGCAAGGCTACACGAATGTTTGATCAATCGGCAAAAATAATTGGAGCTATGTAATTCGCAACAAGAATAATTCTCAAGCACGAACTAAATGAATTAGTTCTGATATATGAAATAAACAAGTTCTCGACGACCTGTGCTGTAAGTACCAGGACAGAGTGATATATAATGTCTCCAACAACGCTATTGTGTGAATAGTGGGAATAGAAACAAGTTATAATTAGAGACCGGACGCATTAGGCCGAAATTACGGTGGACCATAAAAATAGTCTATAACATCACTAAGTACACACAGTTATTGAATAGCACTATTCATTCGGTTAACCGCACATCTGTTTTTTGTCGTTGAGTTTTGACGCAATTTCTTCAATATTATAGCAAAATTCCTTTCTTCATTGGCGCAGATAGAAGTGTGAGGAGTTTTTATAATTTATTTTATTTATTAATTTATATTACGTAAGATAAATAAAGTACGGTGAGTTAGATTCTTTTTTCATTGTTTTAACTGTTAATTACATAATTACATACTTCGTAATTTTTGTAATAGATCGTCTTTAATATCGTTTCATCGAATCTACTTCTCCCAATTATTTTGTCGTAAGTGTCCAGTGAATTTCGTTAAGTTTCAATAACTTACGCATACATTTTTAATTTTCATTTATTTAGATCTAGAACATTGTTTAAGTTACTTTTTCAGATATTATATTGAACAACGTCGAGAATGGGATCGTGCAACAATGGCGAGTTGAATTAAGGGTCATACTGATTGTATGCAAAGAATTTATTGCAAAGTCTGTAAAATATCGTTAAAAAATTCCAAGAAATCGCACGTAAAATGTCACTTAGCATCGCAAACACGTACACAGAAATTATACCCGTTGGAATCAGACAATTTTAATGGCGGCAAATATTCCATTAAATAAACTTAACAATCCCACCTTCAAAACATTTCTCCAAAAATATACTGGTCGACATGTTCCTGATCGACCCACCTTACGCAAATATTATGTTTCTAAGTGCTACACGAAAGCAGTAGAAGAACGCATTAGAAGTCATCCTTCAAATCAGTACCAGACTATTAAAGGAAACATATCCTTATATGCTGCATACAGAATCTGTGAAAAGATCAGAGACACCTTTCCGGAAGTAGATAGACTTGCATCCGCTTTTAAAAAGTTTTCAGAAAAGCACCATTGAGAGTGACTCTTTACAGGAAAAGACTTCCATCTTTGTCACTGCCTCCCTCTCCATTAATAACTAGATGGGGAACAGGTTGGAAGCTACTAGTTTTTATACAGAGAATTTTGATAGTTTACAAAATTTCGTTTCATGTTTAAATGAAGTATTTTTGAGTGCAAGGAACCAATACAAATTCCAAATTTAAAAAATCAGTTGTACTTACTTCAGGAACACTGGAAATTTGCCAACATTTGAAAATCTAAATCTTAAATTAAATAATGGATTAATAAACGGATAATTGTTAAATAATTAAAATAAATCAATATTATCACCATCTCGTGAGTTTAACTCAACTTTAAACATTGTCAATAACAGGAAAATAAAGAATTCTGTAATCGAATTGTTGAACATAAATTATTTATAATTTAAATTAGGAATAAATGCAATATTTTATTATTTGAACGAATTAGGGAAATATCTTTCAACAAAATAGATTGCGCGGACGCAGACAAGCGCAAGTGAATGTTGCCTTGGCAAGAATTAAAACGGTACCTATATATAAGGTTTTTTTTTTTGCAGAAAAATTAACCGGTTTTGATTTATTTTGATTCTTGTGAATTTTTTTGTTTTTTCAACCTATTTTTTAAACTCACATCTCTCAGGCATAATTAATCTAAATTACGTCATATTTCTACTGGAGACAGAGAAAGGTATAAGATTCGAGTAATGTCTAAACATTTAAGAAATCTCTTACAGAGTGTTCAAAATTTATTGATTACTTAAGTAATTTTTAATTACAGAAAAATCGATTTTTTTAATGGAATTAATGATTATTTTCTAAATTGAGCATTATCAAGAAAAATCGTAGTGGTAAGCCTTGAAAAGTAAATCTGATCTGGTAAAATCGTCACTAGGTTTATTTCGTGTCTAACTGGTTTTATGTTGTTCACAAATATGAAAGACGAATTAAATATTTATTCTAATAGAGATATTTTGAATTTATTCTATATTCATGGTGGATCTCTTCAAATTATTGAAAGATGTCGACTTATTAATGAAAGATACTCACATTTACCGGCAATGAATAAAACTAATTTCAAAATTATTAATGATTATTTTCTAAATTGTGAGCATTATTACGAGTAGTAGAAAGCTTTGGAAAAAAAACTTAATAGTTTTGAAATTATACCAATTGTATTTAGATTCATCAAACTTCTTGCAAAAACGTTAGAAAAGAAAATAAATTGCAAAACTGAAAAAATATTTTATATCATATGAGATAACAAAAGGTGTCGTGAAAGTGTGAAACTTACTTTGGTGTGCCCCAAACGAAAAAAGGTTGAGAACCTCTGGTCTAGCTAATGAAGTGACGTTTAACAGCTCGCCCTTCGGAACCAATCTGACGGACAAAAGAGACTACGCCGATAATAGAGATTTATTCTGGACAGGCTACGCCTATGGTTTGAAGCTAACAGACTTTCTGTTAATAAAGAAAAAACAGCTTGTGTTATATTCCAAAATATAAAATCGAATTTGGTAACAGATATTGGATTACATTGTCACAGGTTCCTCATCAATAATCAGACTAGGGTGTTGGGTTTAATGGTAGACAGTAATTTGAAATGGGACAATCATATTCAAAATTTATGTCAACGATTAGGTAAAATATGTTTTTCATTGAGGTCCCTGAAAAGAACATGTAGTCCGGATATATTAAAAACTTTTTATAACTCAAACTTCTTATCAGTTCTGCTATATGGCATAATACATTGGGGATATTTGTCGTCGAGTCAAAGAATATTTTTGTATCCAATGTATCCAATGTATCCAATGTATCCAATGTATCCAATGTATCCAATACAACAAATTATCAAAAGAAATAAAAGCAATTAACAGTTTTTATTTATTTAAGAGAAGTGTCAAGGAATGTTTACTGCATGTTCATTGTTACACAATAAATGATTATTTGGTAGCATTTCCATAAGATTCCCACATAATATAATTGTAACTATTATAACGTGTGTTCATTTAAAAAGTCAATCTACGTTACTTTGAAATTTTGATAGAATAAGACGCATATATATTAGTATGTGTTTGTTGTTCCGTAAATGTAAATCCAATTGACATTTGATAATGTCAATCACATTTGTTATTTATTTGTATGTATGAAACTGTCAAAATATACGACTTCGTAGGTTAAGTAGTAAATTTTAATTTACGACATACTTCAAAATGTTCTCAGTAAATCACATGCTACTAGATTGACTATTCAAATGAACACCAGTTATATTGTTTGACGTTTTCCAACATGTTATCGTGCTGTATCTAAATTTTCTTGTATTTTGCTATACGAAGCATGTTTTCGAAATAAAGTTATTATTATTATTATTATTATTATTATGGATGTGAAAGCTCCTTTCGGGAGAAAGGGAAAAAGTTGATAAACGGCCGCGAGGCAAGCATATCAACATCTATCCTGCTTGATATGGATGGAAACATTGGTAGAATTATACATGTATATTAAATAATAATAATAATTTTTTTTTGTCTTTGTTCTTTTGCTTTTTTCTTGTTTTCTTTTTGTTTTGTTTTTTCTTGTTTTTTTTTCATGGATCTACTGTAACGTTGTTCTTTGGGTTTTTTTTTTGTTTTTCCACATAATCGACGCATTAGATCGTAGGAGTCGTTTAGTTCGTGTTTTCGGAGATATGGTGTTTCGGTTTGAGATGTGTTCTTGGTTGTTTTTATCATGTATTCTGGCTCAGCACCTGCCGCACAATGCTCGTTGACTCTAGTATGACAATTTTTTGAAGCTGTTTATATGTCATAGGATGTATATTTAGGGTCTTTAGAGCCTCATGTAACTTCAGCGGTATTTCTCCTGTAGCACCGATGATGATGGGTACTACAATCACTTTGTTTTGGCTTCACACTACTTTAACATCTTGGGCAAGTGGTAAATATTTGTCGATCTTGTCTCTGTGCTTCGCCTGGATATTCGCTGGCGCTGGCACAGAGATGTCTATGAGGTACGTAATGCTATTGTTATGGTCTCGTAACGTAATGTCTGGTCTGTTATGCTGGACAGTTCTATCAGTTTGTATTGTCCGATTCCAGTAAATCATGGCCTCAGGCAACTCCACTACATTTTTCGGCTCGTACTGGTAATATGCCGTTATTCCAGTGGTTCCATCATACAATTTGCATATTGCCTGTTGGTTCACTTTCGCAACATTGTTGTGGCGTCTGGTGTATTATTTTGGAGCTAAAATGGAGCATCCGCTGAGTATATGTTTTATGGTTTCCGGTTTCTCGCCACATATTCTGCATGACGTTGATGCGATGTTTTCTTTTAGTATGTGTTTTTTGTAGGTGCGGGTTGCTATTACTTGATTTTGTATAGCCAACATGAAGCCTTCTGTTTCGACAAATAAGTTGGTGCTACATAGCCATTGTAGTGTCGCTTCTTTATCGATGTATGGATTGTATGCAGCGTGTATGTATCTGCCGTGTAGTTCTTTGTTTCTCACGCGTTAATTTTTTCGTTGTCGTGTACAATTTCTTCTTTAATATTGTTTTGCGTGTCCTTTAAGTTGAGTGGAGTGAAGCGGGCATCATTGTTACACACAACTCTGTGGATGTTTGATGTTTGTGCCTTTACTGTGAAGAATTCTCTGAGGTCATGTATCTGCTCATAGTCATCGCGTTTATGCGACATTTGTCTAGGCCAAAGTTCATTTTTATGTCATGACTGAAAGTTTCTGTTGTTCTCAATAGCTTTTCGAGATCCTTTCTTGTTGTTGAGTAAAGTTTCAAGTCATCCATATAGAACAGATGGGATATTTGCAGCCCACTTCCCATAATTTCATAGCCTCTACCGTCCGCATTGAGCATAGTTGATAGAGGGTTTATTGCCGTGCAGAACCAGAGAGCGCTTAGCGAATCGCCTTGAAATATTCCTCTTTGTATTTTTATTTTACCTACTTCTGCTGCTTTTCGGTTTATGTTGATTGTCAAGTTGTTTCCCAACCCTTCATAATATGTTTTAGCATTTGCCTTACTTGCGGTTCTATTTTATATATCTCCAGTGTTTGTAATAGCCAAGTATGTGAAATGCTGTCAAATGCTTTTTGGTAGTCTATATAGGCTGTGTGGAGAGGTTTTTTGCTCTTCTTTGCCACTCCGGTAATAAGGATGTCGATTATCAGCTGTTCTTTGCACCCCCTACTTTTCTTTCTGCACCCTTTCTGTTCTTCCGCTAGGATTTGGTTTTTTTCAAGGTGTTCGTATATCTTATCTGTTAGTATAGATGTCAAAAGCTTATATATTGTTGGAAGGCAGGTAATGGGTCGATAATTTTGATGGATCGGGACTAGCTGGTTTGGTTTTAGGGAGCAAGTATGTTATTCCCATTGTGAAAAAGTCAGGTATTTTTCGAGGATCCGCAACAGCTTCATTGAACAGCCTAGCAATTTTCGCATGCGTATTAGGTAGTTTCTTGTACCAGTAGTTTTGGACATGGTCTATACCTGCTGCTCGCCAGTTGAGGGTCTTGTGTGTGGCTTTAGTGACGTCTTCGGTGGTTATGTGAACGGGTGTCATTAATTTCGTTTTCTGTTGACTCTTTTGTTCTTTCTGAGTCCATTTCTGTTTGGTTCTATGTGCCACCGGGTTCTGCCATATGCTTTCCCGGTATTGTTTTGTTGTATTTATATCTGGGGTATCTTGTGTTGGCTGAATCTCAGTTTTGTTTTCTAAGGATCGATAGAAGTTTCTTTATTTCATGTTAAAAAACCTATTTTGCTGTTTCCGTAGCTGACTCTCTTTGTATCTTTTGATCCGGTTGGAATAGACTGCCAGTTTTTGTTTCAGCAGATCTAAAATTTCTTCTGTCGTAGTATTCTCGTTGTTTTTGTGTGCTTTTATTATCTCATTAACTTTTTTTTTGTACTGGTTTTGGTAATTCTTTTGTTTGTTGCTTGCGTTAGTCTTTCAATTTGTTTTTGAAGTACGTTAATTTTTGTAGATATTCTTCTTTCCCAGTGTGGCATTCTATTTGGTTTTAGTGTGGTTGTTTGTTCCTTCTGTGGTTGTGTTCTATCATGAAGCTTTGTTGTTGTTATCGCGGCGATATATATTGTCGTTTGTAGCTGTTCGAGTGTGGCGCAGCTCTCGATAGCAGGTGCTATTGCCTTATTGATTTGGTCAAGCAGTGTTCTTGTTTTACGGCATGGTTGTAGTCTGGGTATTTTAGGCCTTCTTGTCGGGTCTGTATGAGAATATAACATGGTGTTTTTTTCCAGCGTATCTATTATATCTCCGTCGATAGGTTCTTGTTCTTCTTCTGTTTGTTCATAGGTTTCTTGAATATTTTCGATATTTCTCATTATTAGTTCTACTTCTACTTCTCTTCTTATTCGTATTATTGATTCCGTCGCTAGACGGTTTTGTGTTAGCAGTTGCTTTTTTTGATCCATGATATTTTGTGTTGTTTTGTTTCCCAGCACAGGTAATTTCTTTGCCATCGTTGTATGTAACTCATTTCCAAATGGTTCGGAACTTGTTTCCATTTTGGTTATTTGCAAGTAAGCTCGGTAGAGGTATTCATTCATTTCATTTGTCCATCTCAACCGCTTACTCTTACTGGTCCCTTCGGTGGTCTGACCGGTATGGCCAGTAACACTTTCAGGGATTGGAACTTCTGTTTGTGGTTGTTCTTGGTGTGGTCCGGGTCCATTTCCATTGCTATGTTCGTCATCTGGTGCAGGCAGTCTGTGGTGGGTCCGATCTGGGGGTGCCTGCTCTCCCATTCCACCCCGGCATCCACTCCTAGTTTTCATAGCGGTCATAAACACACAGAGGGTGCTAACCCAATTCGGTAGCCGGAGCCCATAAAAATTCCGCCTCCTACGACAATGCGCTGGGTTGGTCTTAGGAAGCAGGATAGATGGTGTTAGTGATCGGCCAGAGGTCTGAAAGGGGCGGTCGGAAATAGTCCCCTCTTCAGCCTAATGGGCTGCCTCTGCCGTGGCTATTGCAAGGATCTATGTCCTTGGGCGCTGGGAACGCCACCTTCCCTACGCCAGCTTATTATTATTATTATGGATGTGAATGTGAAAGCTCCTTTTGGGAGAAAAGGAAAAAGTTGATACACGGCCGCGAGACAAGCATATCAACATCTATCCTACTTAATATGGATGGAAACTTATTTCCATTTTGGTTATTTGCAGGTAAGCTCGGTAGAGGTATTAATTCATTTCATTTGTCCATCTCAACCGCTTACTCTTACTGGTCCCTTCGGTGGGCTGACCGGTATGGCCAGTAACACTTTCAGGGATTGGAACCTCCTACGACAATGCGCTGGGCTGGTCTTAGGAAGCAGGATAGATGGTGTTAGTGATCGACGAGAGGTCGGAAAGGGGCGGTCGGAAATAGTCCCCTTTTAAGCCTAATGGGCTGCCTCTGCCGTGGCTATTGCAAGGAACTATGTCCTTGGGGCTGGGAACGCCACCTTCCCTACGCTAGCTTATTAGTATTATTATTATTATTGATGTGTGCGCTCCTTTCGGGAGAAAAGGAAAAACTTGATACACGGCCGCGAGGCAAGCATATCAACATCTATCCTGCTTGATATGGATGGAAACATTGGTATTTTAAATAGTTTTTTTTTGTCTTTGTTCTTTTGTTTTTTTTTTTCATGGATCTACTGTAATGTTGTTCTTTTAGCTTTTTTTTTCAATAATCGACGCAATAGATCGTAGGAGTCGTTTAGTTCGTTATTATTATTATTATTATTACTCTGGATTTTTTGAAGCTGTTTATATATAATAAGATGTATATTTAGGGTCTTTAGAGCCTCATGTAACTTCAGCGGTATTTCTCCTGTAGCACCGATGATGATGGGTACTACAATCACTTTGTTTTGACTTCACACTACTTTAACATCTTGGGCAAGTGGTAAATATTTGTCGATCTTGTCTCTGTGCTTCGCCTGGATATTCGCTGGCGCTGGCACAGAGATGTCTATGAGGTACGTAATGCTATTGTTATGGTCTCGTAACGTAATGTCTGGTCTGTTATGCTGGACAGTTCTATCAGTTTGTATTGTCCGATTCCAGTAAATCATGGCCTCAGGCAACTCCACTACATTTTTCGGCTGGTACTGGTAATATGGCGTTATTCCAGTGGTTCCACCATACAGTTTGCATATTGCCTAGTGGATCACTTTCGCAACATTGTTGTGGCGTCTGGTGTATTGTTTTGGGGCTAAAATGGAGCATCCGCTGAGTATATGTTCTAAGGTTTCCGGTTTCTCGCCACATACTCTGCATGACGTCGATGCGATGTTTTCTTTTAGTATGTGTTTTTTGTAGGTGCGAGTTGCTATCACTTGATCTTGTATAGCCATCATAAAGCCCTCTGTTTCGACAAATAAGTTCGTGTTACATAGCCATTGTAGTGTCGCTTCTTTATCGATGTATTCATTGTATGCAGCGTGTATGTACCTGCCGTGTAGTTCTTTGCTTCTCCACACGTTAATTTTTTCGTTGTCGTGTACAATTTCTTCTTTAATATTGTTTTGCGTGTCCTTTAAGTTGAGTGGAGTGAATCGGTCATCATTGTTGCACACAACTCTGTGGATGTTTGATGTTTGTGCCTTTACTGTGAAAAATTCTCTGAAGTCATGTATCTGCTCATAGTAGATGTTTTTAATATCAACTACACCTCTGCCTCCTATCTTCCTGGGAAGGTGTAATCTCTCGTTCGAACTTCTGGGGTGGTGGTCACGGTGTTTAGTGAATGTGACCCGTACTAGTCTGTTTATTTCCTCTAACTCTGTTGCGGTCCATCGCACTATACCGAACGTGTACATTAGCACTGGTAGTGCGTACGTATTTACTGCGGTGGCCATATTTTGACCTGAAAGTTTTGTCTTTAGGATCAGATTAATTCGGCGTTTGACCTCTTGAGTTATTTGTTCTTTTGTGCGGTTCTTGTCTATCCCTCTGCTCTGTTCGAAGCCAAGGTATTTGTATGTGTCTTGAGGTTGCATTATCTGTATAAATTCTTGTGCGTCTAATGTGTGTTCTAATGTATAGTTCTCCGAATCAATCCAGATGCCTTTGGTCATCGCGTTTATGCGACATTTATCTAGGCCAAAGTTCATTTTTATGTCATGACTGAAAGTTTCTGTTGTTCTCAATAGCTTTTCGAGATCCTTTCTTGTTGTTGAGTAAAGTTTCAAGTCATCCATATAGAATTTGCAGCCCACTTCCCATAATTTCATAGCCTCTCGGGTCCGCATTGAGCATAGTTACCTTGTCCTTCGTCAGTGTCAGTATTATATCCGGAATATTGTTGGGAATTTTATCTGTGATTATTTGGCGATTCCAATATAATCGAGAATTTTCGTCCTCGCAAACTGAAGGTGCTTCATATTCATAATACGGGACATTTTCAGAATACGACAAGTGCTTCTGTCTGAGCAGCTGGTGTAATATTTTTGCAACCCTGTTGTGGCTCTCAAGATATTGTTTGGGGGCAAGTACAGAGCATCCTGCCATCAAATGATCAATTGTTTCTTCCTTATCTGCGCATACAGGACATTTAATGTCAGATAAATTCTCCTTAAGAATTCTTTTCCTATAGGAACGCGTTGTAATTACTTGATCTTGGATGGCGGCTATGAATCCCTCTGTTTCTGCAAAGAGGTTACCTGTATACAACCATGCCTGCGACGCTGAGGTGTCAAAATTTTCAGATCCAATTGTTAACGGATACTTGCCATGCAAAGATTTATTTTTCCATCTCTCTTTCTGTTGGGATGTACTTAAGATTCTCGTGGATGGATTGAATTCATCGTTAGCCATCCATCGTTATTATTATTATTATTATTATTATTATTATTATTATTATTATTATTGTTATTATTATTATACGTAAAGGATAAATTAACGGTATAATCAGCGTAGTCTCTTTTGTCCGGCAGATGTAACGAGTTTATTATATTCTATTGATCCAAAGGTGGGCTGCTAAACGTCAGTTCATTAGCCAGAATGATGACGTCTGATATACGACGATTTCGCCCCCGGTATATTTTTAGTATCCGCTATAATTATTACTACTCACTCGTACTCCTAAATTCTTAAATTTAAATTACCTTATTTTGCATTTTAGTTTGTTGGTTATTTTTGAACCACAGGGTGTATATCATAGGTGCACTACTCTTGTTCGTCTGACTAGTTTACACAGGTAGATCTTTCAATAACGGCTTCTTGCATTGTTTAGTTAATGGTTAATTTACTTCCATTAATCGATCTAGCGTTGGTTATCTGTAAAGGTGTTAATTAGAACAGAGGCAGATTAGTGTCTTCTAATTTTACCAGTGCTTAAATTCGTAATTTTGTACGGGTTTCCTAGTTAATTAAATCTTTTCCCTCTACTTTGTGTTGTTGTTTACATATATAAATAATATTCCTTTTACATTTAGTATGATATGCGTCGAACATGCGCTATAGGTTTACATGTAAGCGATAAGCACATGTGTGCGTTCAAATATAGAGTTTATGCAAGTCATCGAAGCAGTATTTTAAAATTGTAATCAAACAATGCCACTTAATGTAGAAATGTACTGAGAACAGGAATTTTGTATTTATCGGAATTTTTTAAGTCGCCCGTTATTGCTTTTAATTAGTATTTCATTTACTTGGTATTTCGATTTTGGAAGCTAATTGAAGTAGGTATACAGTGACGTCTATGATATTTTATTTGAGTTATAGTACGTTTGATTAATAATCGATTTTGATTAGAAATTTTATGAAATAGTGTTTTCTGTTCGCAATAGCGGTTAATAATTTCTAATTAGTCTGGTGAAAATAATGAGGTATTGTCCTACCGTTATTTTATCGTGTATATTCACGGATTTAAGTAGATATATTTTTTCCGGCCATGTGGTGAATCTGCCATTTTGTAGACTGCAAATATCATTGAACAAGGTGAGTGATTATCGAGAATATCTTGTAGAAGTCATCGTTTTGCTAATGAGGCATTTGTTTCCTTAATTAGAGTATTTCATTTTCTTATATTTGTTTTCCTCTCCTTTTTATTTAACAGAGAAGTTGGTAAGGACGCTAACATCCCCGAAAATTGAGCAAAACGAACGTAATCAGCTTCCGCCGGATATGCTTAAAATTTCCAGTTAAATTCAATTACTCTGAGCCACGAGATCAGTTTTTTTCTTTCTGCAAGGAACACTTCAAAAGGTAGTAATTATCTTAAATATATTCTTGAAGACCACGATATAATTATTTGTCATCGTCATGTGGAAGAAATTTGTATAAATTTTGTATATACATAAGTATATAAATTGATGAATTATTTTTTTTTCCTGTATTAAGATACTGGTGTCATTCAATTTAGTATAAATTTGCCTTTTTCTGTTTCTTAGTGGAAAATATTTAACTGATTCCATTATTCAATTATTTATTTTATTACGTAAGAATAATTTCTACATATACTCTGTGGAAACATAAATTTTGGGATTAATTGGCTAATCTAATTCTTTAAATATTATCATTGAAATTAATGAACAGTCATTTTGTATTACAACTAATATATTTTCTGCATATACAGTGTGGACAAATCTTAATAGATTTATTTTGGTATAAATTTTTGTAATTTGAAATTTACTCATGACCAGACATTACTTTGTTTATTGAGAAATCATATTGTCATTTGTAACGTAATTATTGCTTAGGTGAAATTCATATTTATAGTTTTTTATTAATTAAAAGCTAATCTTTTCTGAATCATTTTTAATATTTTATTTTGACGTGGTTAGCCAAGTTGGTATAACCTTTTATTCTGATATTCTGTTGTACAATATCTTATTTGCTGTTGCCTTGTGTTTGGGTTATAATAAATCCTCCATTGTTATTGTTTTACATTATTTTATTGGTCTAAGTATACGAAACACGTTGATACCTTTGATTTATTCAATTTACCATTGGCAGTGTCTATATTCACTGAAGGGATAAAGAATATAAACATGGTGGCGCCCTCATATTAAATAAGATTCCCCCTCTCCCGCTCGCCTCTATAACTGACTTGGTTTCTTTAGCTTAAGATCTCCGAGACAATTATGTCATTGGGGTAAATTGATAGATCGGAATTAGGTATCAAGGTAAGTGAGCAGGCGCAAGACTATTGCTCGTAGGAGCAGATAGCACGTCGTAAGATAGAAACACATATCTTTGACTGAAGTGAACATTGGTAAAATATGAGGTGTATTTCCATGTGTGCAGATACAGAATGTGCATGCTTATATGTATCATTTGAAGGAAATGCTTAATGTGGCTTATGCATTAACATACTAAATTTCTTTGGTATGAAGACCTAGAAATTTTCTCGATCACAAGCTTTACCTATTTTCGATATATACTTCACTTCTTTTAAATGAATACATGTCGTAAATTGAAGAGTTGACTTCTTTCTTATCCAGTATATCAGTAAAATGTTACATTGACGAGGTTTTACTGTTTGCATCTAAACTATTAATATCTCTAATCTGAAGCGTAATAATATTATAAGGTGAATATTTAAATTTTCGGAAATAAAAGAAATTTCAAACGAAAATTATTTATTTAAAAATTGTATGAAGACATAAAATCATTTCAAATCAGACAAAGCTTAATACTGATAGATGGATGTATCTAATTTTTTATTCCAATTTTGTCCAATTTTGACAAATTTCAGATTACCTGCTAGTAAGTTTCAATACATTCCAAATCATTTAGTGTAGAAGTATTATAACTAGAGTCCGCAAGTTTCAATGCAGTGCGGAAAACAATGTGTAGGGGCCTAGCGGCCGTATCAGGGCGAGCGTTCAGTAACGTTTACGTACACGCATCATTTATGTTCGTGACTTTCATGACTGAGCATATGCGATGCGGACGGGGTGAGGTACTTCGGCTGTCTGACAACAGGCAGCGCTGAATTTACTTCTACGCTCGGTCTGGATAATTTCTGTGATATGGCGATGTGGTTTTTTTTTGTGAATGTGTCTGAAGATATCCTTTCTCCAGCGGGGGCGTACCGATGAGCTTGTAGAAAGGCGAAATACGTATCTGCGTCTCTGGGGAGGGATATGTTCGGACACATTCACAAAAAATATTAATAGTGAACCTGTATTTGTGTTCTTCACACCAGATTTTTAATAATATTTTATATTATTAACAATACCTTTGTATTATACAAAACTGGTGGGGTTTTACCCACTCATGTATGTTTCAATTATTATGATACATTACACATGCGGTTAGTCCGTAGTATGAGTGAAGACACAGACAAAATGCAGTTTCTAGAGACACGGCTGCACCATCTTTAGAAGGGCGTCGTTGGTTCGCATTGGTTATGTGGACCGGGCGAGGTACTTCGGCTGTCTGACAACAGGCAGCGCTGAATTTACTTCTACTCTCGGTCTGGATAATTTCTATGATATGGCGATGTGGTTCTTTTTTGTGAATGTGTCTGAAGATATCCTTTCTCCAGCGGGGGCGTACCGATGAGCCTGTAGAAAGGCGAAATACGTATCTGCGTCTCTAAGGAGGGATATGTTCGGACACGTTCACAAAAAATATTAATAGTGAACCTGTGTTCTTCACACCAGATTTTTATAATATTTTATATTATTAAAAATACCTTTGTATCACAAAACTGTTGGGGTTTTACCCTCTCATGCATGTTTCAATTATTCTGATACTACTTTTAAAATTTTATCGCTAGTACATTTTGCAACTCTTTTGGAAGCAAGTAAGATAGAGGATGACGGCTCAAATTCTTCCATTGTACGCACCATCACATTCACCAGAGAATTTTTTTGACGATCGGTTGTTTCGTCCGCATAACCACAATTTTTTATCTTTCAATTCTGCTTTAATTCTTCTTTCAATATAGTTACGAGCAGATGGCATAACGTTTCTTATCGATGTCCGACTTGGTAATGTATAATTGCTCCATATAACTTGCTCCAGAAGGAGACAAATGATTTTTGGTCTAGTAAAGTGAACGGTGGATTACATAGCACCAAACAAACACCTATATCAAATGTTAATTGTTCGCTTTATCGTTTACCACGGATTGCAGAACAGTGTTTTATACTTTTTAGGTGATGTTCACACTTCCACCTGCTGGTACACGTCAAATAGTAGTCGTAGCTTACACATATAATTATATCGCCTTCGTATTCTAAATCCGGCATACTCGCTTATTACCTTTTCTAGTTTCTTCGAAATACGTCGTTTTCGAAACGTACCTAAATGCGACATTTTCTAAATATGTGTTTACTAACACACACTCATAACAACCAGTGGAATAATACTCAACAAGTGTGCTTTGATACGGACGCATGAGATTCCGTGCCGCGCGCTTCTCCCCTCTAAGTTGCTTTCGGCACTGCACTGGAAATTGCCCCTCTTTGTCGACTTTAATTATAACTCTACAGTTTGATATAATTCCTTAAATATGAAAAAAATGTGTAGTATTGTAAGTTGAGTATGATCTAAATAAAGAGAACAGAAGTATCCTACACGTGCACTATTAAAAAAAAAAGATTGGTACAAAACAAACCTAATTCGAATTTAAGCAAAAGTTAGATCTTGGGCTACTTCTGCTCACTTGTTCTGTACTTGACAGTTGCTGTAAATATGGCGCGAAGGTGTGATAAAATGTTAATGTTAGTATTCGACAACAGGAGCGTAACGCAATTTATAATATTATATCAATTTTTACTTGTTTATAGTGAATGATAACGTCAATATGAAGTAGAATAGAAAATGTTGAAGACGTTGAAATAGAACCACCAGATGTTCAAAGTTGTTATGTAGACATAGATAAAGAAAGGCAAGCATATGAAATTACAAGAGAAAATTATGTGCAACAAAAAAAAAAGTTGACAACATTAGCAAATATATCCAATTATTTTTGCAACAGTTTGCAACAGTTATTTGCAACAGTCAGATATTGCTGGTAATAATTTTGAAAGAGGTATAATAAAAAGAGTTCGCAATGAGAAAGTTTGGCGGAGAAATTCTATTAAAAGTAAAAGAAACGAAAGGGAAACTTACATAAACTGGAAAAATAAACTAGTAGAGAAAAAAGCTATGAAAAATGGTTATAAAGATTGTTGACTTCATTGTCACACCAAATTTACTAATACGAACGATTAGCTTTGTTTAATAGTTATTGGGATCTATAAGACATAAATAGACAGAGAGATTTTATTTAGCGACATATTAATATTAAAAGCCCAATACGTAGCAGAGTACGTGAACGTCTCGAGAAGTTGGAAAATGAGATTAGTGAGTGAAAATTTTAAGAAAGCATGCGCTCTTTTACTTTTTGACCACTAGTAAGGAAAACCTGGAAAAAGTGTGCCAAAAATTTTACCTGGATACGCTTTCAATATCAAACCAAGTTGTAAAAACCACTATAAAGAAAATAGATTCGACAAAAAGCTCTATTCAATCGGATGTAAGAGGGAAAAGACCTTGTGCAACTTAATTGGATAAAAATATTGAGGAGTCCGTGATTGCTCATATTAAATCTTTCGACAGGGTTGAGAGTCATTACTGTTGCAAAGATTCTAAAAAATAATATTTACGTGCTAATTTAAATATTAAAAAAATGTAATTATTATATTTAGATTTTTGTAAAGAGAAACATATTAAGGTAGCAGCAAAAGAGTCAATGTATAGATATATATTTTCTACAAAATTTAACTTATCTTTCTTCAAAATTAAGAAAGATTTATTGTAGAAATGCATAACATTAATAAAAAAATAAGTTCAGTTAAGGACATTGATAAGGAAAGAAGTAAAAGTGATCAGACCTTTTGTGCTGCAATGTATGATTTGCAGCAGGTTTTACCTTGCCCTAGGACTGACAAAAATTTAGTTTTTTATAAGAGTAAATTAGCAACTTATAATCTGACGGTATATGAATTAGGCAATAAAACAGGTAATTGTTGCATGTGAAATGAAATCATTGGTATCAAAGTTTGTGCTGAAATAGGTACATGCGTTCTAAATTTCATTGAAATGAAAAAAAATGAAGGGATAACAGAATTTTCGGAAAATTGTTGCGGCCAAAACCGAAATCAGTATACAGTGTTTTTCACGTAACTCGTTCGTTAGAAGATTTCTATGTTAACGCCTTAGGATACTTGAAAATTTATGGCACATAATTTGGGGGGATGGGACGTTTCGTCGCCGCCGTTTCGGGGCCGCCGATTCGGAGCCGCCGTTTCGTGGTCGGGACGTTTGGGAGCCGAGCCGTTTCGCAGCCGAGCCGTTTCGGAGCCGAGCCGTTTCGGAGCAGAACCGTTTCGGAGCCGAGCCGTTTCGCGGCCGAGACGATTCGCAGCCGGGCGGTTCGGCGCGGGGCAAAGTGAATATTTTTAAAATTTTTAAGATCGTATGAAAGTAAGCACTGTTTATCGGCTTATAATCTTAATCAATATGTTGTTTTAGCAAGTACGATTCATACGATTTTAAAAGTATCAAAAATATTCACTTTGCCCCGCTCCGAACCGCCCGGCTGCGAATCGTCTCGGCCCCGAAAGGGCTCGGCCCCAAAACGGCTCGGCCCCGAAACGGCTTGACCCCGAAACGGCTCGGCTCCGAACCGGCTCGGCTCCCAAACGTCCCGGCCACGAAACGGCGACTCCGAATCGGCGGCCCCGAAACGGCGGCGACGAAACGTCCTAGACCCATAATTTGGATACTAAATGTGTTAAAATAAAATATTTACACCCATGAAACACATTCGGTTATACCAGAAGTCACAGCCAACTTTGATACTTGAAATGTAATGTTATACTTTCTATTGCTTTTTTTAGATTCCTTGTAAAGTACTATAACACTTTATATTAAGGTTTCTTTAGCAAAATGAATTACTTTGATTTTTGTGAATTTTTTTTTATTTTTCAATGTACTTTTTAAAACCACATATCTCAGGAGTATTTGATCTGAACTACGTCATATCTCTACTGGATACAGCGAAAGGTATAGTATTCTCAGCAATGTCTAAACATTTAATAAATCTCTTACAGGGTGTTCGAAATTTATTGACTATTTAAGTAATTTTTAATTAAAGAAAAATCGATTTTTTAAATGGAACACCTGTAGATTAGCACGCCATAGTAAGTAGATAAACATTTTGTACCGTATAGGTATAGGTTTCCCTATGTCTATCTCTCACAGTTTTAGAGTTATTAATGATTATTTTAGAAATTGAGCATTATCAAGAAAAATTGTAGAAGTAAGCATTGGAAAGCAAATCTGATCTCTAAAAATTGTCACAAAGTTTATTTCGTATTTAACTGGTTTTCTGTTGTTCACAAATATGCAAGACGAATTAAATATTTATTATAATAGAGATATTTCGAGTTTATTCTACACTCATGGTGAATCTCCTCAAATTATTGAAAGAACATGTCGACTTTTTAATGAAAGATACCCACATTTACCAGCAATGAAAAAACTAAATACAAAATTATTCATGAATATTTTCTAAATTGAGCATTATTAGTAGAAAGCTTTGAAAAAAAATCTAAATGGTTTTGGAATTATATCAATTATATATATATAATAATGATCTTTATATACCGATAGGTTCAGCCCGCCACGGGCCATACGCAACAATATACGTATGGAACGTAATGCGATGTGGCAACGTGTGTACGATGCCACTCCGCGTGCGCATACATAAGTCCGATGATCGAGAGCAACAGATTGCCCGTCATTCGTATTTAGCTGTGCAAACGTAAAGGTAGTTATCATGTCAGTGTATACAACCGCAGAGAAGGTACAAATAGTTTCGTGGTATCTTGCCGGCAATTCCTGTCGAACAACCGCTGATTTATTTGCTGTAGAGTACGTAAATCGGCCTATTCCTTCGCATTCGACGATTGAAAGGATCGTAAATGCGTTTAGGAAATATGGCTGTGTAGTCGGAAATTGCCGCAAATGCCAACAAATTGACGAACAGCCTCATATCCCTCTAATACCTGCCGATCGGGAGGAGAGACGTGAGGGTTTGTTCGTTAGTTGAAATGGGCGACCTTAAGTGTGCACGGCAAATTGCAGACGAAATATCCTATATTGAGTGACTTTCTTAAAATTTAAATTTATTTTGCAGAATTATTGATTTTTTTACTTTTATCTTTTAGAAAACGTTATTGTTTTTTTATTACTTAAAATTACTTTTCCGTAGCAGCTAAGAATACAATAATAATAATAAATTGGACCTTGTTATGTCTGAAGCAAATTACGTATAAAGAACGAATATGCAAACTACTATATCCTTGCGCGGTTTAAGTCTTACTAAATTCATAACTGCAATGTGCGGCAATTTAAGCTACTGCGCGTAGAGGGGATTCGCTGTTGCCACTTATTGCTTGTTGTGGCCCGTTCCGATCTGGTCCTATAGGTATATATATATATATATATATATATATATATATATATATATTGTTAATAAACTGGTGGTTGATTATATTTTAAATGTTATAAATGATGTTATATTATATATGAATGAATAGCGAACGGCCAGCTGATATCAAAATGTACCTAATCTCAGGAATACAATAGATGGCGTCGTTCGGTCGGTAGAGCATGTAGAAGTAAATATAAAATAATATGGAGACTCTCTTTTACAGGATCATCGCAAGTATTCCTCACTTATGTATAATCAAATCAAATTTAAATAAAACAAAAACATAGACTGTGCATCACATATACCAATAAAACACAAATTTTTAAATCAACAAATATATAATAACGGGTGTTCAGAAACATTCGAAGTCAAAGTAGTCCTTGAAAATATGAAGTCATGTCTGATATAGATTAATACATTTACTTAATACAATTTTATAGGTTATTATTCGCGCAAATGTCAGTTTATGTCGAAATATATTACTTTAATATGCCATATTAATTAATATAAACTAGTCAAGTAATTTTTTTAGAAGGTAACAGTAATTAATTTGCAAATTTAAAATTAAGTATTTTGATATTTTAGAGAATTCTTGCTGAAAAATTGCACCTCTTCATGCGATAACTGGAAAAAATTACATAATCCAATTAATATGCTGTTCAATCTTGTGTAATAAAGCTCATCTAATCTGTAGTAACATGTAAAAAGACAATGCAGAATTAAGAGGAAATAACTTTACAAGTAAAGCTTTTATTCATCTTATAGTGACAATAGTATCTAGTTATCGTACTAGTTCAATATATTAACATTCAACAAATTATTGACAGAAATGGCTTAAAATAAATTTGAAACAAATAAATTGTTTGTAGAGTCCTTAGATTACAACCTTATAATAAATATCATAAATTGTAGTTGTATAAATTACCAACAATAATGACTATAATTATAAAAGATGTTGAAAACGTCCACCACCTTCTTCCAAGCATTTTACGCACCTCCTCCGAATGCTACTAAATACATTTTGCAGTATGGGACTATTTCTAATTTCACTAATTTTATATATAATTCTGTCTCGGAGGTCTAGATAATCTTGCACTGGTACTTGATAAATAATTTTTTAAAAAAGGCCATAAATAGTAATCACACGGTGTAAGATCACAAGATCGTGGAGGAAATTCATAATTAAACGATTTCCAAACACTTCTTGTAACATATTCATTGTTTCCCCCGCTGTGTGAGCTCTAGCACCATCTTGTTGAAAGTATCCCAAAGCTAGTTCATCATCGCGAAGTTGATTAAAGAAAGGCAATAGTATTTCCTGTCGATATCTTTCTGCAGTCAAGGTACCATTAAAAAAAAATGGACCAATAATCCTTCTTCTACTTATAGCGCACCAAACACCAACTTTCTGAGGATGTAAAGGGGCTTCAACATAAAAATTATTGGACTTTGTATCACTCCACATTCTCATGTTTTGCGAGAAAGTTTTGTCTAGGACATCATCATTAAAATAATTTGTAAACCATTCGCAAAATACTACTCGTCGCGGATAATCAATATCGAGGATTTCTTGCAAACAAGTTATACGATATGGGAATAACTGTAAATCTTCTTTTAAAACCTTATGGCAAGAACCAACTGACAACCCGGTTTGTTGAGCAAGAGTTCTTACTGAAGTTTTAGGGGCATCAGTCATTATTTCTCTAACATTCCCAATCACTTCTTCTGTCCGGCCTTTTGGTCGCCCACCACCCTCTTGGCGTCCCACACTATCAGTTTGTCGAAAAACTGGAACAATTCTGATTAGTGTACACTGAAAAGTATTATAATCAAAAGCAAGGTTGGGAAATTCATCTCGAAATTCTTCCAAACAAGCTTGAATTGAATACTTCCACTGGCCAGCGATCTTTTGAACATTTCGAAAATATACTTCAACCATGAATGCTTTGTGTACGTTAGTAAACACCATTTTCAAAATTAAAAAATATAAATTAGTATCTTCGATATTAGATTCTAACAATTTTTGACAGACAACAGTTGACATTTAATAATTATTACAAATCAGATACTTAAGTAAAGATATACGATTTTTTGTTCAGAGCCCACTTGACTTCAAATGTTTCTGAACACCCGTTATTTATTCAAGCTAGAATTCTGTAAACAGTAAATAACGGGTGTTCAGAAACATTTGAAGTCTAGTGGGCTCTGAACAAAAAATCGTATATCTTTACTTAAGTATCTGATTTGTAATAATTATTAAATGTCAACTGTTGTCTGTCAAAAATCAATCTATCTCAGACATGACTTCATATTTTCAAGGACTACTTTGACTTCGAATGTTTGTGAGCACCTGTTATCTATTCTTCTATTACGGTGAAATACTGAATTAATATTTATGATTAAATTACGTCTGTACAAAATAGGTTATGATATTAACTGCGTTTATAAAAATTAGTTATTATAAAAGAATAAGTGACACGAAAATGATCAAAATGGTAAATACTACTACATATAAATGATTTTAAGCTTGAAATTAGATTGCTGTTTTAGCTCTTTATATTGTAAGCAAAAATCAAGTTGTGTAAATTAAATGAGCATGACTTGTTGGAAAAAAATAATATTGGCGTCTATAAATGTTTTATTAAAAACCTGTACTTCGTAGATTGAACGTCTGAATAAGGAAGTTGAATTCAAAAGACGGAAAAAAGCTGGACTTCAGGTGTGGAACTGTTCAATTGAAACTCTAGAAGTTCTCTGTGGCTACGTTCAGGAGTCCGAAGATCCGATAAGGTTAACGGGATCTGGGCTGGTATGATCCGTTTGAATATTTTTAACGGCGTCGGTGCTTTCAAATGACCTTCGAAGAAAATGCTATTTCGTTTTTCAGATAGTTACTCGATTTTCTTCGTTTAAAAACTATTTCAAATTGTAGTTTGACACTTAATGTAATTTTTCTGCCTAATTTTATATTTGAGACTCTGGTATTTCCGCAGATTTTAAAATTTTATATCACAGAAAAATAATATTAACAATATTCTTGGGTGACGCTCTCCTCTTTCAATTATTTTTGTTCCATAGCCTTATTAGAGAGTTTATAACTGTCTTAATTTGTGCTTACTTATTAATTTATATAAAAGGAATTTACATGTTTTTGCAATTATAACTACAAGATTAAATTAATCTATGATTTTATACATTAATTACAGTTCATTTTTAATGCTAGGTTATGTGCTATCCCTTGTAAAAACTTCGCTTTCGCGGGTTAGTAAACTTTGAACGATTAACAATATTCTTGGGTGATGCTCTCTTTCAATTATTTTTGTTCTATAGCCTTATTAGAGAGTTTATAACTGTCTTAATTTGAGCTTACTTATTAATTTATATAAAAGGAATTTACATGTTTTTGCAATTATAACTACAAGATTAAATTAATCTATGATTTTACACATTAATTACAGTTCATTTTTAATGCTAGGTTATGTGCCATCCTTTGTAAAAACTTCGCTTTCGCGGGTTAGTAAACTTTGAACGATGGACGTGGCTAAATAATACCGAAACACTGTTTGAATGTAAATAAATTAAATATCTTTTAATTTCGCGTAATTGAATTTAAAAATGAAATTGACAATGAAAAATATAAAAAGCAAAATTGAAAAAAAATGTAAATTAATTTGAAATAAGCAATGTTGTCGTGATATTCATTTATTGACTGTAAGAGATATATTGTAAGAGATTGTTTGTATAATCCCTGCTTTGTCATTTTCAGAGGAAAGAATACAACCCCTTGATTGGACTACAACAATATATTGATATAGCGCTGAGATGGTCAAACTAAAGAACAAAGTGAATGTTAACTTAGAAAAATAATTAATATAAGTAAATGTTGATGAATTTAAATTAAAAAATTGGGCGCCATAAATTTTAACAGTTCTTAGTTGTTCAACGCTATCTGTGTACTTTATAAATAAACAGCTAATAGTCGTAGAGCAAAAGTAAATTAAATAATTAAGATATATCCCAAGATCTTCGTAGGTGAATGTATTACGCCGTAAGAACAATGTAATTAGTATATCTATAATGCTAAACTCAACAATTAAACAATAACAAATAAAAGATTAAGTTAAATATAAAAAAATAAACATTTATTGAAGTAAAATAAGGAAACTATAACTGAAATTGAATATAAAATAAGGAAACTGTAACATAAATTGTATGATATGTGCTATACGACAAAAAACGGAATTATTAAATGGTGCACATGTGTTATTAAACAACAATAAGGTTAGGTACTGTGAATACAATATAAATAAATATTAAATGGTACTTAAATTAGACACAATACAGGTGAGTACGAAATTATCTTTAGGAAATATGTATGTATTGATGGTAAGATTATTATTGATGTTTTAAAATGTAAAAATTCAAGGATTTAATAAAAAAATAAGTTGTATAGAGTAGTTTAATTTAGACAAATATTGATTTATAGGTTTTATTATAGGAATAACGTTGGATGGGAACCTGTTTTTCCGATGATATTTTACTGTGATGTGTGCTGGAAACGATGTAATCAAGATCACCAGTGTTCGGCGTCTCCTGTTGTTGGTATCGGAGTTTTCGGCGAACGATAGCTCCGCTTCTATTGATTTATCGGCGGATCCAATTCCATATGATGCTATGCTTGATATTTGTTGTTTTCAGCGTGATAAACTCTAAACTTGGGCCAAAAGTTGGGCCCATTATTTAGGTATCGAATAATCGAAAATTTGGTATGATATATTTGGTTTATACTTTATTAAATAATTTAAATTTTACGATGTTCAAAAAATGCGGCCATTTGTTGTAGAAAAATTATATCAGACCCCGTTCTCGGCTTTTTTTATTCCATAGCCTATTTTAATTATTGTCAAAAAGTCTCGAAGTTTTTACTTTCTCCACATCAATTTAAATATGAATATACATAATATTTTGGTTTTAATAAGATTGTAAAATTAGTAGAATAATTTTCAAGTGTTCAAAATATACTTTTCAATATGGGTTTAGTTATAATTCGTACAGTAAATATCGCTTTCGCGGGTTCATTATAGTTTTAAATTAGTGGGCGTAGTTAACTAGCATCGATATAAAATCTTGATGTAGATAAATTAGATATCTGTAATTTCTCGCGTATAATTTGAATTATGAAATTGAAAAAATTTAAATATAAAAAGTACGTTAAGAAATAAAAATAAGTTAATTAGATATTTATAAAGTAATCGTCATATTAATTTATTTACATTTCGATACTAATTTCACAAATTACGTCCGCTAATTTACTCCTTATACAAGGTGTTTTATGTGTTGTTTACCTGTATTTCTCATTGTAGGAGCTGGAATTCGGGTGCTGTTTGACCCATTACAATATATATATATATATATATATATATATATATATATATATATATATATATTGTTGTGAGTCAATTTTCTTAATTAATTAATTCTTTTCTTATTAGATATCTGTTTCAAGAATGTTATATCTTGAATGTTCAGATTTGTGAAGTATTACTTTATAGTAAGAATTGTGTAATTTTGATATGGGTTCATAATTGGTTTTGAAATCATGATACCATATAATATTGTATGTATATTTAATTTATGGCTATGTTTTGCTTATTAGTAAATTTACTTCGACTTATCTTTACGAGGATTTTGGATTTTTAAAACCAACTATGTTCTATCTTTCTTTTGAGCAAATATCTGTAAATTTTGTTATTTGTTTGACTTATGTGAACTTCATTTACAAGATTTGTAATCGAGATTACGTGAGTGGATTTTCTTATAATATTATCTTTTAAATTATTTTAGTAACCTTTGTATAAATTTCGTAGAATATCTGATTTTTACTTTTACAAAATTTCTGATTGGAGTCTTGACGACGAAAAACAGAATTAATTATTGATTATTATTTTTCTGACGGAGATGAACTAAATTTATATAATGCAGTTAATCTGCATTATATAAATTTAGTTTAATCAATATTCCGTTAATATACCTTATATTATATGTTTATGTACATTTATTGTGCATAAGGAAGAGATATATTAAGTATTCTGGATATATTATCCATATAAGGAAAACATAGACATGCATGTGATTACTAAAGAATAGATTTATATGAAAGAAACGCCCTTAAAGAAGAAATCAGATATCTTCTGAATTATTTTGGTATAAGAACTTCTCTTCAGGGACTTATATTGAACATAACCTGGTGGTATATCCTGAAAAATTGAATCATGAGCATCGCAGCGACTAGAATAGTATCCAGTAGTTTGAATTAACCAATTGACAGCCAATCTTGATGTTCTAGTTGGAAATTGTCCTGAGAACTTCATCCAAAGAACTTAATGAAATTGTGGACTTCAAAATTTAAAGTATTTATCAGGTATTTTTGTGAAAATTGTGATTTATAAACTTGTTAATGATATAACATTACTTGAAGTCACTTATCTATACAATATTAACTCACGTCATCTCAAACGTCATTTTACTTTGTTTTAAATGTCAGATTTGGGTAATTATTTTTGAAGATTTTTAAACTTATTATATTTCGATTGATTTAAATTATATCTTGTGTTAACCAATACAACATTATTAAAATATATTTCTTTACATATATTTGACTTTTCTGTTTTATTTCATGTATTAGTAGATGTCTGTCTGTGTATCGAGAACCTACTTCGAGACCCTTTGAGAATAAGTAGTTTTCAGGCATTTACTTTCATTTATAACTAAATTATCATTATTTTTCACCTTCGTATTATATCATTTGACGTCCGAACGTGGGGCAATTATCCACGGCATCCTTCGTATTATATCAATATATATATATATATATATATATATTGATATATATATATATATATATATATATATATATATATACTGTGGAAGTGTAATAAATACAAAGCCCCGCGTTGATTCGTCAAATGATATATTGCTGAATAGCTGATGATCTGGTAAATAAGAATAAACGAATGAAAAGATAAATCTAAGTTCAAGTTAATAAATTTGAATTTTTAATTGGGCGCCTTTTAATATGATAAGTATATTTAGATCAACGCTATCTATATTCTTTATGTGCCAACTAGCCGTCGTGAGCATGAAGTACTTAGACTGTGACTCTCTCTGGATCTTCGCCGGTAGAATGGTTGTTTACTCCTTTGTGTTGTGTTTAAATAAATAAATCTGATATTAAATAACTCCTACAACTTAACACTAACAAATAAAAGAGTGAGATTTGGTAATAATAATAATATGGTTTATTGAAATAAATAGGAAACTGTAAATCAAACAAATAAATGTATCTAGCGACAAATAATATGAACTATTAAAAAAATTTGCACGTGTGTTATTATACTTAATAAGGTTATGTGTAAAAACGAAATGTGATCTTATATTAAATTACTACAGTTAACAAATTAAAACAGGTGAGTACTACTAGGTTATTAAATATTCATAAGGTAAAACTACAATATGAAGGTTTTTGGATTTGAATAGTAAAAAAGTTTGAAAGTAAAATTCTGGTTTATTTTTTATAAATAGTATAGTTTTAATGAAATAATATCAACTATTACGGTTCTGTTGTAGAGTATGTATGAAGTGAACCTGCATTCCTGTGATCTGGTAGTTGGTATCCAGAAAGAAAGTCGAAATAATCGAGAAATAAGATGTGCGGGTCCTCCAAATTCGATAACGGCGTATGCGGCTTCTATTCTGCTTCCTCCTCCGGACTCCAATTATAAAGATGCTCGTCTCGAAATAAGTAAATTACCAAGCGTTGGGCTTCAGGTTTGTTTTCAAATATTAGATCAATTAATAATCACTTGACTCAGCGTATTTTTATAATAATTTCGCTGGTATTTTAACTTTTTTTTATAATTTTCTTAGGAGTTGTTCGAAAATACGGTTATACGTTTTAAAGCGTTTTTGGAAAAGACGTTTCTTTATTTTCAAAGCCTAGTTAATTATGTGAGATAGCCTCGAAGTTTTACTTTTACTAAATCTATTGACAAGGATAATATAAACAATTATAGAATTTAGACATAATAATAAAATTTATAGAATAATTTTCAAGTTAATAAAACATGTTTTCTAATGCTAGGTTATGCTGTAATGCGCATAGCAAATATCGTCTTCGCGGGTTAATTTGCTTTTAAATAAGTGGGCGTGTTTAACTAGTATCGATACAAAATATTGATGTAGATAAATTAGATATCCGTAATTTCTCGCTAAAGATTTGAATTATGAAATTAAAATTAAAAATAAAAAAGTAAGTTTAAAAATTAGATAGGTTAATTAAAAGTATACAAAGTTGTCGTCATATTAATTTATATACATTTCGATACTAATTTAACATATTAAAACCGCTTATTTAACCATTTTTCAATGAATTTAATAATTGTTTATGCCGTTTGTCCTATTATAGATGCTGGAATTAGGGTGCAATTTGTCCCATAACAATATATATATATATATATATATATATATATATATATATATATATATATGTATAATAACTTCGTGACCTTGGTATGATATGGTAAACCTAATCAGTAGGCGATTAAAGGTCTGTATATTACTTCAAAATATATGTATTTAAAAAACTCTACATGTTTCGGCAGTATGCCTTTATCAAGAGAATACAAAATATAAATGTATAGTTTGTATTCTCTTGATAAAGGCGTACTGCCGAAACATGTAGAGTTTTTTAAATACATATATTTTGAAGTAATATACCAGTATATATATAACAGTGCAGATAGATATTAAAAATTACTTAAAAATAGACACACAAAGGTAAGTTACATATACAAGTTTTATAAAAGATTAAGGATGAATGAATAATTATATATATTTAAATAGATGTTTAGAAATGTTGAAATTCATGTATTATATTTTGATGCAAACAATGTTGATGTGATGTTGTGATATAAATTTACTATTAACTTTTAAATGATATTCTAGGTTTTATGGGAAATAATTGGGAAGGAACCTGGTATTTTTCCTGTGTCTAGGCTTGGATATATTTTCTGGGCTCGCAATTGTAGGAATAGATCAGAGTTCGTCTGCTCCTATGGAAGTCCCTGCGTCGGAAGCGGTTCAATGTTGGCGTTGTCGGTACGATGTAGTTCCAGTTCCGAAAAGATGCTTCGTTCGATATTTATTATATTCGACGTGATGCGGGTCCAATTATTCTCTCAAAAGTTCGGCCTGATTTCAAGGTATTAAATGTATACGGTTTTCGTAGGATTTACTTGATTTTTAAATAGTAATTTTAATTAAACTTTTTGTGATAGAGAAAATGCGGCCATTCGTTGTAAAATTTTAGTATCAGACGCTTTCTTCGGCTTTTGTTTTCCATAGCCTGTATTAAATATTGGCAAAAGCCTCTAAGTTTATGCTTTATTTGCATCTAATATAATATGAACTTTCATAATATTATAATTTTAAAATAATAGAAAAATTAATTAAAAAATTTACAAAAGTTTATAATGTGGTTTTCAATGTTAGATTAGTTCAAATATGCACCGTAAAAATCGCATTCGCGGGGTTCGAGACAATTTTAAATTAGTGGGCGTGGTTAACTCGCTTCGATATAAATCTTGATGTGGATAAATTAAATACCTGTAATATGGCGCGTATGATTTGAATTTGAAATGGAAAAATATAAATATAAAAAGTAAGTTTAAAAATCTAAATAAGTTAATTATCAATTTTAAAGTTATCGTCGTATTAATTTATACACATCTCGAAACTAATTTCACAAATTACGTCCACTAATTCAATATTTATACATGGGTTTATTGTATGTTGTTATCTGTGTTTCTTATTGCAGTGCTGGAATAAGTGTGCTGCTTGAACTACAACATTATCCCCGTGAAAAGGAATAGCGAAAGTATTGAAGATATTGCTTTTCCCTGTTAAGAAAACTGAAATAAGAACATCAACTTGTAAACTTCCCTTATTATGTGTCAAAAAAAATATATAAAAATAACAAATTAATCTACGTATATAAAATTCTTAATTATATGTAATTCTTATTTCCAATGTACGTATAGTAACAAACTTCGAATATTATTAATTCCTTGTCGTAAGCATTTAAATCGTCCCTTTTCTCTTTAATTAAATTTGTTTCTTTGTCATAGCACTTTGTGTATTAGTTTTATGTTAATTTTATTCTCCTTTGTCTATTATCGTATTCAATATTGGTGGCATTGCCTAAATTATAAGTTTTCTTTTTCCTTTTTAAATGTTAAGTGTTCTACATATTTTTATAGTTTAGTTTGTATAATATTTTAATGAGATTTCTTTTTGTTTAGCTTGTATAATGTTAGTTTTAATTTTAAATGAGATTAATATTTTTATTTATTTGTATATTTGTATAGAATAATCATTTTAACATTTGCTTTTATACTTTTATTGATTAGAAATATGTTTCTTTGTATTAATATTGTTTGTTCGAGCTGTAACATAGTTGTAATACTGGGCTGTGTTCTGAGGTTTTAAAATTGGTGTTATATACTTCTTGTACTAATTACATTAAATATTCAGGTATTTGATTGTAGTGTTATAATTGTTAGAGTATTTTGTTTATTTCTTTCATTGATGGTACATGCTTAATATTCTATATATTCCTTGTTATTCTCAATTTTCGTTTATATATCATATATTAGTAAAAGTTTTAGTTTGCATAATAAATAATTCTTTCTTTTTAAATACCTATCAATCCTATTCAATTCCGACTCTATTCTGTTATATTCCATTCCCTTTTAATATATTTAAATTCCCTATTATAAGACACTTGTCTATATTTCAATATATTCATAATAATAATAATTCATTTATTTTTATATAATTCTATACCCCTATCATATATTAATTCCTTCTACATATAAAAATCTATCTAGTCCATCTTATTATCATCAACAATCCATTACTTATTCAATCATACTCTCTCTTTCTCAATAATAATACGTTTAAACTTTCATTATATTTAACTTTAGCATGTTATTACTGAATATGTCCCCCTTTCAAATTATTCGATTGATAGTACCAATATTGTTTTAAATAATTGTTCTTTAGTAATTTATCTTTCTCACCTCAATATGTGATGTTACCTTTCTTTTTCTCAGAGTATATTATCTCTTTGTTATAGTTAATTAGTATTTATATTTGAGCTCCAGCTATGTTTGTCTTCTCTTTAATTTATTCATTATTATTTGACTTGTTATATGTTCATTTATTGTATCATAATGTGTTCTTTCTTTTTCGTATTAAATTGTGTTTATCATCTCTTTGTTTATATTTAATCTAAGTGTAATTATTTTAATTTATCTGTAATTATAACTCGTATCCCCGTATTCTGCTTTGTTCATCATCGTGTGTATTAGAACATCGAGATTCTGTCATTGTATTTATTTAAATATTTATTTTTCGACGAACTATTTTAACGATATCAATGTTGTTATCCCTGTGTAGAAATATCATGTTGCCTCTACCTTGAGATTTATGTAAGTTTTTGTTAATTAGTGTGTATGTATTTATAATTTTTGTGTGAATGTGTATATTAGTATTGATTTTTATATTGGATAAATTATTAAGAAAATTGTTATGATTTAAGTATTCGTATATCATAGAATTGTTTATCATGCCTTCTTTATTTAATATGTTATTTGTGTTATCATGTATAGTTAAGTTAGGTGAAATTAAAGCTATGTTTTGTACGTAAGTGATTTTTGATTGTGTGTTGTTGGTTGCATACTTGTAATTAATATTCTTGATGTTTGTATGGGGTAAGTTAAACTTAATGTTATTAATCCCCGTCTTCTCTATGTTAAAGTTATTATTCTCCCTTGCATTGTTTATTAAAATGTTCTGATATTCTTTGTCGTTTATTAACAGTTGATTCGGTAAATTATGTTTAGTTTTTCTTCTAAGCGGTATGTTAGTATTATGATTTTGTATTATCTTAGTTGTCTCCTTATTATTCATATTGTATATATTATTGATTGTATTCTTATCCTGTACCTCTTTATGTGTATTAAGTATATTATTAATGTTTTGTTTTTGATCGGCATTTCTGAAATCTATTTTGTTGTTCAACTCATTTAAGCCTTGTCTTAGATTTGCATTAATTGTATCTAATTTATTATTTATATTCTTTAAAACGGCATTATTTGTGTCTAATTTGTTATTCATGTTAATATTCCTAGATTCTAATTTGTTAGTTAAGTCAATATTATCTTGTTTCCGTTCATTAAAGCTTGTCTTATGTTTTGCTCAAAATTCTTCATTTGCGTCATTATTATCTCTAACATGTTCATTACCTTGCTGTTGTCCATTTTGATATTTAATTGTTTAAATAAGTGAAAATTATTTGTATATATGTAGAAAATTGATAAAAATTTAAATAATAGAATGCAAAGAAATATTAATTTAGATATCTCTCAGAATAATAATTATGCTCACTCAAATGAATCTAATATTTTAGGCAAAAATAATAATAAGTACCCACAAGTTGATTTTCTCTTTCACTGACCTTAAGTTCCTGCTTATCCCTCATAAAGTTGTGGATCCCTCGTGAAATGTGGTATTAGCTTTGCAATAGGAAAGTCAGATACACAAAATGGTACACAGCAATATAGTAAGATGTTTAACATGCACAAATTCCTACTACAGCTTTCTTATTCTTTTACCAGTTATTTGATTGTTTAAATTGTTTGAGTTCTTAATTGCTTTAATTTGAATTACGGGATAATACTCGGCCCCACGTTGGGCGCCAAATGAAGAAGTACTATGATAGCTGATTTAATTAACTAAGCATGATGTGAGCGTTAAAACTATAAAATGAATGATATAAGTAAAACTTAGAAGATTTGAATTTGAAAATTGGGCGCCAAGTTTTAACGTACTTAGTTGATCCAACGCTATCTGTTAAATACCCCACTAGTTTCGGAAGAGCTTGAGTACTTATGCTTTATTTATATCTCAGGGCTCAAAGTCGGTTGTTTGTATATCCCGTAAGTACAATGTAATTGGTATATTAATTAAACACAAACTCAACATTCAAACAATTCAAATAAAAGATCGAATCTAAATCAAAGTAATAAAAATTTATTAGAATAAAAATAGATAACTGTAACAATTATTACGTGCGAATAAGTAAACTGTACATATGCTAGTATTATATGAACTATACGGTAAAAAAACGGAATTATGCAATTGTGCACATGTGTTACTAACGATAGTTAAGGTTATGTATAATACCACAGTGCAAATAGGTATTGAAAGTTACTTAAAAATAGACACACAAAGGTAAGTTACATATACAAGTTTTATAAAAGATTAAGAATGAATGAATAATTATATATATTTAAGTAGATGTTTAGAAATGTTGAAATTCATGTATTATATTCTGATGCAAACAATGTTTGATATTGTGATGTGATATAAATTTAATATTAACTTTTAAATGATGTTCTAGGTTTTATGGGAAATAATTGGGAAGGAACCTGGTATTTTTCCTGTGTCTAGGCTTGGATATATTTTCTGGGCTCGCAATTGTAGGAATAGATCAGAGTTCGTCTGCCTGCTCCTATGGAAGTCCCTGCGTCGGAAGCGGTTAAATGTTGGCGTTGTCGGTACGAAGTAGTTCCCGTTCCGAAAAGATGCTTCGTTCGATATTTATTATATTCGACGTGATGCGGGTCCAATTATTCTCTCAAAAGTTCGGCCTGATTTCAAGGTATTAAATGTATACGGTTTTCGTAGGATTTACTTGATTTTTAAATAGTAATTTTAATTAAACTTTTTGTGATAGAGAAAATGCGGCCATTCGTTGTAAAATTTTAGTATCAGACGCTTTCTTCGGCTTTTGTTTTCCAAAGCCTGTATTAAATATTGGCAAAAGCCTCTAAGTTTATGCTTTATTTGCATCTAATATAATATGAACTTTCATAATATTATAATTTTAAAATAATAGAAAAATTAATTAACGAATTTACAAAAGTTTATAATGTGGTTTTCAATGTTAGATTAGTTCAAATATGCACCGTAAAAATCGCATTCGCGGGGTTCGAGACAATTCTAAATTAGTGGGCGTGGTTAACTCGCTTCGATATAAATCTTGATGTGGATAAATTAAATACCTGTAATATGGCGCGTATGATTTGAATTTGATATGGAAAAATATAAATATAAAAAGTAAGTTTAAAAATCAAAATAAGTTAATTATCAATTTTAAAGTTATCGTCGTATTAATTTATACACATCTCGAAACTAATTTCACAAATTACGTCCACTAATTCAATATTTATACATGGGTTTATTGTATGTTGTTATCTGTGTTTCTTATTGCAGTGCTGGAATAAGTGTGCTGGTTGAACTACAACAATATATATATATATATATATATATATATATATATATATATATATATATAATTAGACCACGAGTCTTTGCGGTTAGGACATGCATGGATGGGATTTTTTTTTAGGGGAATCCAGGAAAATTAAACTCTATTACTTAAGCCAGTTCTTTATTTATTCTCCCAATATTTCGCATAAAGATTATATGCTTCTCTAGGGTCAAAATGTGAACAATTTTTCTATGGAGAAATTACAAGCCTCACTATACATAACGTTTACAAAAGTATTTCAAAAGTAATTTGACTAATAACAACCAGCGTCAATATAATTGATTTTTAAGTTACAGTTTAAAATGGAGGACATCACATTTAAAAGAAACGAACACGTGTAAATGTCACGAACAAAAAGGAATTTACGCACCGAACATTCACATGTTATCTGTCAAAAGTTAAACATAAAATGATTTTATGCTTTTGTGATAACAACACAAAACCAGTTAGACACGAAATACACTTTGTGACAATTTTGACAGATCAGATTTACTTTTCAAGGCTTACTACAACGATTTTTCTTGATAATGCTCTATTTAGAAAATAATCATTAATAACTCTAAAACTATGAGGGATAGACTAGACTACACTATCTGCAGTATAAATATGACATAGTTTAGATCCAATACGTCTGAGATATATGGTTTTAAAAAGTATATCGAAAAAGCAAAAAAATTCACAAAACAAAATAACTCAAAAACGGTTAATTTTTTGCAAAAGAAACCTTAATATAAAGTGTTATAGTACTTTACAAGGAATCTAAGAAAGCAATAAAAAGTATAACATTCCATTTAAAATATCAAAGTTGGTATAACCGAAAGTGGTCCATGTAACTGAAAATATTTTATTTTATCACATCAAGTATCAAGATTGCGTGCCACAAATTTTCAACACTGTACTAAGGCATTAACATAGCAAACTTCTAACGAACGGGTTACGTGAAAACCCCGGAATGTATTTGTATTGTGTAAAAAACTGGAGATTGAATATATCTCATACAGGGACGCACTCAAAATGAGGAGGACCCCGTACACAGCACAATTGAAAGAGCTGCTGCTAAAATTCCAGTTTACACTCCAGAACAATGGCATGTTTTAGCAAGGACAGCTTGCCGAAGAAATCCATACACTGTGACCAAAATATCCAAATTTTACGACATAATAAAATGAACATTGGAAACAATGAATTTGTATAATATTAAATAGAGTCTAGGAAAACAAGTGAAAATCAGGAATGACGACGCGATGAAAGTAAAGTACAATAAGTTTCAGATAATAATGAAGAAATAGATGTTTTTGGAAAGACAAGAAAGAAACTTACAAAAATTGAATGTTATTCATTATCCTACTTATATAATACTAGTCTATCAATTTCTACAAAAAATGGAAAGGTTTTAAAGTTCCTGTGTCAGCAGTCAGCGATTCCTGTATAATACCATGACTATTATTTAAAATTAGAGCATGCTCCTACAAGTAATGGCACCGATGATAGCCATGTTTGAATATTATGTATTTTGTTCATTTCCATGATAAAAAAATAAACATTTCTTTTTTATAGTGTTTGTATTTTTTTCTATACAACGAAAAAAAGTATTCAATATAATGGATTAAATATACATAAGACAGTTCTGTTCCAAGCTAGTTAGTGCAGAAGTATCCTATCTCGACCATTACCGAGGAAATTAAGATTAAGGAAAAAAATTATTGTATAACTTGGTCGCGTATATTTTCACAATTATAATATTTTTTCTACATCGTACTTAATAAGTTAGTATTATCCATAATTTGTATATAAAATTAAAGAACTTTTCAACTTTTAATACGATTTTACCCAAAATCAATATTTTGGACTTATGTTTGTTCTGTTCTATACCCACGATTTTTTATTTGCTCATCAATCCATTTCCTAAATAATGGTACATTAACAAATGCACCAGGTACTTGATTTTCACCACAGTCAATGCCCCATGAAACCATTCCGATATGTTGATATCTGTCTTCTTCGCCTGCTATCGGGCACGCCAATGGACCGCCTCCGTCACCTTTGCAAGCGTTCTTTCCTGGTTCACCACCGGCGCAAATGGTGCTCTTGTCTAGTTGGAAATGCTGATCTAATATCGTTTTTTTCAATTGTGCTTCGCATGTATTTCTCTCGACTATGGGTAATTCTATTTTTTTCAAAATAACTTGGCGTACTCCTTCTTTACCAAAAATTTTTTTACCCCAACCAATGACAACACATCGCGTGCCACTAGGAACAACGAAATCTTGGTCGGGAAGACAGAGAGTGTTCACGGTTTCGGTGATATCCAACGGACTGTCGAGGAACAAAATTGCTATGTCATTCAAAAATGCACCCGCATAATATTTATCATGGATGACAATAGTTTTTACGTAGCGATCTTGGTGGGGAACTAATTCTTTCGTTGTTTGAGTGTCCCATTCTCCAGCACGAATTTTATACTTCTTCGACCGCGAATGTACACAATGAGCGGCTGTAAGAACGACTTGAGGATGTATTAAAGTACCACCGCATTTGTAAACCTCCGATTTATTATGTGTGCCAGCATTAAATTCTTCCACCAGTACAGCTACCATCCATGGAAATTCGCCAAATTGTGTCTCGCTGTCCTCATCTCCTTGAATACGAAAACCAAAGCCATATGGATTTCGGTAGCCACAAGGCTTAAGCGGTCCTGGCGTTGGTTTAATTGGATCCGTTGTTTTGTTGGGCGGAGTACAACAGGTTTCCAAATAACTTCCACAAACGCCTTCCTGTCTGAGAAAAATATATGTTCTAAGTTAAGTAAGTAAGAAATAAATGTAAAATGAATATAAATCATATAAACGAGGGGCAAGCTACAATTATGGAGAATAGAAATATTGATACAAGTTTTCAAAATTTTTATTTTAAATATGTTCAAAGTAATTGCCATGAACTATAATACACTTAACCATTCCTTCCTTCCATATTTCAAAAGCGCTCAGCTAGCTGTCATTAGGGGTACTATCAAAAAGACACTTAACGGCGATATGAATATCTAGACAGGTACAAATTTGTTTTTATACAGATTTGTATTATTTTGTATCAATCGCATCGATATGCTAATTTGTTTATGCTATATTACGCCACCTGGCGACGAGTTAATGGACTCACAGTAATATGGGTATTCTTTCTTTTCCTGTAATAGCGTAGCTATTCTAGAAGAAACACTTTTCATCGGCGTAGTCGGTTTCGTCCGTCATATGTAATGAGGTTATCTGATGTCATCTGATAGAACAAAATTTGCTACATGACCAAGAAGTGTACTACAGCCGTTTGTCTTCGTAAACCCTAGATTGACAAAGTCGTAAGACAGAAACGCATGCGTCTGGTGGTTGAAGCAAACGCTGGTAAATACGTAGTGTGTGTCCATGTATATACATATACAAATTTGTTTTTATACAGATTTGTATTATTTTGTATCAAAGCTTGATGTGAGTTGTCGCATCGATATGCTAATTTGTTTTTGCTCCATTTTGACTGTAATTATAAATGTAAAAAATTATTTAATATTATATAATCGCATTGCACTAATTTTATACATTAACCCTGTGTCTACCGAATGGGTCCAATTGACCCAAAACTGATTTTATTTTGTATATATTTAAAAGATTTCGCGTTTAAGAGCTTTATGATTCCATGACTTTATTGCTTATGATATACTTTGTTGATTTTTAGTTGATGTTAATATTTTTATTAATTATTTGTTTCAATATAAATTTTTTACCAGGAACTACCGTTTGGGTCCATCGAACCCATGGAGATAAGTGAACGATACTTAGGGACTTCCCCAGTATATGTATATTATGCACTTCCCCAAATCAGTTCCAAAGCTGTTCACTGTTCAGTAAGATTTCAGCTATTGTGAAGAGTGTGAAAAATCGTGAAAAATTTGTGGAGTCATTGATTTTGTTTAGTTATTGCCTTTTGTTGTTGAATCTGGTTAGTCCACAGCTTTAATTTAGCTTCTTTACTTGATAGTCGTTACTCATAGTATCTAAAAATATAAAGAAAATGGATAACCGATGAACTTTGAAACCAGAAGAATTGAAAGCAATTATAAACGAAATGAGCGACATTGAATATCACAGTGATGATAGTGAACATTTTCCATCTGATGACGATGGGGAAATCCACATAATTGAAGGTATTACATACAATGAAGGAACTTCAGAGTCAGATTATGAAGACAATTCATAATCAGAAAGCAACTCTGGCGATTCCGAGGCTAATAATGAAGATTCTGGTGCTCAACCAAACTCTAACGGACAAACAAACTTTTGTTTAAAAAATAAAGAAGTGCGACATGAAACTCCTCTCAATTTGCCACAAGCTCGATTAGGGCGGCAAAATGTTTTACGCAAAATGTCAGCACCTACAAGGTATGCTGAGAAGTTGATAGTATATTCTCTGCGTTTTTGATTTACCTCAGAAAACCACTCATCGCAGTTATTGTGAAATGGACAAATGTAAAATAAAATTATGTATTTGGAGGAAACAACTAGATGAAAATGAACTAATAAAAATTTATGGCCGTCCTAATACTCAATAGGAGTATATAAATCAAAAAACGAAGAAATATCTCAGTAATGGAGTAAGAAGAATGGTTATCACATTTTCAACGATATTATGAGCCAGACTAGGTTTTAAAATATACTTCGAGTAATAATATTTGATAATGCAGCCGAAAGAAGAAAAAAAAGGTCTTCTGACAAACTTCAACCAATTCGAGAGTGTTTCGAACTCTGGAATGACTATCTACAACATGGATATATTCAAAGCTGGTGCAGTAATTGGTAACCTTTAGAGGTAAATGTTCTTTTCGCCAATATATACCGTCAAAGCCAGGTAGATATGGTATCAAATTTTGGGCAATTTGTGACAGCATCACATCTTATGAATGGAAATTAGAAGTCTATACCAAAAAAATAGACGAAACATGAGAAAAATCAAGGTGGGAATGTAGTGAAAAGATTGGTAAAAGATATAGAAGGATCTGGAAGAAATATAACATGCGACAATTTTTTACGTCCTATTCACTTTCTAACTATCTACTGTCAAAAACACTGACCATTATTGGAACCGTTCGTAAAAATAAACCAGATTTGCTCACCTGCTCCACAAATCCCAAAAATCGAGAAACCTTGTCGACAATATTTGGCTCTCAAAATAATAAAATGATACTTTCATACTGTCCAAAGAAGGTAAAAGTAGTTACATTACTAAGTACAGTACACAATGACTCCAAAGATAGTGGTACAAAAAGAAAGCCAGAAGTAATCCTAGATTATAACAAAACTAAAGGCGGTGTAGACACTATGGATAATATAACTAAAAGCTACAGTGTAAAAGAATGACAAACAGATGGCCATTAACTATGTTTTATAATTCGATAGACATTAGCATTATGAATGCATTCATAGTGTGGCTGTCTCTCTGAAGAAATTTTATTATAGAGTTGGGTAAACAACTGGGTCAGTACCATGAAAATCTAGAACCAGCCGAAGCCTCCACTAGTAGAGAAACTGAACCGCCAAGGAAAAAGGGTAGATGAAACATCTACACATCTAAAAGAGACAGAAAACTAGAACTACTTGTAAAAAGGGTAAAAAGCATGTATGCGGAGAACATTCCATAATATTATGTACTGTGTTGAATAAAATTACTTTGTGATCATTATGCAAATTACTGATGTAAGTGTTTATTTATAAATAACCAAAGAATAGCAAAAATAAGTTTGAACATAAAGAAAATCACCGTAGTTTATATATGGGACCAATGGACCCTGACGGTAGTTTTAGCTAGTCCTTTTTCCAGTAGATAGAAGGTTAAGAAAATATCGACAGTATAAAAAATGTAATACGACTATTCCTATTATTTTATGTAGCTGCATTTATAGCGACGCATACGAACATGTATGTATGACGTGTACATACATGAGCTATTTACAAGTTCTAACTTGATGTGTACGTGCTATTTGTAATTTGGTCTCCTTCTATAATACTCGCTGTGAGAGCATATTAGAACATATATATGAATGCGCTTGAACAAGTGGTGCTGTCACCAGTATGAAAGAGGAGCTTGCGATTGCACAACTTCAGTTAAGCTTTGAATGAGAATTGTGCACCTGGTGTCTTTATTTTAGTGTGCGGTCAGTCGTAAAACTGAATTGTTTTTTTTTAATTCCTTATGCGAAATGGATAAATTTGTGAAAAAACAAGTAAAAAGACAAGGTACAATGACAGTTATTTAAATTATGGTTTTACTTCACTAGGATGGAAAGCTGCAGTACATTGCTTGCTTTCAAGATCTCTCCGATGAAAGCATGGAGGCATCAAAATTAGTTCGACACTTGGAAACGAAACATCCAGCTCACAAAAACAAACCCTTGGAATTTTTCGAAAGAAAATTACATACCTTGAGAAATCAACAAACTTCTATTTGTAAGTCAAGCCATACTGATAAAAGTGTACTTTCAACATCTTATCGTAGCATTAAAACTAGCTAAAATGCTCCAACCCCATACAATCGCCGAAAACCTCATATTGCCTGTTGTAATTGATATGGTCAGTCTCTTAATAGTCGTGAAAGAAGCAAAAAAATTGAAAAAAGATCCGCTTACTAACGACACACTATCAATATATTAAGACGATTCGATGACATTGCTGCCGATATTGGCGATCAGATAATTCAGCGAGTGAGTTCAAATGAATTTTTTAATATACAGTTTGATGAATGAACAGATGTAGCAAACATGTCTCAGTTCTTATGTTTTGTGAAGTGTGAATGTGATAGGGACACACCAGTAAAAAAAACATGTTATTTTGCAAAACAGTATCGGGTCATGCAACAGTACACTGTCTTTTTAATTTTTTTTATGAAGCTACTAGAAACTATACTAACATAGGTTGGACAAAATGTATTACAGTATGTAGTGATGGTGTAAAGGCGATAACAGGAAAGAACAGTCGATCAATGAAAATACCAAAAAAAATCGTCTTATACCGATTATGGCGATGTATACAACAATCGCGTAAAGCACGTTTTTACTATTGGTGCTGGCAATTTAATTACGCGAAGTGATTTACATCATTGTCACGACAAAGACATTAAAAAGTTAAACCGCCAAATTATAAGCAGTTGCGCAAAAAGAAAGGCTGCGGAAGAACCAGCTGAGAGGCCTTCTAAACTAATCCATTCTGTGCTAAAGAAAAATTTTGATAAACTAGACACTCTCTCTATAAGGGATATTTCTTACATTCGAAAGAACGTATATTATAACCGTAGAAAAAATCAACCATCACTACCCCGTTCTACCGAAGAAGCTATGAATTTACTGAAAGATTTGGAAATCTACACAATCAAGGAGGAAACTTTATTATTCATCAACGATGAAATCAAGAATATTGTACTATCTTCCTGTACTACCAATATCCGCTATTTATGTAACAGTGACTAAATTTACTTGGACGGTACATTCAATTGTTGTACGAAATATTTTTACAATCCACATTCTCAGCAATGGACATTATATTCCTTTGGTGCTTTGTTTGCTCCCAGATAAAAAGGATACTTACAAAAATTAATTTGTGTCTTTAAAAACTAAATGTGAAAGTGAGGGTTTTAATCTAAATCCAAAAATATTGGTAGCAGACTTCGCAAAACCATTCATAACGCTGTTGTTTCCGTTAAGTTAATTGAATGTCACTTTCCATCTTGCCCAATCATGGTTTAGGAAAAATTCAAAATCTGGGTTTAACTGCTGAATTCAAAGACAAAAATAGTGAAATAAGTAAATGGCTTAAATATGTTTTCGGATTGCCATCCAAGTGATGTTGGAAATTGTTTCGCATTCGAATTCGTAGAAATTCAACCAGATGACGAAAGGATAACTGCAATTTCTGACTATCTTGTGGAAAAAAAAATTATATTGGAGAAGAAGTATTTTTCCATCCGAATCATGGATAGAGCACACCACGACTATAGAACTAACTACAAACGCATGCAAGTCTTTTCATTCAAGGATCAATGGTAACTTGGTAACAATGGTAACTAATCATCCAAACATATTTTCCCGTATAGAGATCGTTAGACAATTTCAAACAGACTCTTACATAAAACTTCAAAGTTTAAACTAGGCGGTAAGAATACGCGATCTTGCAGTGCGGAAAAAAATACACTTAGTCAAAAGTAATATAGAGCGTCTTAACGCATATGAAATCTCAAGTTTTTATTTTGTAAAATGTGTATCGTACATGTACTGCAACCATTAGATTCAGAAAAGTATATGTTGTATATGTATAGAGAATTCTTTTAATAATAAAATTTTAATAATTGTAAATATTTAAATAGGTAGAAATTTGGTTTTATCTCCGACAAGAAATTACATAATTTTGCATATTGCAGTGGAATTTACTTTGAAATTGCTTATTTAATTTTAATTCACACTACAGCTAATATCGCCGGCTATTCAGTCTGGTAGAATCCTTGAGCTTACGTCTCTGGGTCGATCCTCTCGGATACGGTTATGTTATAAAATAAAACACGAGGTGTCAGATAAATTATACACACATTTTCCCTTCACATTAATATATTAAAAAAAAAATAAAAAAAATCCCTCTACAAAGTGTATAGGGTGCTAAAGCATCATCAAACAGTAGCAATAAGGAAACACTCTTTGTGAATATTGACTCGCACAAAGAGAAAAACCTCTTTTAAATCACGATCAAATATAAAACTAATAAATATTAGTGAAATCTGTCAAGTTTAACCTCTACTGTGTTCCCCACAAACAAATATTAAAAACAAATTAGTTTTCAAAACTCACGCTAGTTGAAATTTTCATGCACCAAATAACATGACAAGGTCAATCCCCACTACAATACCTCCAACCTTGAATTTAAAATGTTCTCGAAATATATTTTTAAGAAAAAACAACTTCCCTTACAAAAAACATGGCAATTTTCACTAATATCCATATACTACTTTCAAACATATAATTATTACAATAAATACATAAATTTATAACACTGAAAATAATCCTGATATCAAATATATAAACAAAATAATTTTTTATCAACTTACATTAATCATTGTGCGATTTTATAAAATACACGAGAGGCATCTTTTTTCACAAAATTTCAAATAAACATTAAAACTACGCAAAAATCGAATTAAGATTTACTTGCACCTTACACTAAATGCAAAACAATATACAGCCCGTATTTATACAACAAAGAATAAAATTGATTATTTTATTCTTTAACGAACTAAACACTTTAACAGACAAGATACCTCTAAAACAAAAATGAAAAATTCACATCCGCCTGACCATCCCTACCATCTATAAAATCAAAATATATACAGACAATACATTTCATCAAATACAATATCCGAAAAAGCGGCAAGTTCAATTCCTTGGTCAACCTAAATATACGAGGGCTAATCATAATTTCATACATCATACAATTTATTTTATTTATAAAATAATATATATATCGATCCCCGTCTGAAATAAATAAATATACAACTAAAATAGCTAATTTTCATTAGAATGTCCCTATTACTGAGTTCACTAATTGTTCAAACTTTTTCCTTACTTGTCCAAGGAAAGTCCATAGCATGATTCCCCGAAGTTATCCGAGAACAAAGTCAGAACATCACTGAGCTTTATTCAAGGATAAACTTCAGCACAGCACTCGAGACAGTACCGCACCCTGTCTTGGTTCCCCGCACTAACTTGATGCATTGTTGCTGAACAGGATCATCCTCGTTCTGATGCTGTAGTGTGGTAAACAGTTTCAACTTCTCCATATACATTCTGTATATAATTTTTTGAATATATATAAATGTCTTATTTGACTTAAAACATTTTATCTTTTATGTCGTTTTACTTGACATAATTTATTTTAATGTCATATTGCTTGACATTTTCGAATGGGCTTCGTTACAAACATCACAGACGAAGGAACACGCCGAAGCAGCAGTCATCCCCGTCGAATCTTCGAGCACACTCTCGATCACATGGACATGAACATTTCCAACGAATTTTCATAAATAAAAGAAAAACATAGCATCAAAATCTCATATATCAAATCATCATCATAAACAAATTCATAACACCATTAATTTCCAAGCAATTTCAATAATAATAATCATACTAATCAACAATAATATCATAAGCTCATTTTCTTCCTATATTTATATATAATTTTAATTTTTCAACGCAATTCCCATTATCAATAATTTTTATACGCAGATAAATTTTAATTAATTATGTCAACAATAAATTTTTATTTTATAACTCATTCTGTATATATATATCCATTTGCTTAATCCAATTTATTACCAGGTCAGTTAAATCAGCACATCGTAAACCATCCTATTCAAATATTTTTATTCATTAACCTTTTTTCACATGCCAATAATTCTTTTTCTATATATTCATAAATACCATAATTTTATTTCAATAATATATATATATATATATCTATCTCTATTATCATAATAATTTTTTATATATCTCAACGACGAAATTCTATTTAAATATACCGACGAAAATTTTTTCTATAAATACATTTTCATTTTCATATAAATATTTCATATATTTATTTCATATATTACCGACGAAAATTTTTTTCATATTCAATATCATATACTTTTTATCACGACGAAATTCAGTAAACACTTTTTATTTTACTTCTACATCCTCTTCTTATACTAATAATCTTATCCTAATTATCTTTTACGTTAAATCCATTTCAGTATCATTTATCAAATCCTATTTATTTTTCCAAATTTTATTTATATATCCTTATGTTACAACACATTCCAATTAGTTACCTCAAAAGCAAAAATCCTTATATCTCGCATATTCCTCTAAATAGTGTACAACGAAATTTATTATTAAGTTGGGCCTATTTGAAAATATCCGACAGTAAATAAGTTTTTATTTATTTTTCTCGTTACATTTATTTCTTTATTAAACTCAGGTCGAGGACCTTTAAATCTAGTCCACTTGTGATTACCTATAAGTTCAATACTTTTGTATCTATTACCTTTATACTTTTTATTATCTACCATAATTTCTTTACTACTTTCTTCATGATAATTATTGCTATTTATTATTTCTAAATTATAATTACATCTAATATCCCTACTATTATTGCTTATTGTCTCTGGTAACGTTTCCCTTCTTATATTCTTTTTATTATAGTCTATCCTACCTGGTGAAGCCATTCTATTCTTTCTCTTACCATAATTATTTGCTCGTTGAGGACTTGAATAATTACTATTATTGTTATTATTTTCCATTCTAGAATATGGAGTTCTATTAATATTACTATCTATATAATTATTCTGATATCTATTATTATACTCCATGTCATCTACTCTTTTTAACAGTTCAATAAATTGTTGCATGTCACTAATGTTTTGAATGGCTACTGCCTGACTAATTTGTTCATCAAAATGGGCACTTAATTGGCATATTAAATCTCTATCAGTGATTTTTGGTTGCAAATATTTTAAAATTGAGTGTCTTCTCATAACATACGACGCTCGTGACTCATTACCATTATTATTATATCTACCAACTAATAAATCATTTCTTACCCTCATTTGTCTTGTTGTTCCCCAGAATTGACTGGTAAATCTGACCTCGAACTCCTCCATCGTCTTCACCTCATCCGAGATCATGTCCCACCAGGTCATTGCATCGTCCTTGAGACAGTTCCCTATTTTCTGGAGCTTCTTTTGGTCCCCTGGCACATCCTCTAGATTTTCCTTTAATTTTTTTAGAAAACCCATGGGATTTGTATTTGCCATACCATAAAACTTCGGCAATGGTTCATTTTGTACTGGTACAGGGATGAACACAGGCACATTCGCTTCGTTTTTTTCCTTTTTCATTTGATCGATTTGTTTCTGCAAGTACGTCACCTTTCGTTCCTGCCATTCTCTTTTCTCCTTTTCTTCTAAAAGTTGACCATTCAATATGCCTATCTTTCTTTCCATATCCTTCATCATTGTGTGCACCATGTCCATTATCTGTTGACTGCTTTCCCCATTGTGTCCTCCTTCATGTATGTAACCAGCGTTACCCATTCTTTGAATTAAATATTCCATTTTAAGAATTTATATTTTATTTCTTCCAATTATACGTTGGACTCGCCAAAATTGTGCAATCCAATTATTAAATTATTTATTCTCTCACCACGTTGAGTTAACCATAATTGTAAATTTTTCATTTGCTTTTCTTCATACGCCGACACGCTGGGCTATCAAAATTGTGAATTTTTTCATCTACTTTGCTTCATACGCCGACACGTTGGGCCGCCATAATTGTGCAGTGGAATTTACTTTGAAATTGCTTATTTAATTTTAATTCACACTACAGCTAATATCGCCGGCTATTCAGTCTAGTAGAATCCTTGAGCTTACGTCTCTGGGTCGATCCTCTCGGATACGGTTATGTCATAAAATAAAACACGAGGTGTCAGATAAATTATACACACATTTTCCCTTCACATTAATATATTAAAAAAAAATAAAAAAAATCCCTCTACAAAGTGTATAGGGTGCTAAAGCATCATCAAACAGTAGCAATAAGGAAACACTCTTTGTGAATATTGACTCGCACAAAGAGAAAAACCTCTTTTAAATCACGATCAAATATAAAACTAATAAATATTAGTGAAATCTGTCAAGTTTAACCTCTACTGTGTTCCCCACAAACAAATATTAAAAACAAATTAGTTTTCAAAACTCACGCTAGTTGAAATTTTCATGCACCAAATAACATGACAAGGTCAATCCCCACTACAATACCTCCAACCTTGAATTTAAAATGTTCTCGAAATATATTTTTAAGAAAAAACAACTTCCCTTACAAAAAACATGGCAATTTTCACTAATATCCATATACTACTTTCAAACATATAATTATTACAATAAATACATAAATTTATAACACTGAAAATAATCCTGATATCAAATATATAAACAAAATAATTTTTTATCAACTTACATTAATCATTGTGCGATTTTATAAAATACACGAGAGGCATCTTTTTTCACAAAATTTCAAATAAACATTAAAACTACGCAAAAATCGAATTAAGATTTACTTGCACCTTACACTAAATGCAAAACAATATACAGCCCGTATTTATACAACAAAGAATAAAATTGATTATTTTATTCTTTAACGAACTAAACACTTTAACAGACAAGATACCTCTAAAACAAAAATGAAAAATTCACATCCGCCTGACCATCCCTACCATCTATAAAATCAAAATATATACAGACAATACATTTCATCAAATACAATATCCGAAAAAGCGGCAAGTTCAATTCCTTGGTCAACCTAAATATACGAGGGCTAATCATAATTTCATACATCATACAATTTATTTTATTTATAAAATAATATATATATCGATCCCCGTCTGAAATAAATAAATATACAACTAAAATAGCTAATTTTCATTAGAATGTCCCTATTACTGAGTTCACTAATTGTTCAAACTTTTTCCTTACTTGTCCAAGGAAAGTCCATAGCAATATGTATAAAACTGTTTCTTTTATCAATAATCTTTTTAAATTAACTTTTGGTTTTTATTTTTGATATTAATTCATTTAAAATATATCTAGTTCGGAGGAGTTGACTGCCGAGTTTAGGAAGAGATTAACGCGGAGGTAGATGGTGCCGAGTTAGCTTATGCCCCGTGTTAATCTATTTAGTAACGGTGCCGAATTCGTATGCGCCTCCCTAACTAATTTGGTCTGCCAGCTTATATTTGAAGAAATAAAGGTTCATGACTTCCTAAAATATAAGAGATTTAGACAACATGGTATTAGCATGAGGTTAGTTAATAGCTAGACATGGTTTAAGTGCAACTATACTAAAGAAATAAACGTAAATAGACTCATTAATTATTTTTTTTATAACAAGTATAGAAGTACTGGTGTGACACCAATATTGATATCTTGGCTTAGCCTATTATTCTACTGTCACTTTTGAATCAGGTTTCATATAAATTTACAGTAGACAATATCTTTAGGAGAAATAGTAATTTTGAGTTACAATTTTATGTTGGTATAAGTGTCATAGCTATAAACACCGAAGAAGTACTTTAATTTCCAGAAAGACTTGAGGTAAAGGAAAGCTCTGAACTAAAATTTGTCAAACTACTACTTCTTCAGCCGATTAACACATTATTAACACATTCTAAAAAATCTCCAATCACCTCTTCATAGTTCAGATGTAGATGATTTTGTTTTGTCAAGATGTCTGAAATGGGTGTTACTGAAACAACTTTATAGCCTTTGCAAAAGGATTCACGTCATCCTAATATGAAATCAACAAAAATATATAAGGTAGCTAGGCTTATGGTTTGATCCTTTGTATAAGTTTAGTATAGCATTACTTATATGCGTAATATAAAAACTATTAAAAAATAAAGAATTATTCTTCTAACCTAATATTGATTAATCCTGTTCCATCAGTAATTATTGAATTATTTTCGTTGCAAAGGTAATAAGGAACGCACTCACATCCGTTAGGTTTTAGTACTGGATTTTTATCGATCACATCTGTTTTATTAAACCCAAATATTTTGTTGATTTTGTCTTGGAAGTTATCTTTCTCGTCAGGTTTTGGTACAACTGGATTTTTTCTGACCACATCTGTATCATTAGCACCAAATATTGCCATGATTTGTCATAGTCGTTATCTTGTCCTCTGACTTCGAATGATAAATAAGCTAAAACCATTGTGACTAGAATAGTCTTCATTCCTGGAATAAATTAAAAAAACTTAAGTGTGCTGTAATAATGTTCCAAGAAAGAGTATACAATACTCTGTATGTTTTAGAGCAATATCATTTAAATTAAGTAAACTCTCTATTTATGAAAACTTAACAATATGTATTTAAACATCATCTTCTAGACATTTTTTTAATGAAATTAGAACACTGCGTATTTTAATGAAATTTTCAGACAATATGTGTTCTGTTCGTATTAAGAAACGATGAAAGTTTCGGTAGGACATGATCATAATAATTCATATAAATATTAATAATGAGTCGATCCCCTCTGTTTTCTGTGCATTCAGCTGATCTATTACGCATACTTGAAATTAGTGAATCAATGGTAGCCTATGGCATGCTATGCCTAGAAGAACATCTATATTGTTAAGAACATCTATATTGTTTTGGAGGTGGTTGTATCAAGTTACATTTTGAAATTGCCGTACTTTCCTTATAAAGTAAAGTATACACAAATTAAAAACAGGTTTTTATTAGTAAAACAAAGAGGTTTATTACAAAGTAAATCATTTCAACGCAAATTTTGAATATGTCCACCATCTTGCAGTATAGCTGGTACTAGAGGGCACAAGGTCACGTACCCACCCAACCACCAAAATAAACACAGAAAAAAATTCGCATGTAATTCAGTGCATTTTCGTATTTTATTATTTTTACGTATTTTTATAACGATGGTATCAAAGTTTTTTTCCGCACCACAGACACTATGCCAACGCTCAAAATTATGTTCCGGGGCACGATTTCAGATGTACCTATTCCGAGTATGGATCGGCCGGCTCCGCTTATCTTCGCCATATGCGCTTATGCCATTGGTTTGGGGCACAAAATAGCTCGACTCCAGTTAACGTCTTGCATGCGTTGTAACAGCATTGTTTTCGGCGCGTGCCGCACGCGCATGATTTTAAAGGCTTGAAGTGACGTATATTATTAATGATTGAAGTCAACTATGTTCAAAATCTTTTTAAAAACCCGCTATTATTTGAGGAAAAACTTTTAATTAAGAAGAAAGGAAGGCGTATCCCTGATTTTAAAATAAACTACACTTCCACAAGTAAAACTCGAACTTACAATATAGTACTCAATTAAAATATATATGAAAAATATGAGTAGGTTTGCGTATGGTCACTAACAAATAAACAATTTTGTTTTATTTGCCTAATTTTTAAGAAAGAGGTTAGTGCGTGGAATAAACAAGGGTTGAATGATTTAAAGCATATCGCAGCTGTAGCTGAATTAGACGCTGTGCTTATACTACATATGAAAGGTTCACAAGTGTTTAAAGGCTCCTCAAAAATTATTTAGAAGAATTGCTAGATGCAATGTGGCAATTTTACAAGCAGGAAATATTAAAAGAAATTAAATCTGCAAATTTCATTGCTATGGAGGCAGATTAAACTACAGACACCTCTAATAATCAGCAAATGGTTATTTTCGACACGTGTTTAATGGACAAATTTTTGAACGCTTTCGGTGTTTTTTAAGCAGATGGACATAATTCTGATGTATTAGCAAAAACATTGCTGAATGAATTGTAAACTATTTTAAATTCTACCTCTGGGTCTGATAACAATAAACTAATCGCTCAAAGTTACGATGGGGCGTCCGTGATGAGTGGTAAGACAAATGGTGTCCAAGCTATTATCAAAAGAACATTTCCACATGAACATTATAACGGGTATTCATTTGAAAAGTCAATCTAGCAGCGTGATTTACTGAGAGCATTTTGAAGTATGTCGTAAATAAAATTTACTATTTAATCTACGAAGTCGTATATTTTGACAGTTTCATACATACAAATAAATAACAAATGTGATTGACATTATCAAATGTCATTTGGATTTACGTTTACGGAACAACAAACACATACTAATATATATGCGTCTTATTCTATCAAAATTTCAAAGTAACCTAGATTGACTTTTCAAATGAACACACGTTATTCACTGTTACGCGCATCAATTTAATTTAATTATTGAACGAGCGGTACAGTGCAATAAAAATATATAAATTTTCTTTGCAAATTTGCAATCATTTTCAAGTTTTTTTTCTCGATCAACAAAACGAACTGTAATTCTTGATGAAATAGTCAAACGTAGATTACGACGCGCTGCTCCTACTCGCTGGATTTTCAAACCAGAATTCTTTTGAAGAATGTTTAGACAAAATTATTGACGAAGATGGGATGGATTCAGTTACTATTAGTGAAGCAAGTGGTTTATTGAAACATTTGAATTGTCCGGAATTTCTGTACTGATTGAAAATATTTCATTTCACCATGCCACATGTTGAAATATTATTTAGTCAGATTCAAGTGCGCCGAATTGACAGTGCTCGACTGCAAAGGCAATTGAACAATTACAACAGCAAATTATTCACATCAGAAATTTAAGAAATTATCACAATGACAATCCGGAACACAATAATGAAGAACCTGCAAGGAAAAGACAAAAAACGACAGCTGGAGATAACACATTTTCCCGGACACATAAAATGTGGGAAATCTCTCGGATTCAGATAGAACATTAAAAAATAAGTTGACAAGTTCCCATAATTTTTTTCCTAGCGGCCCTCCCTACGGAGATACGGCCTCCTTAAGGACGCCACTGGAAATCAATTTTTCTTGAATAACTTTTAAACTACTTATTATAACTTAATGAAAATTTAATATGATAAACAGTAGTAAGGACCTCTTAAAATACTGCCCTTAAATTTAATTAGCATGTTTAGTTTTCCAGGGGCGGACTAGGTTGTACATTTTAATGCTTACATTTTTAACACCCTGTATGATAACGAGTTAAAAAAACAAATTTGTATACCTTGAACATTAAGCTACAGAAAAGGTACTCTTGTTCATTGTCGATAAAATGAACCGTTTTCGAGGAACAAAAAATAAAAGAATTAATGTTTTATTTCTATTAAAAAGAGCCATGTTTTTTATTTTTCTTTGTCTGCAACAAAGTGTGATACAAAAGTCTGAAATAAAACTGTTTTCAGTACTAAAAAACGCATTGTTTTTACAAACGTTACTATGGTACCCACGAATTAATAAATATCTTGCATTGACGTGTAAATTTTAAATCTTGTAATCTTTCATATTGTTAACACGTTGACCCTTTACTTCGATATTAATTTATTGAATTTTGAATATCTTGGTATATTTAATTTGATAATGGGATACACATTTAGTTAGTATGCAGATATGCATCTTATGTACGGTCTTGCATCTTGCAATGCTTTGGAAGCAAGAAGGTTGTATGAAGAAAGATATCCTAATCGCAATATTCCAAATCAGAAAACATTTCAGCGACTTGAGACAATACGCCTTTGTCAAGAGAATACAATTTTTGTATTCTCTTGACAAAGGCGTATTGCCGAAACATGTAGGGTTGTTTTAAATATATATACTCTGAAGTAAACCAGACCTTTAATCGCCGACTTATTAAGTTTACCTTATCATACCAAGGTCACGAAGATATTATATATATATATATATATATATATATATATATATATATATATATATATATTGTTACGAAATCTAAATTTAAAAAGGGAATTAATTTAGTTTCAATTTTAAACGAACTGTTTTTGATGTAAATTATAATTAACGTACATATTCCAAATGTTACTGTGAGAAAGAAAAAGTTATGACATAATATTGTCATTGTATTAGGAATGTGTAAAGTACTATGATAACGAGATTTGTATTAAAAAATAAACAAGTAGCTGGAGTATTTTGAAGAAAAAATAAGGATAATGATTTTATTGATTATGGATAGCAACGAGAAAATTTTTAGGAAAAGAAAATGAAATCGAGTTAACGAGATTATTAATTCATTACTTTTATAGAACAAAAGTATAAAATAAGGAATGGAGTAAAATCTCATGATAAATATTACTTTGTATTGACGCTAATTAAATTAGCTAATATATCTTGTTGCAGAAAAAATTTATAAAATGGTAATAAAAAGGCCTGGTTATAGAATATAAATTGAATTGTTTGGTATAAAGAAAATATACAAGTATCCAGAAGGAAAAGTTATACTTAGGTTATTAAAATGCTTCAAGTTTAAGTAAATCTATAATTAAAGAAGATACAGTATAACAATTAATATACAATCAAAGGACAAGAAAATAGGAAAGGAGAAGGTAAATGTTGAATTTTAAGGTGAAAGAAGATACAATTATTTGAATAGGCGACGTACAAAATTAGAACAGAAAAGTGTCTGAAACTCGATTCTGCCATTTTCCTGTGTTAATTTTGTATTTTAGTAACAATAAGTAACACTAATAACATAAAATATATGTTTGTAAATAACGAAAAATAATATTTTGGAAACGTAGCACAGCTATGTAATTGTGCTAATTGTATAACAAAACATAAATATCATATGGACAATTTGGATTTGACGCGAAATATAAACATCACTTTTGACTTTTCGCTTGTTTAGTAGAAATCTATTTATTTCAATAGTGATAAATTGAATACCATCCAGCAAAAACCAATATAAACATCATAAACCTTATACCAGCCTCCGGCAAAATCGAAGACTTCTTTTAATTTAAATGATCATAAATTATTATTTCTTATGAAACACTACACCTATTTATCAAAACTAGTACTTACTGATTTGTCGATGTTTGCAATGTCTAATATGAATGGTCAGCTAATATACTTCTTCTGCACTGGTTGTCCTTGAGATTAAATTATATCTATGATCAGTTTCACAAATGCGTAAAATAGTGGGGATTCGACAAACATGCATTGTTAATTCTAATCAGTAAAATTACCAGCGTGAGGAAAATGTAGTTGTATTGGATATTGATCTTTTGTATTTTAAGAATAGGTACATTTTCTTCGTCTATGTAATTAACTTTACTTCAATATACGAAGTTGTCCAGTGAGTCTTATTTTTGAGCAAAAATGAACAACAATGTTTTTGAATAGATGTCTACTATATGATAAAGCTATATTAATTATTAAAAATAAAACTAATAAAGTGACAATATCTTCACAATATAACATATACAGAGTGCTACAAAATTCGCGGACACGGACTAACTATGGGATGACGTTGATCATCAAAAACTGATAATGAAAAATTCGTGAAAAGTCACATCTAGCCTGAAATATGCTGATGCATTTCGCTATTATTGGAACTTGTCAACACACAGTATGCCGGACAGACATGACCTTTCACTTCTATACTTCGCGTATATCGAGCCCGCCAAATTGTTCGTCCCATATGGGAAAAATTTTTAGTTTTGATTTACTTTAAAATCTAATTCCGCCAAAAGTTTGTAAATATTAAAAAACCCAAAATGGACTACTCGAATTCTGCAAGCGATTTTTGGTTTCATAGAAAATTGCATTTATCGAAACTTAAAAAAAAAAATTTAAATGAAAAGTATTTTTGATGAAATTTGGATAACATTAGTTAGATATTCAGTAAATGCGATGCCAATTATGAAACCAGATGAGTTTCTTCAACAGATTTCCACGTGCAATTTTGAATTTTAATTATTTCAAATCTAAGCATAGGTAGTTTGTTGATATGTGTCTTAAAAAATGAACAAGACTAGTACAATCTAATATTACAAAAGATATTTTTTATTTGAAAAGAAATTTTGTCACATTATTTCACATTTTTGGTGAAACGCCTTTTTATCATGGAAAACTTCATTTTTAGTTTCAGCATGTTTTCTAATTTACGCTAAATAAATGTAACTTAACAATAAATGTGAATAAATGCAACAAAATAGTGTATTCTTTTGTTAAATGCACTAGAAAGTTATAATAATACCATCTCCTATTTTACAAAAATTCGTAAGCAGCAATGTATATTATTTTGTTAGTCAAATAGCTGTTTTATGTTTGACAGTTTAAATATTAATTCAGTCGCATTCACTGTCATTATTATTTTCACAATGGAGTGTAAATTAAAAATTGAAATTGTTTTAATTGTAGGCGACAATTATAAAACGTTTAGAAAGGCAGCTTTAATTTTCAACCACCGACATTCTGGTAAAAATATCTCCCGTACAACAGTTGGAAGAATTTATTCAAAATTTAACAGTACGGGAACTATTACAAATAAATTTAAACATCCACATGTTCAGTGGATCACAGACGAAGAACACCAGCTTCAAATTTTGCAAATGGTTATACAGAATCCTAAAACTTCTGTATCACAAATTGAGCTAAATAGTGGTATTATGGCACTTTCGTTAGAAGAATTTTAAAGATGAACAAGTTCAAGCCTTACAAATCAAAATTTATTCACACTTTACAAGAACAGGACTACGATCAGCGTCTAGAATTTGTTTTTTTTTTCAAGGAAAATTAGAAGAATAATGATGAGTTGCGAAGTATCTGTTATTTAGTGACGAGTGCACTTTTTCTTCCAATGGAGTTGTAAACTCGCAGAACTGTCGTTGTAGTCCAATCATTACGTACAATGAATTGGAACGAGATCCTATCAAGTCAAATTTTTTATATGTTGTTGGGGGAGGGGTGTCACTAGAGCCTAATTTGAAGTTCTCGAACGAAACCCTTGTGAAAATAAGGGTGGATTTTTGTTTCTGTTGTAACTCGGCTCCTCGTCGTTTTACGGGGAGGTTGTATTGTTACTTTTTGCTCCTTTTTTAATCTCTACAATTTATCTCATATAAATTTTTCACCTAACATCGTCCATTCTCGAGATATCGGCGAAAATAATAGGACAAAATTGGGGTACGAACTCGGTTTTCATTTTTTCTTCTTTATCGTCACGCATAGCGAAAAAATGTTTATTGTCAAACTCGTAGCGCACATTTGTACCTACAATTAGATATTTTTGTTTCCCCTCCATCTCCAAAATTACGAGTTCTAGCGCGCCGCAAATTCGGCAAGTCCGTGCAAAGTTTAAATTCTATAGCTCGCGCGATTGTGTAGATATATTGTAACGGATTCACCGTCCTGAATATAATTATTGAAAGACAATATAGGTGAAATTATGAATCACACGTATAAAATTTATTATGCAAATTTGTTTTCTTCCAATCAAAAAGATATTCATGTCTTCCTTCTTTTCGATGGTCCTGCGCGCTAGAACTCGCAATTTTACAGATGGAGGGAAAACAAAAATACGAAATTGTAGGTACAAGTGTGCTCTACAAGTTTGACGATAAACATTTTTTCGCTATTGGTGATGAAGAGAAGAAAAAAAATGAAAACCGAGTTCATACCCCAAATTTTGTCTTATTTTCGCCGATATCTCGAGAATGGACGATGTTAGGTGACAAAGGTGACAAATTATAGAGAATAAAAAAAGGAACCAAAAGTAATCATAGAACTCTCCCGTAGAATGACTGGGAGCTGATTTACAACGGAAACAAAAATCCACCCTTATTTTCTAAATAGAGGAAAATAGTCACAAGGGTTTCGTTCGAGAACTTCAAATTAGGCACTCCTGACGCCCCCCCCCCCCCCCCCCAACAACATACAAAAATTTGGCTTGATGGAATCTCGTTCTAATTCACGGCCTATTTTCGGACAGAATGACTGGACCATTGGTGGACTTATGAAAATCCACATTTTGAAGTAGAAGCACGTAATCAATACCATTTTAAAACGAATGCTTGCTGTGGAATCTTTAATAACCAAATATTTGGACCATACTTTTTTAGAAATAATTTAAATTCAGGAAGATATTTGGAATATTTCAACGAAATTAAAAATTATCCCCTGAAATTAAAAAGAAAAATGTATTTCCAACAAGATGGTTGTCCAGCTCACAGTACCATCGAAGTTAGAAATTATCTGAATGAGTTTTTCCCGGCAAAATGAATAGGTCACTTTTCTGAGAATCCGTGGTCGCCACGATCTCCGAATCTAACACCTTGTGATTTTTTTCTTTGGGGATATTTGAAAAATCAAGTATACAAATATCTCCCATTTATAAATATTGACCACCTAGAAGAGACCATTAGAAACTGTGTTGTTCAAATTCCACCTGTATACCTAAGAAATGAGTCAAATGAATTGTAAAAGAAATTAAATTTTTAATTTTTTATTTCAATTTTTTATTTACTTAGCTTATAAAAGCTTTTAAATATTATTTCTTCTTGCTTAGTAGGTCAATTAAACACCAAAATATACAAAATTATTTTTTAGTTTTCCCTATAGTTTTTCTCATTTTCATAAATAAGGCCATTTTGGCCTATTTTTAAATTTAAAACGTCGTTTTAGTGGTAGAACAAGAGTGTCATGAAAATTACTTTTTTCTTTTTGATGCCAAATTCAAAAAACAATTTTTAATAAATAAATTAATTAAAAAGTTTCGCATATGGATTAGGCTTTTTTGTGGACACTATATAAGGAAAAAACTTTACATGTACCCCATTTTAAGTTTCAAACATGCACAAACAACTGGTTGAAAATGATTTTTAAAAAACTCTTCAATAAAAGTTTTTCTCATATGGTGCAAACAATATGGCGGACGCTGTATATAGTTAGTGTAATGAACTTACTGTAAATGAGAACCAATGAGCATTACATCTAAATGTTGTCTAAGGTGCTGCGTTAGTTTCTACATTTCGACGTGTAGCGTAGACCTCGAATAACTCATTTGGATTGTTCTCGGACTATAAAAAAATTCAGTTTTATAATTATTTGTTAACATAACCAAGAACTTGTGTATAAATTAAACTATTATGTGTCACATTTGGCCAATTATGGTTAATTTAAAAACAATAAATATCGCTTTATAATAACAGCCCGTTGTAAAACCATTAGGCTCTTCAGTAAACGGGCATTGACTTTAACGAACTGGATACAGAGCACCGATCTCAACGAAATTCGTTAAAAACCCTGTATCGAAAACACTCGTAACGAACTTCGGTATCGTAACGAATGTAGTTACAGAATAGGGGTGTTATATAATTCTAACTCAAAGTTTTCGTTACACATTAGAACATTTTTTAATATATGTATCATTGATTGGTAACCTGATAGTTTGTGTTATTAGGTACAGGATTTTACGTGAATTGTGGTATCTGTTTGTGTGAGATTATGATAAATGGCAAACCCATGTTTATTATTATTATTAAGTGAAGTAGTTAAATTTAAGAAATTAATTGATTTGTTTTCTTCTAATTTGATAAAGAATTTGATTTGTAATTGAATCGTGTTAATGTAATCATGTGCCTTTTATAACTGCCGGTCTGTCCTATTTAAACATACTAATTCGACATCCACATGCTGATAGCAATAGATAAGAATTTTTAAATAATGTGTTTGCGATTATTAATTCTTGCAAGTTGTTCGTAAATATTTCTGATAGTAATGAAAGGGATTTCCCATTGCTATACCGATTGTTTATCTACAGGGTGATAAAAGATTGGAGATTTATTTTTAACTGAAAATAGTACACACAAAATAATTAAAAATTTAAAAAAATGTGATAAAATAACAAAGACCTTCAAACCTAGGCGAGCAACACAGGAACACCTCCTAGAACAAATGTTCGAAGTTACCGCCTCCTGCTTGAATACAAGCTTGTGCTCGCCGTATCCACGAGCTACACGAGGGACACCCTGAAATTATTGGAATAAAAGACACGGTTAATATTTTCTAGGATTGTATTTTAAATATACTCAAAGTATTTCCCTTCAGCAATGATACACATAACCATTATTTCTTTCCACTGTTTAAAACCTCCCAAGCAATCTTATTTCGCAATACTTTCAAAATAAACGTGAATTGCGGTATCAATCTCTTCTTGAGACGAAAACCTTCTACCCCGCAAATTGCGTTTAGGCCAAAAAAATAGCTAAAAGTCACACATTGCTAAATCACTCACAAAAACTGGAGAGTTAAAACTGCCGTATGGGACGACGCATGGTGGAGCATAATTCCCTTGTCTCGAACACAACCGAACACTTCAGGCAACCATTTTTCAGCGTAGCACTTAGCTGTAACTGTCTTTTATTCATCTAGCGTAATCGCATTTCTTAAGCCCATACTGACGTTCAACGCCTAATCAAACAAGAAGAACTATTGCGGGAAGTTCGACTGACAATTTAGGTGATTTTGAAGGAGAAGAGTTAAACTCAAAAAGCTCCTTCCGATATTTTACAAGATATTGGTAATATTTTCGATGAAAGCATGCATATGGATGAAGATGTTAGTGTGCCAAACGCCAATAATTCCGGTAGTAGTGGTGGTGGAGGTATTAGTAATGCTATCGGTAACCTTGAAACTGCTACTAAATATATGACGATTCCTAGATCAATCGATATGAAAGATGTAACAATGCGTTTTACCAAATCAAGAATATTTTATTCTTATGGTTATGCTTTTCAACAATTAGAAATCGATAAAGGTGATCAACTGGAATTGTGTACTCCATTTTGTGCTTGACCAGCTGATATGCTTGTCTTTTATATTGATTTATCTGAAATCAAAATACTAAATGGAACTTAAATACAAATATTACGGTCGTTGCTCAAAGTCTCCGAACTGCTTTTGATTATGGTACGACTTTGACAGGTACTGCTACTTCCAAACATCTGGTATTGGTTTAAATAAAAAAGTTTAAAGTCGACATGGATCATATAATAGTGAAGCTGCCTCACCAATGAAACCAACTGGTGTCAATGATCTCAATGGAGAAGTATTTTTAAGAAAATTATACGGTACAAATCACAATATGAAACAGACATGTAAAAAATTTACATATCTGTAACTGTACACATGGACAATACATCTCGTACTTTCAGCATTTACTTCTGCTTAATACATATGTTTCTGCCATCTAGGCGTCATCAGTCAAGCTAGTGAAGCAATGTGATACAAATGAAACAAATCTTTATAAATAGATTTGTATCTGTATATACATTTCATTGAAATCGCCTAAAAGATAAAGCAAATTTCATCCTATAAGGTGGCACTTATTTCATAAGTGACATCTTACGGACGAAAGAGACTCTGCCGAAAAAGGCGACCTTTCACTTGAATAGCTAAGCTATTACATAAGCGAAACAATACGTATAGGTGTAGTCCATTAACACGTGCCAGATGGCGGTAAATATACAAAAAGGTTGTGTTTATGTATAACAATACGTTATGCACGTATAAAGCATTTGTTACAATATGAAACAGTCATGTAAAAAATTTACATATCTGTAACTGTACACATGGACAATACATCTCGTATTTTCAGCATTTACTTCTGCTTAATACATATTGCTATGAATTGTGCCTTTTAATTACTTTCAATTCACACTGCAACTTATTCTGCCAGCTAACTTCAGTGAGAACACCTTCCTTGAGCTTCTTGATTCTCAGAGTTTATTGATATATAAACGTGGTATGAAATAAAAGATAAAGGGTGTTAAATAAATAATACAACGGTTTCCCCCCTTTCTGTTTTAATAACAAAAAAAAACAAAAAAAAAATCGACTTTACAAAGTGTACAGTCGAACTGACTCAACTTACAGTAAAAGAGGAAACTTTGGTGTAATATGAATACAGAAGATAAAACCTCTTATGACTTAACCGCGAGCAAAATACACAATAAAAAAATAAACAAGATTTATCAGATGTCAACATTACTATTAACCCCAAACTCAAACGTCAAATAGAAATTTATCTATTTCGCACGCATTCAAAAATTTAAATTCATGCCTAAAAATCACATGACACAAAAGCTATTCCCCACCTTCTATCGTTCTAAAATAGTTTATTTTAAACTGAATAAAAAAAAAACATCTGATAAATTTCCAAAAATATTTTTTTAGTCTGATTACAAATTATTATAAACTAAAATTACTGAATTTAAAAAGCTTCTGAGTGAAATCAAATTATCCCTAAATATCTAAAGATAATATTAAAATGTACATACTATTCATTTTGTGCACGTCACGTCACAAGAAAAACTTATACTAAGAGAGATTCCAGATAGATTATTTAATATATATATATTTACAAGTTTGAAATACTCGTAAAAACGCGTAACTGAATTTAATCACATCAAAAACATCACCTGACAATACAAAACGATTTTATCCTAAACTATTGAACAAAATTAAGTTCTGTTCAATATTAAAAAAATCTACAACCTATCTGGTCAAGACCTAAGAAATCTCTACAAAATGAAGGTCCTGCAAACGGCATTTTACTCCCATCTAACATAAATAAAATCAAACTGGCAACAATATATATATTAATATTATTACAACTTCCTGCATAGCGGGGACTTCGAACATCAAACTCGGCCCGAGCAATCTACAAACGTGGACAAAATTATACATCACACAAAATTATCAATTACAATTTAGATTTTTATCGTTATCTGTTTGGAATAAAATATACATGAATACATTAATTTCCATATCTTCTTTAATTTCTTCTGAAGGGAAGAAACCAGGACAATATGTTTCTGCCATCTAGGCGTCATCAGTCAAGCTAGTGAAGCAACCATTGCTTCAATAGCTTCACACTAGCTTCACAAATCATTTCAATCCTGCTGAATTGGGAATGAATTCAGGCATTCCTCGTCATGTTAATATTTATTTCGTTCTTGTTAGTAGTAGTAGTCGAGATTTACCAGCAACTAATACTGGTAAATATATTTGTGGTTGGTCTGCAATTGATAAAATGTACGACAGATGGAGTTTTATGCCTAAAATTGGCGTTATTAGTTATCGACTACATTTATGAACCTGTCAATGGCGTAATGTTGCTGGGGCAACTAATTCCCATTTTTTTGGCAAGTAAATTATCTGTTAAAAATAAATATAGTGCTATTAAGAAAGAAATACATCCCGCAATAGCACCAGAGAAGAACAGTAAAACATATACCAATTTAAATTATTATGATGATCCGTATCCTATTAATTTATTATATGCGAGTGTGGATCCAGTCAAAATCATCCACAAAATCGCGAACAACGAAATACAACGATTCCATTGCCATATTTTGGAATTCAACCAGTTCCTCAACTTAATCCCTCAACAGATACTACATGTGCTTATTGGTCTGTAAAGGCTGAATTGATTCTAATTATAAATACTGAATCATTATATTTTCTAGGTCATACGTTCTTTGCATCATCAGATGAAGCTGCTTTTAAAATTGATTAGCCAATGGAAGGATGTAATTATAATAACTTTTATCCTATGAATTTTGTATCTTATCGTACATAAATAAAACAATAAAATAACTTTGACTTTTTTATTAAACATCATCAAGTAAATTATGATTCTTCAATATATAATAAAAACAAGTTGGTAATGGTTTTTTAGGCAATTTTTTAAGAACTGTGCAGTTTGCCATTTATATCTTATCATTCTACAAGTAAAAGTGGGATCATTGGGAAAAATATTTTGATTACTTAAAACTAATACAGGAGTTGTATTTATAAGAGCATCTTGTTGATCCTTAACTTTAACATTTAATGTATCTCCACCAAATATCATTTTTATAGTATTAAATTGACCAACTTCGCAAAGTTGTTCATTCCATAAAAAAATGTGTTGATTGACACATTCCTGTAATGCAAAATTACTAAATTTAGAAAAATTGTCAATTTGACCAAAACTTATAAAATAATGTGGAATCATACAGTGACGGCACAAAGGGCACAAGGGCACGTGCCCACTTAACCACCAAGATAAACACAGAAAAAAATTTACATACCAATTTCTTTCTGATATTGGTTTGTGACGTCATAGGACAGTCATGGACAATGTGGGCGTGGTTTTCGTGCCACACCCAGATAAAGCACCCTCCTTTAAATTTTTGTTGTATAAATCTATTAAAATATCTTTGATTTTTGCCCGGAAGTATTGTCTGGCAATACATCGTGAGTAAGTTTTTTTTCATTAACAGCTCCAGAAACTTCTCGAACAAAATTTCGGACAACGCGCCTATTTTCGCGTCCTTTATCTCCTTAGATAGCTTCCACAGTGGCGTCAAGAAGATCTTGCAAATCCTCTTGGGAGTTAAGTATTGGTCTTTCATGCAATGAGATATCGACATTTCTAACCACATTATCAGTAATGGAATCTGAAATGGATCGATCCATATTAATTTGATCAAATTCAGAAGACATTCCCGTTGACAATTCTCTGTAGCTTCCTCTCCCATTTACACTTGTTGAAGGAGTGGCATCATCTCTTCTTGTGTTGTCGTGGTTACTTGATGATTCTATCTTAAAACAAAACTAGTAGTTATTAGTCAAAGTGTTTGAATCTTCGAGATTCATAGTACGACATAGAGAGTGAGAACCAATAACTATCGGTGGAAAAGTTATTTCTAACTCCGAAAAGAATTCAGAATACAACTTTTTCCTGGTATCGAAACCGGAAGCAAACACCAAGTGCAATGTAACTGTTCCAAATTATGGTGATACATATACCACATTGTAACATCATAGTAAATAATAAGCATTTTCTTAAATTTAGGTAAACAATTTGAGCAAGAGATTGCTATTATATCATTAAAGAATATGAATTGAGAAAAATTTAAATCATAATTCGCATGATGTGATACTTTGTATATCGTTTCATACGCCCATGAAGGGAAAGTTTCTAATAGTCTACCGTTAAAATAAAATTTACTAACATTTCTACTACCAATAACGGATAATTGTTTAAAAATTAATAATTGATCACGAATGTTGTCAAAAGATCTCACGTTTAATTTACAGAAGCCATCGGAATCATCGTAAAAACCATCAGGATCTAAGTGAAAAATTTCTGTTGTCGAATTTTGAATTTGTTCAACTATCGCGTGAGGTACCTCATTCGGCACAACTATACTTCTTCATTTTGAACGTTGATTTGAATAGATATAGTTATTGATGTTTGCTTACCTAAACATTTCGATGCACAAAGTGCCGCTGTAGGTATTTCGTTGCATTTATATACCAATGGAACGAAGCCGCCGCTATGGACTTGTTTTCTCTTTTGACATTTGAAAGTGAAGAAAGGTAAGTATCTAAAACTTTTGGTTTTCGTCCACAGCGGCAGCGGCGGCTAGGATGAAGGGGGGTGGGGCAAGAGCGACAATCGATCGAATCGAATCGACTACGTCATAATTCCTGATTCAGGATCATGATTGCCGCCCTTGATTCCTTGGGTTTCGCATACATTACCTTTTTCATAGCTCGCTGCTTCTTACTCATTGTAGGAGTTTTCTCATCGTCGTGAATCCATACACGACTCTCTTGGCGGGTAGGAAGGTCGAAAAAGGAAATATAAGTTTCGTCACCTACTTTAGAAAAAAAATGGTGCCCGCCATTATTTAAGAAATTTAAACTTTCATGACAAATTCTCACAGGCTCTATTTTTTGAAAGTCAGAAAGGTGAGTGATGCGGTACAAAACGACTTATCACATTTTTTAAATGCAGGTGATCGTGTATGATTGTTTGAACAGCTGAGGATCCAATCTTGAGTTGATGCTCTATTACCACATAAGTGGCTTTCTTGTCCTGTTCAAGTATTTTTTTAACGGCAGCAATGTTTTTGTCGATAACTGCTCCTTTTTAATGCCGAACAGAGTTCCTTTCATATACCATCGGTAAGTTGTAGCCAAGGAAGGTACTAAAAACTGAATCTAAACTATTTTTGTGCTTATAAGTACTTAAACCTCTTTTAAAATCATAATAAATTATGATTCGAAAGTGCTTTCTGGTTAATTCCATTTTATTTTACTTTTAAAAAATAAATAGCTGAATTATAACTAACGTGACTTCAACAACAAAACATCAAATGGCAGATAAAGAGTTGCTCTAAATAAACACTATATGATTGTTTTTCACAGTCTACTAGATTTTCTTAGTCTCAATAAATTCAGCTTATCCCTCGTAACACACTCGAATATATTGCCTGCTTACTGTGTCTGCAGCATCTTGAAGAAGAGAGAATAATTGAGTGTTTACAATTCTATTCAAATTTAGAAGAGGTGCCTTTAAACGTGCATCAACACATGTGATTTTTGCATGATGGTGCTCCACCTCATAACAGTTACGGAGTGTGTGAGCATTTAAATAATACGTTTGGTTACCGATGGATAGGTAGAGGTGGGACTACTACATGGCCACCTAGATAACCCGACTTTAACCCAATGGACTTTTATGTATGGGGACATATGCAAAATTTGGTGTATGGTTATACTGTCTAACCGGCAGAAACTTGCCAACCATCCATTTGATGCTGCGAAATTTTCCATCTTTAAATTGCTTGCTGCCTTCAGTGCTTTTTGTTTAAGTAGTGGTCTGGATATTGGAATTGCTTTATATCTTTGCAAAACCAATTGTAGACGACTTGATCCATTGCCAATCTATCCGACTTCGGAAACTTTCGTCTTTGCTGCAAGTTAATACCTTCCTCAACAATCTTTTCTAATTCACCCTTATTTTTATAATATCGTTAATTTGAGTTTCTCAGAATCATAATAATGGGTTTCCATTCTTTACCAAGTATGCGTTTATATTGGAGCTCAAATCAAAATGTTTATTTATTCCGAATTAGCGATGTGATGCCATTGGAAAGATCAAAAATGCCTAAAAAAGGTCCAGCCAGTTTTGACAAATTGTAACGAGCCATCGAAAATATTCATAATTGGAAGAGACTGTGAAATTGGGTTGGTGCTTTAACCACTTCCACATAATGACATTTATTATTTGACATTGAAACTATAAGTTTGTGTCAAATTTTTCAAAACTCTAATTAAGAAAATTGTTTGTGTTTAGACGTAAATGGACAACATTTTCAACAACTTCTGTAGCTATATGTAAATTTTGATTATGATTTCGATATTAAATAAATTATTCAGAATAATTGAAACATACATGAGTAGGTAAACCCCACCAGTTTTGTATAATACAAAGGTATTTTTAATAATATAAAATATTGGTGTTCTTCACACCAGACTTTTAATAATATTTTATATTATTAAAAATACTATTTTTAATAATATAAAATATTGGTGTTCTTCACACCAGACTTTTAATAATATTTTATATTATTAAAAATACTTTTGTATTAAATAAATTATTTGTTTTCTTTTTTGTTGTAGTATCATTTCAATGCCATAACCTTTTTTTTACAATGAAACCAAATGAAACTGTCAAGCATCAAGTAATGTGTCATTATGTGGAAGTGGTTAAAGTATCAACCCAATTTCACAGTATACTCCAATTATGAATTTTTTCGATGGCTCGTTATAAGGTTAGGCCGCTTCTTGATTATGCGTCTAAACGATTTCCTGTCGATGAACCGATTGTAAAATCAATGATTGTAAAGGCAATGAAGCCAATCAAGCGCGGATTCAAAATATGGGTAATAGCGTGTGGTGTTACTGGTTATCGTCTAGGTATATCTTTGTATGAAGGGGCGGATGTAAATCGAGATAATGTTTCCCTTGGAGAGTTTGTGATAGACAAACTATAGACAAGTTATCAGGGGTTGGATGCTGTTTTTTTTTCGATAACTTTTTTTCCTCGATAATGCTGGCAAGAACTTTATTACAAAAGAAGTTTTTTTCTTATGCAACTATTAGACAGACTGGTAAATTATACCCTAAAAACGTTTAGAAGAGCGGTTTCTATTATAAGCACCATTAGAACCACAGCCTATGCCCAAGCAACCATTCCAATATATTGATTTCTGTTTTTTTGGCAAGTGTCCTTTTCTGATTAACCACCGACAGAGATAAAGCTCTTGTCTAACCCATTAGTGCATAATGTATCATATAATAGACGTTAATCATTTATTCTACTGCGACATCACTACTGCCGCTACGCAGTTGTTTATAGTTTATATACCTCTTACAAACCTATTGTACCAAGTACTGATGAGAGCAACTGTATCTATAGTCTGTTTGTTGTTAGAAGTATAGTAAAATGGATCCGAATTTATACAGTACACGAGACGGAGGGTAAATATTTCTTATTTTTACAACAAATTTAATTTTTGAGTTTTCAATCAAGGAATATATATTTTTTAGATTATGTACAAAGTATTCACAAGTTACAGATGAACAGTGATATATTCTTACTATACCTTTTTCTTACTATAACTTTTTAGTTCAAGTCCATTATAATTGATATTATGCATATTGATAACATTTCTCACATTTCACCAACTAATGAAATATATGAATCTACAAAAATTATTTTTAAGTTGAAATATAAAAAGATAGGTTGAAGTTATAATAAGTCGAGCTCTAAAATGATACGTTAAATTAATTACGGCAGGATATAGAAAACAAAAACCAAATATCAAATGAAATTATACTATACAAATTAATATTAATCATACGAATTACTTTGGAGATGATAGTTATCATCGCTTGAGAGGAAAACTCGCTACGATACGGTTTTTATTCTTTTCGGCTTGGTGGTAACCAGTTTATTTAATCCCGTGATAGTCCCAGATAGGATGCAGTGCCTAGATGCAGTCTTCAACAGAGAGCTTACTTTTCCGAAGATCGGATTGGAACGCCGTTCTACAAACAGTTTGGTTTAATATTTTCCCCAAACTTCTAAAGTCGCTTCAAACAAAATTGGCTATTCCTAATAATTTTAATCACTTCTTCGACTTGATGCGTTTTATGCGATATAACGATATGTCGAAAATCCGTGACTATAGCTTTCTTTACTGGACATTTGCACTACTTTACAAGACTTATCTTAATACCACGAAGGTCGGAGCTCGAATCCCGCAATCACCCGCTGGCAGAGAAAACGATAGCCTTCTAGCCTTTATATTTGACGTTACATGGTTACTTACGAAAAAACTACATCTTGCGGATACAATTGCGCAAGTCTTTTGGTATTTCGAAGGTATTTAGCACAGACATTATTGCAGAAACACGAAATTTGTTCTGCAAGAGGGCGTGTATTTACAGCTGTACAAGATGTGAGGTTTGTCAGCGTTGCACATCTGGTCGTGTACTCGAAAACCCATCGTAGTTGCAGACAATGTACTAAATAATCTAATTTTATTTGTGGGAAATGTAATGTCGGCTTGCACCCTAAGTAATGTTTTAAAGTCTATCATTCAAAATAATAGGCAATGAGTACTGCTATGTATCAATAAAAACATATTTAATCCGATATAGCATTTATAATAATTGTAGTACCGCTATGTCTATTTAAATGGACGTGCAATATCAGCAATTTTTTACTAAATGCTACATTATTTTCTCATAGCAGCTCTCTTTGAGTTCGCAATGAATGAGTTTCTTGATCCTAATTGTCACGAATACAAAATTATTTACTCCATGAACTAATGAGCTTATTTAAAATGACGATCTAATCTCATTTTTTCAATTTATATTTTTACGCAAATAGTCCATTGTGATTAACAGTATTGGCACTCTTGAAAATTTGAAAAATTAACCAAACTCCATTTTTTTTAATCTAAATTGTGTTCGGTGTGACATCATGGGAAATGTTATGCAACTTTGATTGTTATTAGCACGTCAATCCCCTGATACATTACAAATTTACCTCTACTGAATTTTAGATTTTTATTTTGTTTGGGTGCAATTCGGATTCATTATTTTAAGGAGCCCTGTTGTATACAGAAACATGAGTGAAACATAAGAGGGGCAAAAAACCCTACAGAATAAGAAACGGGAACCTACTCTTAGCGAAAGAGCCTCAATAGAGGCCAACTTTATCACTAGGTTAAGCTAAAAAAACATTTTTCTAATTTCCACCATTAAAACATCAACAACATTCATCTTCTTCAAAAGTTTTTCAATAACTATCTTGAAATTGGATGCCCTTACAAAACACGTTATTGTTTTGTAAGTATGTTTTTACTCTTTCAATCTTGAATTCAAAGTTACGGTAATCCTTATAAATTGTTTTACACAAAGGTGAGGGAATCTCTCTAGATCACTAGCTTTACGTATCTTAAATAGGAGGGTAAGGTGAAAAATTCTCGACCTAACAAATTGCCAACGTACTTTTGTGAGCAAGTGCGTTGTCCTGGTGAAACATGTTTTTTTTCTTCTTCAAACCAGGCCTATTCTCGCGAATTCAAGAAGGTTGGAGTAATATTCGCCTGTAATTGTTCTGCCTTTTTCAAGGTAATCAATTAACAGGATCCCTTTCGCATCCCAAAACACTGGCACTTTCCAGCAGATGCGATCGACTTCGCTCTCATTGGCGCTGAACCGCTGGCTTCCACCCACTGCTTCGACTGCTGTTTCGTTTCTGGCGTGAAGTGGTGGACCCATGTCTCACACATGGTAATAAATCATCGCACAAACTCGGTCGGCTCTTTATTGAATCGATCCAAACATTGTTGCGAAAGTCATCTGCGCATTTGCTGGGATTCAGCAAATGCGGCATCCACTTTGCGCAGAACTTTCGCATCCCTAATTCTTGATGCAAGATGTATCGCACCATTTCTTCCGATATCTGCACGGCCTCAGCTATCTCACTCACCTCCACAAGTTTATCGTCCAACACGATATCGTGCATCTTTTCGATGGTGTCCGGTGTGGTTGCTGTTTTTGCCCGTCCTTCACGTGGGTCATCTTCGAGGGACTTGCGGCCATGTTTAAAATCAGCTGGCCACTTTTTAACGGTTGACATTGAAGGAGCAGAGTCCTCGTAAACTTTTGTAAACTTCGGATAAATTTCCTTAGGGCTTAATCCATCCAAAACGAAGAATTTTATGGCCGCATAATATTCAAGTTTATCAATTTTAACGAAAAACACGCAAGACGTCTACTACGAAAATTCGTGTAACAAACTATTTGACAGAACAAGTTGAAACTTGTCACGCGAACTAATGACAGGTGCAACCAGGCAGTAATCATAAATTTCGCCGATTGGAACGCCATCTCTGTGTCGGGCCGAGAATTTTTCAGCTTACCCTCGTATATATTTTACTTCTTTTAACTGAATACATGTATTAAATTAAAATGTTGACTCCTTTCTTTTCAAGTATATCAGTAAATTGTTAAATTGTCAAGCTTTTACTGTTTGTATCTAAATCATTAATTTCTCTACTCTGATGCATAATAGGTGTATTATTCTAAGGTTAACATGTAATATTTTCAGAAAAAAAGAAACTTTAAACGAAAATTGTTTATTTAGAAAGTATATGGAGATATAAAATCATTTCAGACCAGATAATGTTAATACTAGTAGTTGGATGTAACTAACTTTTTATTAGTTATTTCCTCATCAATCCATGTCCTAAACAATGGTAGATTGACATATACACCAGGTACTTTATTTTCATCACAGCCAATGCCCCATGCAGTAATTCCGATATGTTGATATCTGTCTTTTTGGCCTGGTATCGGGCACGCCAATGGACCGCCTCCATCACCTGTGCAAGTGCCCTTTCCTGGTTCACCACCGGCACAAATGAAGCTCTTGTCTAGTTGGAAATACCGACCTAATCTCGTGTCTCTCAATTTTGCTTGACAGGTATTTCTCTCAACTATGGGTAATTCTACTTTCTTCAAAATAGTTTGGAATGTTCCTTTCTTCCCAAAAACAGTTCTACCCCAACCAGTCGCGATACATTGCGTGCCACCAGGAACAACGAAATCTTGGACTGGAAGGCAGAGAGTGTTCACGGTTTCGGTTATATTCAACGGACTATCGAGGAACAAAATTGCTATGTCATTGAAATATGGACCCGGATAATATTTATCATGGATGACTTTACTTTCTACGAAGCGGTCTTGGTGCGGAATTGATTCATTCGTATTTTGGGAATCCCATTCTCCGGCACGAACTTTATACATCAAGGACGAAGATACACAATGAGCAGCTGTAAGAACGACTTGAGGATGTATTAAAGTACCACCGCATTTGTAAGCCTCCAATGTCTTATCTGCGCCAGCAATAAATTCATCCGCCAGTACAGCTACCATCCATGGAAATTCTCCAAATTGTGCTTCACTGTCCTCATCGCCCCTAATACGAAAACCAATGCTCCCTGAATTCCGGTAACCACAATCCTTAGGCTTTGGTTTAATTGTATCCGGCAATTTACAACAGACTTCATCAGAATTTGGGCATTCATCTTGCTGTCTGAAGAAAAGTATATGTTTTAAGTTAAGTGGGTATAAGAGAAAATGGGAAATTATTATAAATAATATATAAATATGCAGTAATACAAAAATTAATGATTTTGACGTTGAGAGTATCATATTTGAAATAAATCAAAACGTATCCGATACTATTTTTTGCCCACTTTCTGATCCTGTGAAATAGAGTGCTATCACTTGAAAAACAAAAGATGATCTAATGAATTTTCTTTAAATTGAACAGCCTGTATATTATTGGATATCTAGCTAGCTTACTCAATTCTGAATACAGTATAATATTTTTTTCTTTGGGCAATGAATAAGTACATAATAACAAAAAACACATGAGTAGGATATATGTATTGGTTAAAGAACAATAGAAAAACAATGACATGAAAAAGTAAAATTCCTATTGAACAAATTGTTGAAAATAACCACTATTTATTGTTAACACAATGCACATATGAGCTCCGCGTAATAAATTATATTGGGATCTTCTTAACATATTCAATGTAATTTCCTGTACTGCCAATTATATTTTATTTTTAAGTTCTTCCAAGGTATTCGAGAAAGTGCAATAGACCTTATTTTTTATAAATCCTCAGACAAAAAAATTTAATATTGAAATCTGGGTGGCCATAAATGTGTCTCTTTATTCCCAATCCACCTATTCTCAAATTCTAATTGTAGAAAATTCGTTATTAATTGCGCGTTATGCGGTGGTGAGGGAATTAAAGAGGCTAAAAAGAATTTCAACCAATATAAAGTAGGACACTGGAGAATGGAAGATATAAAGGTCACCGAACTGATGTACGCAGACGATTTGGTGCTGATCTCCAGAAACGAAAGAACACTAAATGAAAACATACGAATAGTTAATAACAGTTTGGAAGCAGGAAATATGAAAATAAATGTCAAAAAGGCAAGAACAATGGTTATAAGCGAAAAGAAAAGAAACATCGAATACAACTTTGAAGCACAATATTGGAACAAGTTAGTAAGTTTAAATACTTGGGAACGAAGGTAACACAAGATGGTAGATTGGAAGAGTAAATCACTGAAAGAAAAGGAGCATCGGGAATTCAATTCAATCAAGAACTCGTTTCTAAATAAAAAAGAAATACCCAAACAAATAAAAATTGAAATAGCCTAGTAGCCTACCCGATCTTGATATTTGGCTCTGAAACTTAGATGTTGACAGAAAAACAAAAAAATAGAAAATCCAAACCATGAAAATGACATTTTTGCGGAAAATTTATGGAAAAACAAGAGTGGATAAAATAAAAAATACCGACATTAGAGATAATCTGAAAACGAGTTCAATACTAAACTTAATAGAAGATAGACAGCTGAGATGGTTGGGACATGTATTGAGAATGGGGAAATATAAGTCGGTAAGAAGCATCTTTGAAGCAAGAAGATACAAGCGAAGAACGAAAGGAAGACAAAGAAAAACTTGATGTGGTTAGAAATGCGGCTAGGGAAAGCGGCATTGGGTGGAGTGAAGTGAGACATATGGTGCAAAACAGAAAATAATGGAAAGAGATATGTAAAAAGAAGCTGAAGAAGACTCAGCTCCGTACAGCCTTACATCTGCAAGGTTTTAGGATTAAGTATGTTTTTACGCAAATACTCATTTGGTGATCAACATTATTCGCGCTCTTGAATATTTGAAATATTAACGAAATTTTTTAAAAATTATTGAATTTATTTATTATTGAAATTAATAATGTTTTATACCATCATAACCTGAAAAATATGTTGTTTCCTATAAATTAAAACGAAATGCATTTTTTTTTAAACCCTAGTTGCGTGGTGGGAAGTGATATGCAACTTTGATTGATATTAACATATCCATCCCCTAATACATTATAAATTTACCTCGACCAAATTTTAGATTTTTAAAATTCTTGGATTTATTAATTTTCTATTCTTATGTTTTTACTCTTTTAATCTTGAATTCAAAGTTACGGTAATCCTTTCAAGTTGCTTTATACAAAGATGAGGGAGGGAATCTCTCTAGATCACTAGATTTATCTTAAATATACAGGGCAATCCAAATTAAGTGTTCACCATTGGTAACTTTATTATTATTAAAGATACAAGATTGTTTAAATTAGCAAACTAGTAGTACTTTTAACGCTCTTTAAGATAGAAGAATTTAAAAAAACAAATGAGCAGCGCGTTTTCGAGTTTTCCCGAAAAATATGTTTTTTTCAAATGGAAACCCCTGTATATTATATCATTTTCTGTTAGAAATTCAATTTTTAAACAAAAAATCTTATAAGAACTTTTTTACTGGGATTAAAAACACTTGAGTTATAATGTATAAACAAAAACAGCTAAATAATTTTTATAAACTTTATTTTATACATAAACATATCATTAAAAGAAAATAAAAATCACTGATTTTTTCATAGAAGATGTTCAAAAATACCACCTTGTTGTTCAATACATTTTTGAACACGTTTCTGAACTTGTCGAACTGCTTTTAGTATGATCCTACCATCTATTTGGTTTATCTTTTCACTAACTGCAATTTTTAGGGCGTTTACGTTTTCGTACCTTTGCTTATAAATCTCTGTCTTTAAATAACCCCATAAAAAAAAATCAAGCGGTGTTAAATCTGGCGATCGGGGAGGCCACTGAATAGGACCATTTGTTCCTATCCATGAATTGTTAAAAATAGTATTTAAAATTTGATGAGTACCTCTGTAGTTGTGCGCAGGTGCGCCATCCTGCTGAAAATGTACATTATGTCTACTTATGAGATCAATATCGTCTAAGAAATTATTCAAAATTTCAGTCAAAAATTCTATGTACCTTTCACCAGTTAGAGTGCCTTCATAAAAGAAAGGACCAACAATCCTTGAACCAATTAAACCGCACCAAACATTAAAACTGTAACGGACTTGCGGGCGTCTTGGATGTACTAAAAGAAGATTTTCCTTTGACCAGTAATGATGATTTTTTGTATTGTACATTCCAGAATTTGAGAAATTTGATTCATCGCTCCATAAAATATAACGAAAGTTAAGATACCAGTGGCAAAAAAACATTCTTCTCTCTGGATCCCCTGGCAAGAAAACTTGAACTGGTTTGTACTTATAAGGAATGAATTTGTGTTTCTTCAGAATCCTATGCACAGTACCGTGACTCAAATCAGATTCCTTGATAATATCTATTATAGAATTCTCACGGTTGGCCTCAAAATATGCAAGAACTAGAATTTCCGTGGCCTCGCTTATTATAAAAGTCCTTCTTGTTCTTGTTTTGGCAAAAACACTCTCATTGCCTCTAAATTTTCGGTACAGTCTCAGAAAAAATTGCTCATTTGGTTATGTTCGGAGTGGATATAATTCAGCGTAGTGTTCTTTTGCCCTCCTAGAGGATTTTCTGCACACTAAATAAGATTCTAACATATCACACTTTTCTGCATGGGTAAAAATAATTTTTTTGTCAAATTAATAACTAGCAAAATGAAATTTATGAGTGAAAGACTAATAAAACTGTACTAATATTTGACGTTTACTAGAAAGAATTAACGTCGTTATCATAGAAACATAGAAATGCACTTGACTTAGCTGTTTTTGTTTATTCCCTATAACTCAAGTATTTTTAATCCCAGTAAAAAATTTCTTATAAGATTTTTTGTTTAAAAATTGAATTTCTAACAGAAAATGATATAATATACAGGGGTTTCCGTTTGAAAAAAACATATTTTTCTTCCATCTTCCATCTTAAAGAGCGTTAAAAGTACTACTAGTTTGCTAATTTAAACAATCTTGTATCTTTAATAATAACAAAGTTACCAATGGTGAACACTTAACTTGGATTGCCCTGTAAATTTTACTTCTTTTAAATGAATACATGTATGAAATTAAAAAATTGACTTCTTTCTTTTTAAGTATATTACTAAGTAAGTTGTTACATTGTCAAGCTTTTACTGTTTGCCTCTAAATCATTAATTTCTCTACTCTGAGGCATAATAGAGGTATTATTATAAGGTTAAACCTGTAGTAGTAAATCAATAGACACACCTCGAACTAAACCGGATATACACAATAACATTGAACAATGGTCACTCTATAAATATTATCAATAACATCCTGAATACAACAAAAATCTAAAACCTTTTCTTTAGTCTACCCAAAATTAAAAAAACAATATAACTAATTCCTACAATTCAATCACTTAGGAAAAATTTCGGAAACAAAATTGGTACGTTCATTAAAAAATTTAATAAAGAACATATATCATTTAAAACAGACAATTCTATACAGAACATTATTAGAAACAACAAAGATAAACTAAACAAAGAATCAAACTCTGTAACATGTGAAGATTGTAATAAGTAGAGACCAGACGCATCAGGACGAAATTACGTTGGACCGTATAAATAGCCTATATCATCGCTACACTACAACACGCATTTATTGAATAGCACTATTTATTCGGTTAACCGCATATATGTTTTTTGTCGTTGAATTGCGACGCATTTACTTCAATATTCCAGTTAAATGTATTTCTTCATGGGCGTAGATAGAAGCGTGACGAGTTTTCAAAATTTATTTTATTTATCGGTTCATATTTTGTAAGATAAATAAAGTTCATTGATTTAGTTTATTTTTTTCATTGTTTTAACCGTTAATTGCATATATACGTAAGTGTTCAGTGAATTTAGTTAAGTTTCAATAACTTAGGCATACATTTTTCAGTTTAAGTTACCTTTTCATATATGATATGGGACAACGTCGAGAATGGCATCGTGAAACAATGGCGAGTTGGATTAAGGGTCAAACTAATTGTATGTCCGTTGCCAGTGATTCCGAAATTTATTGCAAAGTCTGTAAAATATCGTTAAAAATTTTCAAGAAATCGCACGTAAAACGTCACTTAGCATCGCAAACACATACACAGAAATTAGACCCGTTGGAATCTGACAATTCTAACGAAGAACTCTGTGAAACTTTAATGGCGGCAAATATTCCATTAAATAAACTTATCAATCCCACCCTAAAAACATTTTTCTTAAAATATACTTGTCGAAATGTTCTTGATGAATCCACCTTAAGCAAATATGATGTTTCTAAGTGCTACACGAAAGCAGTAGAAAGCATTAGAAACCATCTTTCACATCAGTACCTATGGATAAGTGCCGACGAAACTGTCGATATATTAGCATGCTGTGTGGCAAATGTTATAGCTGATGTACTACATCCACCTATTCCATATAACGCATATGTAATAGCGACAAAAGTTATAAATACAGTTGATGCGGAAAGAGTAGCTAAAACCAGTAGCTTACCAGAATATGCACCAAATGCTTCATTCGGACGAGAGTTACAAAGAAAAAATACTTTAATTTGTTAGTGACAGTGCTGCATATATGTTAAAAACAGGCAGACTATTAAAGAAAACATATACTAATATGCTGCATATTACTTGTGTAACACATGCCCTCCACAGAATCTGAAAATATCAGAGACACCTTTCCGGAAGTTAATAGACTTTTATTCGTTTTTGAAAAAGTTTTCAGAAAAGCTCCATTGACTGTAGCTCTTTACAGAGAAAAACTTCCATTTCTGTCACTGCCTCCGATCTAGTACTAACTAGAGAGGTAACATGATTGGAAGCTACTAGTTTTTATAAAGAGAATTTCAATAGTTTACAAAATTTCGTTCCATGTTTAAATGACGATGTTCGAAGTATTTCTGAGTGCAAGGAAGTAATACAAATTTCAAATTTAAAATCAGTTGTACTTTCTTCAGAAATTTGGCAAACAAATCACTTACTTTGAAAATCATAATGTGACTTCGGATGTGGCCTTTGCCAATACTTTGACGCAGTTTTTGATAGAAATCCAGATTTAATAGCATTGCGGTAATTGTGTATGGGGACAATGCTTCAAAATCTAATTGCTAAATACGCTGAAATAAAAGAATATTTCATAACCAGTAGCGATGTAGAAAGGACGTTTTCTATCTACAAGGCTGTATTTCATTCAAATAGAACAAATTTTACAGAAGAGAAGCTTGATAAAGTATTGTTAGTTAATATTAATACTCCTTTACTCAAATTGAACTACAAAATGAACAAATAAAAATGTATTTCGTATTTTATAAATCAACACCCGTTTGTTTACCAATTATATAAATAAAATTAAAAACTCTTTAAAAATATAAATTTTTGATAGTACGCCCGAGGGTGATGAGTCATGAGCCTCTCGTGTCCTGTTCCTAATAATAAAGTATACATAGGACAAACTAATAAAAAGGTATACATAGAAAGAGCACGAGAGAAGTCATGAAGAAAAGAAAACAGATTCAACTTTCGCAAATCATTGTTTAGATACCGTAGAACGGGGATATATGGAACAGGTGCAGTTATATGAAACTTTGGCGCACTCGAATTTTTGACCATAAAATGCTAAGTTGGCAACACTCATAATTCCACACATACTCACTCGCTGAGAAATATATGTGCGTTTATGTGGAGTGCAGAAAACAATCGCTATAAAAAGTAAGTAACTCAAAATCAGTGTTTAATTACGTTACATATTTTATGATTTTTCGTGAATATCGAGAAACCTCCATGTAGCTCTTTTATTATAAAAGGTAGCACTATGGTTCTTTAGAATTAATATTTCTAAATAGTGTTGGCTACGTACCTAACTTAAAAATAAAGCTGTAACTAACATGATTTAGATAAAAAGGGGAAATTAACAAAAAAACTGTTTTTGTAGGGTTATATGAAACACTGAAAAACAATGCCGAGAAAACACAAACATGTACCTGACTCTACTTCCGACGAAATTACCGCCCTAAATCAGCGGAAGAGGCCTTGGCAGCAGTTGTAGATGCGGGCTTATCGTTTGGGCAAGCAGCCACGCGATATGACGTCTCAAAGGTGACACTATACAAAGAGTACAGAGAAATGCATGGCGATAAATTGGGAAAACCCCCGAGAATATCCGTAGCAGAAGAAAATATAATTAGTCAGGCCATCATTACGGAGGCAGAATTCCGATTCCCATTTACTAAATCGGTATTACAAGATTTTGTACAACAGTACTTCAATCGCAGAGGAGTAAATCTTTCCGCTTTTAATGACAATCGACCAGGGAAGGACTGGTGTCACAACTTCATGCTGCGACATCCAGAACTTGCTCGCCGAAATTCAGAAAACGTTAAAAGATGTCGGGCAGATCTATCGCCCAAGATCATACAAGTTTATTTTAATCACCTAAAAACAACTGTGAGTGGTGTTCCTCCAGCTAACGTGATAACAAACTACGATGCAACCAATATAACCGACGATCACGGTTGGGTAAAATTTTTGTGCGAACACGCAAGTAGAATAATGGATTTCTCTAAAACTTCCACCTCTGTGATGTTAGCTATCGCGGCGGACGGTACATTACTTCCAATCGACGTAGTATTCAAAACTAAATACTTGTATCCAAGCTGGATTCAAGGAGGACTAATAAATGTCCGATATAATAGAACCCCATCGGGTTGGTTCGACTCGGACACCTTCGAAGATTGGTTCGAAAAAATTGCCTTACCCTATTTGCGAAAAAAGGAGGGAAAGAAGGTAATAATTGGTGATAATTTAGGCAGTCACCTATCCTATAAAGTTTTCAAACATTGTGAAGAAGAGAATATTTCCTTCGTCTTTCTCCCGAGAAACAGCACACACAACTGTCAACCCTTAGATTAGAAGATAATATTCGAGCTAACGCCGTCAAGGGATTTGAAGCAACTGTATTGTTCCTTGTAACGCTGATAGAGTTTTGAGTAAGATACAGCCCAGACAAGATAATAATTCTAACAATGTAACAGCAGCTAAAATTTTTGCATCAATTATGACAAATTTGACAAACATTAAAAACAAAAACCCAATAACTAGAAAAAAAACGTGTAAACGTCGTAGATGGAAAGTCCATATCCATGAGTTACCTTACTGAAAAGACTGACGAAAGTGAAGATCAAGATGATAATATTGAAAATAATCGGAATGGTGATGGAATGAACGTTGAAATGAGCGATGAAAATAGCGTTGCAACAAAAATGCTTGTTGAAAGTGTAAATGATCTAGAGGAAGGTTGTTATATAATAGCAAACTTTGTGTATAACGAAAGATTAAAAAAAAATGCAAAAAGAGTTTTGTTGCGACAATTTTAAAGCTTAAGAAAAAAAGTATTCAAATTAGTTATTTACGGCCCTGCAGAGAAAGAAAACAAATATTTGTTTTTTCCAATACACCTGACATCAGTGACATAAATTTTAAACAAATTAAATATAACTTGTTTCAACCAGAGGTTAATAGAGGTATTTATACCTTTCCAGAAAGTGTTTTGTAAGTGAGATGCACATTTTATTTCAGTTGCTATTGAAATTCCTATTCTATAGCTCATATTTTTGTTTTTGTTTTTTTGAGAAAATAAGCTTACGTTTTATTTTTTTTGATAGATGTTCTTTTTTCTGTTTTTTTAATAAAAAGTTAGAAAATCTTGGCGTTTCTTTGTAATTTTCTTCTCTGCTCCGGATTTAATGTGCCAATTTTCTTATTTTTTTTTTGTTTGGATGTATTTGGATATGGATAAATATTCATATAGATCTATTAAGTATTCTATATAAAACAAATATTACCGTTTCGTATATCAACATGTCGGGTTGTATGAAACGGTACATAATAAAAAAGGGGGTTGTTTTAAATCCTAATTTATATTTTTAGCGTTTATTGCATACCTTTAACAATAAGATATCAATTCCAATTGTTAACATGTTTGATTCTCTTGCGTAAAAAAAATTAAAACAAAAATAGCTCAAAAATCGTTTCATATATACTCGTTATACGATGTCTATCATAGATTTAAGAGAGATTTCAAAATTTTACATATTCAAGATAAAAGCAAAAACTTAACTTGTTAGAAAACTTAGAAATTAATAGATATAATAACTCAGATTAGCTTTAAATGGCCAATTAGATTTAAACAACTCCCCTCTACTAAATCTAAGATTATAAACATTTTTCCACCACCATTTTTTCTCAATAGTTTGTACATAAAAAATGCTAGAACGTGTCATTGAAAATTGGAACAGCAGAATAGACTACGTTAACCGCAGTCGCGGCCAATTTGAGAGAAATAATCTTTAAAAAATAATTGTAAAGAATGGTTCTTTTGTATGATAATCAAGTTTCTTAAATAAATTGACCTTTTTCATTTGTTCTTTGCTTTTGGAAAAAGTATCTCTAAATGAATCACCCATTATAAGGTAGCTAGGCTAATGGTTAAGCCCTTTGCTGGGATTGCATATTTACGTAATATTTAAACTATTAAAAAATTAATAATTTGAAGTAACTATTTTTCTACATACTTAAGGTCGATTAGGTTGTTTCCATTTCCATTAGTAATTATTACATTATCCGGGCCGCAAAGGTAATACTTAACGCATTCACATGGCTTGTCAGAGTTTGATACTACTGGATTTTTGCTGATCACACCTTCTTCAATATCCCCAAATATTTTCCTGAGTATGTCTGTGCGGTTGTCTTGTCCTCTGGCTTCGAATGATAAAAACGCTAAGACTACTATGCCTATAATAATCTTCATCCCTATAATAAATTAAATGAACTTAATGGTGCTGTAAAAATGTTCCAAGAAAGGCTATACAATACTGTATGTTTGCAACCAATATTATTTAAATTAAGTAATATCTCCATTTACGAAAACTGACACATTAGTTATTTATGCACCAAGGGCATTATGGGTATTATATTGCTCCGAGGTCGACGTTAATTCAGCCCGAGGGCCTCTGACCCAAGATATGAATGTCGACGGAGGGCAATATAATTGCCATAACGCCAGTGGTTCATACAAGATTTTATTTTCCACGAACAATTAATTTCTTAAGCGGAAAATTGAAATTATATTGGAAACGTCATGTAGTTGACAGAGGCATCATTACGCATCTTACATGACTCCTTGAATCAGCGATTTAACCTTAATTTTATTTTAAATGACAGTTGTTAACACTTAGAAGTTTTCAAGTTGTTAATGTTTAGATACTCTTAATTTTAATAAAGAATGCTAAAGTTTTGCTTATTTCTTTAGACTTTCATAAAAATTAAAATTATTAGATCTGTAAAATGTATATCCTTTCTTCTCGGGCCTTATTTGTACTCACACAACATTAAAAACTGAATAAATTAGCGGGTGCTATAGGCCATATCGCCCGACTATAACGCCCACGGGCGATATGACTGTGTTTATGGTAACCGTATCCAATGTGAAATGAACAAACAATACTTAAGTGAAAATAAATATATTTAAACCTCATCTTCTAGATATTTTCTTTAATGAAATTAGAACACACAGTAAACGTTTGCGTATTTTAATGAAATTTTCAGAGAATATGTATTTTATTCGTATTAAGAAACGATGAAACTTTTAGGTAAACATGAATTTCCGTACAAAAGTATCTAATGGCACACCTTGTGCAAATGCTATATCATGTTATTTTATTTTGTGCCATATCACTCTCGAACTATTGGCACTTAAAGACGCACATAGAAATCTCACTTTTTCTCTTTAATTGTAAGGTATCCTTAATAAAAAATATTCCAAATTTAACGTATAATTAAAAATTATACTTATATATAGATCGTTCAATCTTTCTTTGTGCCAGAAATTTACGGAACATTCTGTATAAGTCTACACATTTTTAGAATAGAAATCCTATCTACTCCAGCGTATTAATTTTTTATTATATTATATTCACCATTTATAAGCAAAAGTACTTTGTCAGATCGTTGATTCACCCGGTATAAATATATATATTATAATAATATTCAGTCAAACGTTCACTAAAAAGTGTTTTTAAGACAAAATATTAAATTTAAAAGAAGTAATATGAATTTAAATTCGAATTTTTAACCCACGCATTATGATATACTTCTGCGCAGGACCAATAATTAATTTAAACGTTTGCAGTTAACGATCATAACCTGAACAACCAAAATAGTATTTTGGTTTAAAAGAAAATTGCTGATTTTTAATATAATAAGGAGAAATAACGAACATGAGTTCTCTAAGTATCTCCAGGGTCGTGAAGATTCTTGTTTGACAATGTTTCTGTGTTAAAATTTATAAACTTATTGAACACAAACGACTTGCTTTGGTAGCTTAAATTCAGTTTATTAAAAGGAAAATCTTATCTTTATGAGTTGAATATTTAATTAT
>OW285243.1:42774977-42912477 GCA_935421215.2 Melolontha melolontha
CAATAAGTTAATTAACATTTTTATTATAAGATATATATATATATATATATATATATATATATATATACAATGTAGACTATGTAGAGATGGAAAAATAAAAATTACCCACGATCGATACAAACACACAGGGGTGAAAATATTAAATAAATATGAAAATTAGGGATAACAAAAATAAATAATATGAAGTAGGAACAAAATTCTAAGAAGAAAGAAACGCCGGGTATAAAAGCAAAAATCGCTGCAAAATAAGGAGATTCATCGATATAACTTCGACGTTCAATAAGATTCACTGACTTATTGCGCTACATTCATTTCAAAAATTTTAATTTAGTCAATAATCTCCAAAATTTTTAAGCCGTTTGGCATTCTATTTAGTTAATAATAAATAAAAGTTTCATTTCATTTTAGTCATGAATATTGTTATCATTATTATTCTCATCATTATTATAAAAGTTTAATAATATACCAGGAGGAGTTCAAAAACTTTTGTATACACGATTTAACTTTGAATAAGTAAAACTTTATACGCCTTAAAATTGGAATATATAGAGTAAATTACATTAATAAAGGGGCATGTGGATCATTATCTTAAATAATTAATTAGTCATAAATAAACGGTTAAAGGGTATCTTAAACCAGATATCCGAGATTGATGAAGAGGAAGTAGTATTCCCTGAATATTCTCGAAATATGTAAGAAAATACTTATACAGGGTGATGATAAGCATCCTATTCTGTAGGGACTGGTTTCCACTTAAATAGGCACTGAATGGCATACTCGCTTTGTAGAAAATTATTAGTAGAGACCAGAGATCCAAACTTCAGACAGAGATAGACTTTGAGTACTAATCTCAGCATTTGGAGGGCAAATACCTCCTTTTTCTAGTGAAATCCTCAAGAGTCTTTGTTTGCGAGATTCATTTCGAATCAGAATCAAAACACCAATATTATCCGTGTGTGATTCACAAAATAATATTTGTATTTTAAAGTTGTATTGATCGGTTAAGAATGAGATATTTTAACTTACAACAAAAATGAGATGTGAAAATACAAACAAACAATAGAATATTTTTAAACGAGCAATTTTTGTTGTATTATTTTTTTGCATTTACTTTGAACGCTTGGCCTAATTGTGTAGAACCAAAAAGACAGCCCTGAGATACCCAAACATTATACAGTCTGAACAAAATTATGCTTATGTAACTACACACACAATCATTCATTTAAATAAATTATATTTGTAAGCAAAGTTCACAGCAATATGTATATGTGCGTAATTCACCAAGAACAAAGCTTACGGATCTCCAAATATTTGTATAAAATAATGTTAATTGCTTTCACTCCAATCTTTAAAATTTCTTGATTGCTTCTGGCAGCCGGGCCTCTTCTATCATGTTCCGAATAAGACCAATATTTTTTTCTATAACTGCCATTTTTAGCTTAGGAGCTCGAAACTGTCACTTAACGAAAGTTGACCGCGTTAAAATTCATTGTACCATCGCTTTACGATAGCGAAGGAATACGGTTTGTCGCCAAACTATCGATGGATTTCCTCAAAACATTCTCTACGGCTTAAGCCACGCTTGAAATGATAAAAAATCACAGCTCGATAATTATCCTTATTCCGTTCTATTAGTTATTGGCGAAAGGATTACTTTAAACTTATGTAACTTACAATCAGGTATATTTGACAACTGTCACTATAACTGAACTTGTAAAAAACTAGACTGAAATTGTCAAACAAAATTTGTCGCAAAATATAATCGCCTACTAGAGGAAAGAGAACAACCCTCGTAACATAAATTAAATCTAATTTAGAGCATAAACCGTGAATGTGTTGATAAATACATTCTCAATAAATATGAGAATAATCTTAATATCCAAGTTTTAGTGTCGTTGATATCAAAAGCCAATTTAGGAAGTTAGTTTCTGCGAAAACAATATATAAAAAATGACCGCGATAATATAAGTCTTATCGCACAAGTCTAAAGGACAAATGCGATAAATGTCTTATGTTGTGAAATCTATATGTTGGTTTTTCCATACATAATAGTAATATCGACAATTTGGGAATTTTCGTGGTGTCTGGCAATACCCATTTGAAGTTAATTTAAAACTTGAATTTAATAATTCGACTTTACATTTATTTACTTTTAAATTTTACATGAAATTTCAATTAATTACCCTTGAAAAGTGAAATTGTATTAAATATTACACTGTGATTATACCATGCCTTCAAAAACTTTCCTGATTACAGTAGGCTGTTTTTAAGTATTTTCTTTAGTAAGATTAACGACACTACGATACTTTTAAATTGACAGCTGTCAGTGACAAACTTAAATTAGAAAACTTTACATTTGATTGTGAATATTATTTTATTATTAACATGTTAGAGTTTATACTGGAAAGTTATTACAGTTTATAATGGAAACTTACTTTAGAACTGGTCTAAAATTAGACTGAAAAAATATGACTTAGCAGCTGTGCATAAATAACTGGTCGATTAGGAAACTGTTGTCGGAAATCATACCGGGCGGCGGTGGAAATTTGGGCGCGAATCTTACCTGGTCCATAACATGAACAAGTAAACTGGGCTCAAGTATTTTAGGGGTCCTTTAATCCTATAGGTAAACTAGGCGCAAATGTAAATTGTTTGTTTAATAAAGGCTGACTGTAAAAAAAAAACACATATCGTATACTTTACATTTTGCAGTTTATTTAAAAAAAACACATTTCGAAATATACATCAATATACTATTACAGTGACAAATTATATATATTATAAATAAGAAGTACATTTTACGTAATCTAGTCTGCTTATTTGTCCTAACTTATATCTATTCACAAGATTACAAAGCGATGCTAATTTAGCTGTTACCTCTTTATCTTTAAGTCTCGCAGCAACATGCAAACTCTGTATTTTAATATATGTCTCAATTTGGCACTCTTTTATCTTTTCCATAAAGAAATAGATAGAGGAATGCGTTACATAAAATGAGGAATTGAATCTTGCACGAAATGACTAACAACAATTAGTTGTTTTTGTCACCGAAGCACTTTCTTCTGCTCACATAGAAAGGGGAAATACTGCATTTTCGATAATATATGTATCTAACAAATAATGACAATTAATCAAATTAAAACAATTAATCAAACAAATCATTGCGTGGATTGTACGACATCATATCGAACACAAAACAATTCTCTACTTCATTTGGGTTTAAATAGGTTAATCCCAATGTGTTTTTAGCCAGTTGCCAATTTCACTTTTTGATTCATATTTTGAGCGTAATCCAGCTTTATCTTTCGGTACCATGCTTGGTGTAAATGAAACCGGCAACCATTAATTTCAACATTAGGTCGAACATTGAGTAATGTTACATGTATGTCCTTTTCAAAATCTACAAAAACATTATTTGGACTAAACATGCGACGGTATTTTTCATATATATTGAACTTTAATAAAGAAAAACAAGTTTTGTAACATTCAGTGGTCTTACTCGGTAACAAACAAACAACTAAGGGAATATAGTCGCCATTTTGCAGTCCATATATTGTGAAAAATTGAAAGAAATACCTAGAATAATTGAAAAATGTGCTGTTCATGTAAAGTTTATCCATTTCTATTAATATTAATGTTATTGTTTGTTTCACATGTAAACACAACGATATTATTTTCTATGTCGTTAATAAACAAAAAATATTCATTTTTATTGGTTAATAGCATTTTACTATATGCACTGAGATCTCCATGCACTTCTTCTCTGTTTTTAGGCACTGGACCTGGTAGTATCTTTCGGCGACAGTTATAAATGTTTCGTCTAATATAACCGGCATCAGTAGTTGTGAGAGATGGTGGTAAATGGGATGCTAGTGCTTTGTTAATAATTTTTGAAGGCCTATCGGATATGTCTTCTTCAGCTTTTCTCTTGGAAGTATTTGAAACTACTTTTCTTGTTACCTTTTGTTCGTCTGCTTCATGGTTATGAACATTGTGCTCTCTTCTGACTGTTATTAACTATTTAAATTTTGGCTTTACAATGTAGTCGTTTTTGGTAACATCTCCACGACGTTTCACCACTTTTGAACACTTTGTCCTTTGAACATGTGAAATTTACGTATAATTGCAAATCCTTTCCACGTTCATTTTTTATCACTGACACGCACATATTCGTAGTGTATTCCGATATTTCCACTATCAAAAAGAGAACTAAAGTAAAAAAACACAGTAATGTATTCCGATCTTTTCGATATCAAGAAAAAAAAGAAACTAAACTAGGAAAACACGGAACCAAACTAATTTTGGTTTTGTATATTCGGACCATTTATAATCGATTAATGTTAATGATCGGATCATTTAAAATTCGATCAATGTATGTCATTAAAGAAAGTCTCGTGCCTGACTTTACCAACAGACCAAACAGACTCTTTTGGACATGCAGGTAAACGGATTATTCTTGCGCCCAGTTTACCTACGTCCAATCATACAAGCCCTGATTAATTAAATAAACCCATTTTCCATTATGTAATTTTCCACCAGTTCTAAAGTAACTTTCGATTATAAACTTTTTATGTTGTAAGTGTTGTTAATAATAAAATAATAAAGGGTCTTTCCTTAAGCGCTTCCTTTCTTTAAATTTAAATAAAACAAAGTGTGTGTGAGATATCATCGAAATTTTTTCTTCGTTTGAAAGACCTATTGATGCCATTATGTGTGGAATATAACATCGTTCAAATGTCCGCCACGGCTTCTCTGGGTGGAGCGCATCCGAAATGTCCAATTTTATATGACTCTAGCGCATAAATCAGGCTGAATTTTACCGATGGCATGGGTTATGTTGGCTCTGAGGACCGCTGTGGTTTGTGGCTTATTCGCAAACACCTGCGACTTAAGAAAACCCCACAAGAAAAAGTCTAACGTGGTCAAATCGCACGATCTCGGTGGCCAGTTCACACCACCTCCACCTGAAGATGATTTTTCGATGAAAATTAGGCTCAGTTTCCAACTGCTCCAGAGCTCATTCAGCGACCACACGTCGTTGTCTATGGTCGTTTACCTTCAGTTCCTGGGGACGCGAAATCGACTGCCTCGGATTCTCCTGCACACTCTCACGGAGAGCGGCGATGTTTTCGGCAGATCTTGCGTTTCGTCGACGTACGGGTGTTGGTTGATCGTTTACTGAACCAGTGGACTCAAATTTATCCACCACATTGTCCTCTCGGTAGGACGATCATGGGGCGAAGCGCGCGGTACGTTGCCCGAACAGAACACCCATTTTGATCAAACAATTTTATTATTTGCACGTGTTGTTGAATGCTATATCCATCCATGGTGATTTGGCAAAACAGACTGAATAAATGACAACTAATTTGACAGATGTAGCTTCAACAAGATGACCGTTATCAACGGTCAAAGTTCGGAAGTCTCTGTTGGAAGACACTTTACAATCAAATGTTAGGTTTTTTAATTTAAGTTTGTCACTGACAGCTGTCACAATTTAAAGTACAATTTAAAAGTATCAGAGTTTTGTCAATCCTACTATAGAAAATACTTAAAAATAGTCTACTCTAATAAGTAAAGCTGGAATTATATGAAAATGTATATTTTTGATATATAATATGTTTACCAAATTCTTGCAGATATATGCGAATCACGTAAAAAGAAAGCATTTGCCACTACTTTTGTTTGGCATATCTTGCATATAAATACTGCTTTGAGCAGATTTAATATGAAATTGCGTTTTGTTCAAATTTTATATTCGTTTCTAAAGTGCATTGTAAAAAACATATAAAGCCATTTATTCATAATATATCAAAATTACACTAACAGTCCGTATGAGCATTTCCGTACAACGGAAATTCCCAAATTTGTGTTTATCAAGTCGGGGAAGTTCCAGTGAATATATGAACAAAGAGGTTGACCTATAGGTAAGTCATATCGCCTGTTGCTTTTAGTTAGTTCTCGAAAGTATGTGTACACGTAATTGAGACCTTGTTATTTTTTAAATATCGAAATCATATTCACATATGTCGATCTGGATAAAACATTATCCTGAACTTTGTGTAGATAATAGTAGAGTGTTTTGTAAGTATTGCAGTAAAATTGTAACTTTATATTTATTTACGTTTAATTTCATATTTTAATACCTGCAGTTAATTATTGTAGATTCGATGTGACAAAAAATTTCAATTAACGCAGCATGTATGAACTAATTTGCATAAAAGAAATATCAAAAGATTTAAAAATGCACCACAAGCTACTGTGAATCAAGCGTTTACTTCAAAAGTAAGAATATAGAACAGAATAGATTCCACTATCGCTTGTGTAACGCCTTCTTAAGTGCAAACATTCCACTTTCAAAGTTAGGTAATTCAAAATTCAAATTTTTTTAGCAAACTATACGAAACTTTCAGTTCCTTGTCTCTTAACTACAAGAAAAAGGTATATTAATCTATGATGAAAATTAAGGAAACAATAGGTGAAAATTATATTTATTTCGTAGTCGATGAGACAACAGACAGTTGTGGACGCTATACTGCCAACTTATGGCATTTTAAATGAAAATTGCGCCGGCCAATCCTTTTTAATTGGTGCAGAAGAATTGGAGAAAACAGATAACTTAACCATAACAAGATTTATAAACGATAGTTTAATTAGGTTTTATTTGACGAATGCCGTTCCAACTGACATGATATTACTGACGTTACCGGATGCTGCGACATATATGGTGAAGTCAGCACAGCATTTAAAGATATTTTACCCGAATCTGATGCACGTAACGTGTTTGGCCCATGCCGTTAACAGAGTAGCAGAAGAAATATGTTACACATTTCCAGATATTAATTCATTGATCAATTTGACAAATAAAGAATTTATTAAAGCACCGCTGAGGGTTCAAGCATACAAAAATAAGTTACCCGGTCTGGTACTGCCACCACAACCCATAATAACAAGATGGGGCACGTGGCTTGATGCCGCTGTATTTTAAGCAGATACCTTTGAACAGATAAGAGAATTCATTCTCTCATTTTCAAACGACTCGAAAGCAATTGCAGATTTTAAAGATATGCTAAATAAACCGCAAATGCGGCAAGAGTTAGCTTTTATCAAAGCAAACTATGGTTTTATTAGTGAAACATTACGAAAACTTGAAACTCAAGGTGTTGAACTTAGTGAATCGATAGAATTAATTCAAAGTGTCAAGAATACAATTTATAATGTGAGAGGATAGCTGTTCAAAATTAAATTAACACAAGTTCTAGAGAAAAACGAGGGCTTTAACCAGCCTAGTAGAATTTCCAGTGTGTTGCAGGGAAACTACAAAGCGATTTGCAAATATAAGTATGCGCCAATTACATCAATTGACGTTGAGTGAAGCTTTTCAGCATACAATCTATTACTAATGGATCGCAGAAGATCATTTTTAGTTGAGAATTTAGAATAGCATTCAATTGTAAATGTTTACAATATTATACAAAGGCACATATAAATACAAAGAGTTATAAGAAGTCTATAAGAAGGGTAGCAAATCATTGTGGTATTAATAAAAATACAGTCATGAGAGTGATGATAAAATGAGAACATGGAGGAAGTGTAAGAATAAAAGAAGGTTCGAGACATAAAAAAATTCGACCATTGATCAAGATGTAGCTATCTTAAATTATTTAAGGGAAAATCAATTTGGAATGGCGAGGGATGCATTAATTGCAAAAAACTTTCCGGCTTCCCAGTCAACGGTACGTCGAAGGGTTAACAGTTCAATTTGAAAAAGTCGGCAAGTGCAAAATTATATTGACGGAAGGACAGAAGCAATCACGTATCATATTTTGGTTAAATTATAATAATAATAATAATATTGATTTATTTACTCAACAGATTAACAGAATCCAGTTACAGGGTAACAATTATATGATATATAAAACTATGCGTTAGCAATTAACATAGTACAGTAAAAGTAAATAAAGAAAAATTAATAAAATTATTTAAACAAACTAAACAGAAAAATTAAGAAAAAAAGAAATCACTGGATTAATTGGACGAAAACAAAGAAAAATAATAATATTAATAATAACTATACTTTCCGGAAAGGATCGGAATACAGCCGATGAGCATTGCAGCATATATGCAACAATGGATTTCGGAAGAGATCTATTGGATCCTACGAGAGTACTCAAACTTTCCCTGAGGAGGATAGTGGCTTTTATCGAGGACACAAGACTAACAGAGTGGAACTGAGAGATCTATTGTGGGTAGTACAAAGAGTACTAGATTTACGTTGTGTTTGGTATTGCTGGGGCTTTACGTAATGAAGAACTATTGAATTTAAAAGTAAGTGACATAGACAATAAAGAAACAATGCTGGTTGTTCATATAACTAAAACAAAGACCAATAGACCTCGATTGTTTGTGATCACTACAGAGTTTGAAGGAAAAGTAAAATCCGTAGAATTATTTAACTAATATTTAGCTCTGCGTCCCAAGCAGATGCCCCACCGACCGACTTTCCGTAACTTATATAAATGGAAAATGAACAGTCCAGCCAATTGGAATCCATCCAGAAAAATTGCCAACTATCTACATTTGCCAGAGCCATAACTTTATACGACATTGTTTTCGTTGAACGTCCGCCACTCTCTTTGCCAACGCAGGCGGCGGTAAGGAAAATTTAAAACGCCACAGAGGATAGAAAAGCGACACGATTGCAGGTTCCTATGTTGAGGAATCTGTGCTCAATAAAATGAAAATTGCAAAGACGATTTTAGGTGAAAGTCAAGCTAACAGCATAGTTACAAATGATAATTCTACTAATGGTTTACAAGTAATTAACATAGCAGAATAATTGAAACATACATGAGTAGGTAAACCCCACCAGTTTTGTATAATACAAAGGTATTTTTAATAATATAAAATATTATAATTAATTATTGTGTTGTTCTTCACACCAGATTTTTAGTAATATTTTATATTATTAAAAATACCTTTGTAATTAACATAGATAATAATCCTCAAGCATGTTCAATTGAAACTTCTTCCACTGCAGGAATTAATTTTTATAATGCGCCAGGTCAGGTTGTTCGTTTACTGTTAATATATCAAGTAATAAGTAGATTTGTTTTTTATTCGCTGTTATTTTTCTGTGCTTACTTTGTCATAATAAAATGTGATAAGTTATAATATGTCCATTTTTTTTAATATAAATTTTTACGGTTGGCGATAAATTTTTTATGCACCACATCAGTAAAGTGACTTTATTGACCTCGCCTATTACTCGTTCACTAAAGTATCACTTTACTGACTTGGTACATAAATAAATATGTATTGTAGAAAAAACTAATTTTATCGATTATTAAATTAGAACGAACTGAAATGCCAACATTGAAATATGAAAAAAAGCGTATTGAAATGAAGCTCATTTCGATACTGTTGTGGATTTCATAATGAGTTCATTACGAACGCAAAATAGAAAATATCTATTTAAGTCAGAAGTAATTTAAGGACGTATTAACATTCGAGGTAGGCCAGTATCTTGTTGTCTGCCGAGAATGTTAGTAGTCGACACATTTCATATGACTTATTATAGCTTTCCTGCTTCCGTCAGAAATTAATCTATAATTTTTAAGAAATCGTTTTGGTTTGTCACCTGTCACAATTAATTTTCATTTGAAACCATTTTCGGGAATCGTGTTACCTGTGTTATCATGTCATACGAATAGTTGACATTATAAAGATGATTAAAAATTGCATCAAACGCTGAAGATTAATTCAAAATGGATTAATGAAATAGAAAAAACAGCAAAAAATCGTAATTTTGTATATATTTCATAATAAAAACGTTCAGTTTTGATATTCCTAATTTTTACTCTAAATAAACTTATGAACCCGAATCATGAGTTGCTCATTATTATACTAGGAATTTTCGTCATAATACAATATGATCAAATATTTCTACCCTCTAGAAGGCCATGAAATTCTTCTTCTTTAAACTTAAGTTGGCAATATAAATTTAAAAATGTGTTTTAAGTGTAAGTCGTGCAGGTTAGGTTCTACCGTTGATAGATTAATGTCAATAAACCAATACAGTACACATAATGACAAATGTATTTTATTTGTCACTACCAACATGATACCTTGAATAAATAATTTCATGGCTAACTAGAGGATAAATTTATTTGATCATATGGTATTAAGTTCCGTTGTCGAGACAAAACTACAAACAAATGTTATAGTCGACTTACATGCTATGTAACTAGGGTTGTATCACTGATTTACATGATCGGCAGCGGGAAATAACTGTTTAAGTCACAAGGAATGTAAGGACGTATTGATATTCGAGGTAGGTAAATACAAGCTGAAGTGAAACCGAAGCTTATTGCCTGCCAATAATATTAATAGTCGATACATATCGTGTGACTTGCCGTCAACCACAGTGGAAGATATGAAGTTTAGAATAAGACGTATATTTAAATGTATTGATGAAAATATGCTTCAAAGGGTGCATCAAAATTTTATTCGCAGGCTTACTGTCTGTCAAGAACAAAATGGTGGACATATTGAACACCTAGTCTAGTGAGTGTCATTTAGCAGTAGTTTTGTGTAACCCTGGAAGTAGGCTACAGTCGTGATACAGTTCGCTGTCACCGGTTTATACGCCCATTGCTCAGAACTATTTTTAGTTTCATTAGTTTTTCAACAGCATATGTTCACTGAATAAGATGAAATACTATGTAAGTATAAACAATTCAAATTAAAGTTCTTGTTGTGAAAAATTCGTTTTTAAAACATGAGGAAACACACACGTAATTGACTTAGAGAGCAAATTTATTGCAGATAGGTATATGATATGCTTAAGTAAAAATAAAGTGCTTTACTTTAGGAGTAAAATAACATAAAAAGCACAATGTATTCCATTTAAAAAAATGAAGATTCTTCCATCTGAAATTTGTGATGTTGCTTTCCCATTTCTGAACACTCTGTATCAACAATTCGTAAAAGTTTTCGGAAGTATAAACTACTCATATACCAAAAATTTTGTTTCCAGGATCAAACATAAGTAAGATATGACTTAGTAAAATAGTACCTGCACATGACATTTATTAGAGAAAATGTTAAATATTTCAAATATTATTACATTTAGGTATAGATAATGGTATATGAGAAGCATGTAGATGTTATAGCAGAATCTAAAAATAGAATAAAATAGAATGAAATATATAGTTTGAAAAAATTAAGTTAGATTCAGTACTGCTATTCTGGGACAAGTTCTATAAACGACAGTATTTTTAGGCTTTGCCCCTTTATGAACTAAACAACACTTGTTCTTTGTACCTTCAAATTGTATCGAGATATCGACCGACACCACACTATTGGGACACCCGGTATATTTCATAATAAAAATGTTGAGTTTGATAATTTTTGCTCCAAATAAACTTTTGAATTAGAATCATGAGTTGTTCATTATTATCCTAGGAATTTTTATAATAATATTAAGTTCCGTTGTCAAGACGAAACTACATAATCAACTTATACGCTGTCCCTAGGGTTGTATCACTGATTTACATGATCGGCAGCAGGAAATAAATATTTATGATACAAGTGTTAGAAGTGAAACTAGTTGCTTAATTAAGTAGGTATGGTTACTATGGATTGATTTATTGACAAGTTTGTGAACAAAAATTAGTGAGAACAAGTGCGACGATATCTGAGCAGAACTCAGCTGAGAAAACCCGATCTGTATTAGTAAGTAACGTACAACAAAGATATGACAAATTTAATTAACCATTGTTAAAAATAACCATACTGAAAACAAAAATATAAATTAAATCATAATGCTGACATATGAATTAAAAAAGTTGAAAGTGAAAGAAATAGATTCTTTCTACATTATACGACGCTAATTATTCGAATTTTTCACCGAAAAAAAATGTTCGAATCCTGCTTAATGGCGATTTTTTTTCGGTAAAGAAATTCAAATAATTAGCGTTGTAAAATGTAGAAAGCATTTGTTTCATTCACATTACTTCGCTAAAATGCAATTAGTTTGCTACAAATTGGCCGACTACGGTCAACAATATTAATATCTGTTTCTTAATGCGATTTAAGACTTTCCCGACGATTCGAAACTTCAGTCCTTAATAGCTTAATGGTAAAAGCAGTGGTCCGGCAAACCAATGGACGCAGGTTCGAATCCTGCTTCAGAGATAATTTTTTTCAATAAAATAATTCGAATAATTAGCGTCGTTAAATATAGAAAGCATTTATTTCATTTACTTTACTTCGCGAAAATGCAATTGATTTACTACAAAGTCGAAAGTGTTCATTCAGATGATGTTCTCAATATTTTCTGCATAAGGTAATGCATTAAATTGTGAAGATTGGACCAATATTTCTCTATCAAACAGGTAGTTTTGATTGTGAATTATTTCCGAGGATGCGGAAGTCAGAAACTGTGGAAAACGAAGATTAATGATATTGAAGGTAAGTTTACTGTTGGTTAACTCCAACTCGTCAGTAAATAAAATTAATATTGTAAATAACGCAAAATAATATCTTGGAAACATGTAGCACAGCTATTTAATTGTCACTTTTTACTTTCTGTTTGTTTAGTAGGAAGTAATTTGTTTTAATTGTGATACAAGGCATTAATGGTTAGACCGGTCTCCGGCAAAATTGAAGACTGTTTTTAATTTAAATGATCATAAATTATAATTTCTTAAATATAATTCTAAATACACCTATTTATTAAAACTAGTACTCACTGATTTTGTATTATTATTATCGATGACTACAATGTTGAAATTGAATTGTCAGCCAATATACTTCTTCTGCACTGGTTGTCGTTGAGATTAAATTATACATATGACCTGTTTGACAAACTCGTAAAATGGTGGGGACTCGACGTAGATAAAATCATAATAATTATCAGCGTTAGGGAAACTCAATTGTACTGGATTGTACATTTTCATCGTCTATGTAATTAACTTTACTTCATTGTACGAAGCTGTCCATGGTATCCTCGAGGAGATTTTCGAACAAAAGTGACTGTCTTTGAAGATTTGTTTTAAATGTATACTAATTATTCAAAAAATAAAACTAATGCGCTAACGACAAGAAATAAGTACTAAACTTCTAGCTTCAAAAATTGTAATCCACTACAATATTGTTTCACCACACAATAGCTTTATCAGGTGGAGGAAAAACTAAATATACCCATACCTCGTTATAAGGTCACTCTTTATACAGCATTTCGCTAAAACGGCCTTTTTTAATTATGACACTTTTTCGATTTACGGCCTAAATGTTTCATTATACGGCCAATAGCTTGGTTGTATTTGCTTTATTTTTTATGTGTACATTAGAGTGTCCCTTATTTCAAAATTTTTTGAAATGTTGAAACGGTACCCTCTCATTTTTTTCCATTGGAATAGAAAATAACTCACGTAAAATTTTACGCCCTCATGACCACGCCTTCCCTAAGCGACGGGGCCTTAAAATGCGAAATATGCATTTTTTCTATGATCGAGCTATTTTTGGACTTAAAAATTTTTGTTTTGTTTATTTTTATGATAAATAAAAGAATTAGAAAATACGAGCTTTACTTCTTTTCAATCGGAGAAGAAATAAAATTATTACTACGATTACTTAGAACGATAAGAACGTCACCAAAGCTACAGCTACTATCCAATTTGTGGATTTGTGTTTTTCTTTGGTTTGTAAACTTTGTATGCAACAAGAAATGATTAAAACAGTCAAACAAAAGAAAAAGAAGAAATAAGAAAACTTTTTTGCAAAGGCAGCGGGAACCTGGTAGACCGGGTTCTTTGGTAGGAGTAGATTACAATCTATGGCGAAGAGAAGAGAGAAAAAAATCGCGGTTATTAACAGAAAGAAACATAAAGGAAAATGAAACAACAGCCAAATCACCTAATTCTAGTTTCTCATCGGATTCGGCATCCATGAATTCAGTTGAAAATCATCTAGATCACAGTCCACAGCATAGGGAAGAAAATTTATTGCCTTTGCAAAAAAAGGGAAAAAAGAATTTTCTTTCTCCGAAACTTGTGGCTGCCCTCGATAGATGTTAGTTGAGTATGCGTGACTCCGTCTATATTCTGGAAGCAGCATTAGAAGCTGTTAGACATAATGTAAACGAATTTATAATGAATAAAACTTCCATGCAAAGAATAAGAACACAGATGAGAAAAGAACGTGCCGAACAAACTAAGACAGATTTTAAAAATAATGCTCCTGAAATGGTCACTATTCATTGGGATGGGAAATTATTGCCTGCAATAAATGCACAAAATGTTAAAGAAGAGCGGCTTACAATTGTGATCACATATGAAAATGAGGAGAAACTTATCGCAGTGCCTAAATTAGATCATGCAAGTGGAAGAGAACAGGCTGCAGCTGTACTAAATGCAATAAATGATTGGCAACTCTTCGATATAGTTCAAATTATGTGCTGTGACACCACAGCTTCTAACACGGGTCGCTTTAATGGTGTGCTCTACTGGAATAATCACTAAAAAGAGAACTTATTTTATTTGGGTGCAGGCATCATGTATACGAGTTGGTGTTGAAAACTGTATTTGAAACCAAAATCCCTCAAGTGACGCTTAGCGCTGATGTACCGATCTTTAAAAAGTTGAAAAACAATTGGAACAATATTAAGCAAAAGAATTTTCAAAATGGTACCTCCATGTCAAATCAGCATTTTCAACCATCGCAAATTGACAGCTTGACTAGCTTTTATCTTTCTGAACTCGAAAAACCAATTGTGAGAGGTGATTACCGTGAATTGATCGAGCTTTCGATATTATTTTTGAGTGGAAATTATAATAACAAATTTAAAATAAAACTTCCTGGCGCTATGCATCAAGCACGATGGATGGCAAGAGCTATTTATGCGATAAAAATGTTCTTATTTCGCGATCAGCTAAATTTAACCAGAAAAGAGAACGAAGGATTGCAAGAAGTTTGTCTATTCATTGTAACAACTTACGTTAAACCATGGATCCAATGCAACTTAGCCGTAAAAGCTCCCCACCAAGACTTGTGTTTCATAAAAGCTGTTACGAATTATGAATTGCCCCGTTCAAAAATGTTGTATGATCTTGGATTAACGGCGTCAATTCTTCGAATTGTGTCGTTGATATAACAATATTTGTCGAAATTTGTTTTTTAACACAAAAGCTTTAATTTTAATTTTTTAGATGAATTTCTTATTTTCAATTATTATCTTAATGGTACGTTTTCCTCATGAAGCTGTTTAGTTTTATTAAAATAAAAACTTGTTAAAAAAAAGAAATTTAAAAAAGTTATAAAAGAATAAAGGAACATTTTTAGGGCCCGCACCATAGGGAAGGCGTGGTCGTGCGGGCGTAAAAATTTGCATGAGTTATATTTACGTCAAATAGTAAAAAATGGTAGAGCACCGTAAAAATTTTAAAACAAAAAACTTAAAAACACCTATGAGGTCTACTCCAGTGCTTATAAGCAGATCCAACCGATTTTCTTGTGTAGCGAAAATTGATCTGCAGGCGTCATAGCCCACTCCACATGGGGCTACCTCCATCTATGTTCTACTAATTTAAATTTCTTCATCATAGCAATAAACAAAAGCATTGCAGATTCAAACAAATCGAAATCATACGAACAATTCATAGTGCTATCTTCAGAGCCCCGTCGCTTAGGGAAGGCATGGTCGGGGAGGCGAAAAATTTTACGTGAGTTATTTTCTAGTCCAATGGAAAAAAATGAGAGGGTACCGTTTCAACATTTCAAAAAATTTTAAAATAAGGGACACTCTAGTGTACATATTATTCGTAACTGAGCAAATAGGAACGCGCACGACGAGAGAGACTAAACGTTCGTAAACGTTTATAAAACGGAGAACCCCAAAATGACGTTTTGATAAAAAAAAGCAAAAACACACAAGAACGCAGCATTTGATGTAAATTGCGCATGGCAGTAACAAGCATAGTTATTAATTACTGAATTAATAACACAATTAGTACGTTTTTAAATTAATTCAATAATTCTTTTAAATATAATCGTTCCGTTTTTAGTAAAAATGCCACCGAAACGTGCATTCAATTTGGAGATTGATGCTGCTAATAATAAGAAGAGAAGCCGAAAATCTGTCACATTAGAGACCAAATTAGAAGTTTTACGTCGTGTTGAAGGTGGTGAGAAAATTATTCAAATTTGTAATGCAATGGGACTCGCAAAGTCTATCATTAAAACTATTCGTGATAGAAAAAAATAAATTGAAATACATTCGCTGTCCGCTACACCTTCAAGTGTTTCAAAATTAACTCGCCAAAGAAGCAGTGTTATGGTAAAAATTGAAAAATTATTAGTTATATGAATTGAAGACAATAATGAACGACGGATGCCAATGAACCAGATGACTATCCATTAAAAAGCCAAACGTATTTTCGAAAATTTAAAGAGAGAGGATAATGATGAGTCTGCGAAAGATGAAAAATTTGAAGCAAGCCGAGGTTGGTTTGAAAAATTCAAAAATCGCCACAATTTGCATAATTAAAAATGAAAGGCGAAAAAGCTAGTGCCGATGATAATACAGGCAGAGAATATCCCAACACTTTGAAAAAAAAATATAGAAAGAGGTGGATACCAACCAGAACAAGTTTTTAATGTAGACGATACAGGACTTTATTGGAAGCGAATGCCGGAAAGAACATTCATTTTAAAATCTGAAAAGTCTACATCTGGATATAAGGTCTCTAAAGAACGAGTAACGTTGCTTCTTGCTTGGTGCAAATGCTGCAGGGGATTTTAAGCTAAAACCACTGTTAGTATATCATTCAGAAAATCCAAGCTGTTTTAAAGGGCTGAACAAGAAACAATTGTCTCTTATTTGGAAATCCAATAAAAAGGCTGCATGACTAAGATTCTTTTCGATGACTAGTTTAAAAATAACTTTTGGCCAGAAGTAAAAAATATTTATAGGAGAACTTGAGCAACAAGGCATTGCTCATTTTGGATAATGCTCCAGGGCACCCTGTTAATTTACCAGAATTATTAGAAGATGTGGAGATTGGGTACCTTCCCAAAAATACAACAGCTCTGATCCAACCAATAGATCAGGGGTGCTATAGCAAATTTTAAGGCTTATGATTTACGCAAAACTTTTCGCAAACTTATTCAGCAAACCGATGATGAATCTTCGATAAAACAATTTTGGAAAAATTAGAATATCAAAGATGCCGTGTACAACATCAGCGAATCATGGAAAGCCTTAAAATCAACCACAATGAACCATGTTTGGATACAAATATGGCCAGAATGCATAAAATCTAATGAGTCTGAAGTTAATTCTTTTCCTGAAGTTCAACAAAACATATTGAGCTTAGCAAAAGATCTTGGTTTTGTAGAAGAAGGTGACTTGATTGACTCGCTGGATGCTGACAGAGAACCTCTTTCAAACGAGGAGTTGATCCAGTTAGTAACCGAACAAACTCTTGATGAGGAGCCAGAGCCTGCTATATCAAGGCAGCTAACAGCAAAAACCTTGACGAATGCGCTTTCTTATTTCGAGAAGGGAATGAACATCCTTCTTCAAAATGATCCCGACGAAGAACGCAGCGATAAAGTATCTCGAGAAGTAAATTCAGCCATTAGATGTTACAAAACGTTGCAAAAAGAAGCAGAAAGGAGGGTGAAGCTGACAAAGTTGGACGAATATTTTAAGTTAAGTCATTCAACAACAACGGAAATTGACGACGGCAGCATTTTAGCAGATTAAAAAAGCTTCCAATGATTTTATAATTTTTGTATGTGAATATGATCTCTTTTGTTTTTCTTTTTTAACTATGTAATGTGTTCATTTTATGTATGTATTCTTATTTGTTGTGTTATTTTATTTTTAAGTAAGTATGTATTTTTATAGAGAACTAAAAGAATAAAATGTCTGATGAACTAAATCCTTTAAATATTTTTTTTTAATTGGGACCGATCTGATTGAATTTGTATGGATTTGTATGAAAATAATTGATTCGTTAAACGGCTTTTCGCTTTACGGTCCACTTTTTCGGAGCGTATCTAGGCCGCTAAGCAAGGTATGGGTATATTTTAAATAAAAGTTTTAATATTTATGTACAAATTATTGGGAAAAACTGGTGGTGGAAAATTTTTTTACAATTTTAAATTTAGTAGAGAGGGGAGTTGTTTAAATCTATCTAATTGGTCATTTCTAAATTTTCTAACAAGTTAAGTTTTCTGCTTTTATCTTGAATATGGTTAAATCTGTATTAAATCTATGTTCTTTCATCCTAATTTTGAACGCCCTCCACAAGTTCTATTACCCCTTCGTTACACAAAAATTGACATCTATTTAAACTTTTTTTCAATCGAGGGAACAGATAACACCTGAGGGTCTAAGTATGGGAAATAGGGCGGGTGTTTCAGTAATTAGAATCCTAGATCTCGAATTGTATTCATGGTAATGCGCGATTTGTGTGCAGGGGCATTGTCCTGCAAAAGCAACACACCTTTCGCTAACATGCCACGTCTTGTTTCCTTAATTTTCTCTAAATTAAGTTAGTAATTTAGAATAAGAATCTCCAGTGATGGTCTGATCTTATTGAGGTAACCGATCATAATTACTCCACGGATATCCCAAAAAACTGAAGCATGAACTTTTCCAGCGGATTTTTGGACTCGAAACTTCTTAGGCCTTGAAGAACCACGATGCTTCCACTCTATTAATTGTTTTGTTTCTTTGTCGTAAAAATGGACCATGTCTCATCCATAGTCACAAGACAGTTCAAAAAATCTGGGTCTCCTTCAAAACGGGCACACATATCTAAATCGACATGAACTATATGATGGACGCGTTTCGGAATTTCGGAATCACTGGAAATGGACATACAAACAATATGACTCTTAATTCAACTCGCCTTTGTTTCACGATGCCAGTCTCGACCTTGTTCCATATCATATACGAAAAAATAAACAGAATCTTTTACAAAAATTACGTAGTATGTAATTAACAATTAAAACAATAAATAAAAGAAACTAATTCACCGTACTTACAAAATATAAATTAATAAATAAAAGAAATTATAAAAACTCCTCTCGCTTCTATCTACGCCAATGTAGAAAGGAATTTAAGTGTAATATTGAAGTAACTGCGACACAATTCAGCGACAAAAAACAGATGTGCTGTTAAGCGAATGAATAGTCCTATTCTGCGTGTTTTACTTACCGATATTACAGACTTTTTATATGGTCCATCGTAATTTCGGCCTGATGCGTCCGTTCCCTAATAATAACTAAAGTAGGACACCTATTTCTACATATTCAATGTAACACCTCATTAATTGCTGCATCTTTCGCATTCTAGTTTAGTTCAGTAACTAGGTTAGCATAACATTAAATAAGTAAGTAGGTTATTAAGTAAGTAGACATGATATATATACTGAAGGTAGAGAAGGAGCCAGTATTGTTAGTCTAATCTGATCTAATCGATATTGTACATATGAACATCGTGACATGTAATGTTATATATCATGTTAAATATTTATTAAATGTTGTTTTGTATTGTTTCCGAGTTATTATTTATTTTACCAATAAAGCCGGCCACTAATGAATCCGCCTCGGAGATGAAACGATAACGAGGACCAGGGGACATTACAAAAACTTCAAGGACAACGTTTTGGTGTTTCTTGAATTTAATATCTTTATGTCGGCTTACCACTCGCTCTGGACCTTTAACGCTCATAATCACATTGTTTTAAATGATTTTCATTATTGTTACGACGCTACAGCTAGACCGGAACACAAAATCAATTAGACATTTTTAACAATTTGCATAGCGGCTTTCCATTGAAGAATCTTCTTTCGAATTTGGCCATGGTTAAAGTGTATTTCTAGGAATTTAGCTGGTGAAATTTCCAGCTACTTGTGAAGTTTCACAAAAACTATGTTTTAAAGTTGGAAATTTTTACGAAACTTGTAAAAAACTGACAACATGTATTAGCAAAACAAGAAAATATACTCCGATCTCGGCTAAATCCCCCTAGAAAAACTATTTATTTTTTCTGCTATAAAATTACATTTTACTTTTTAATCTTAAATCGAAAGTTTATCGAAACTTTTCTAGAAATTTTTCAAGAAGACTAGAAATTGTTTTTCATTACAAACGTTACATATTCTCAAAAACTTTTAAAAATGAATATAGGTTAAACAAACCAATTCTTCGTATCAAACATATCAGTAAAATGTTAATATAAAAAGCTTTTTCTCTTTAGATCTCAATCATTACTATCTCAACACTTTCGGTATAATATCATTCTAAAATTAAAAGGGAACATTCGTAGAAGTAAACAAAGCTTCGTACTAAAATAATTTATTTCAATAATGTTTGCAGATATTATTAAAAATATGGTGTGAAGAACACAAATACAGGTTCATTATTAATATTTTTGTGAACGTGTCCGAATATATCCCTCCCCAGAGACGTAGATATGTATTTCGCCTTTCTACAGGCTCATCGGTACGCTCCTGCTGGAGAAAGGATATCTTCAGACACATTCACAAAAAGAACCACTTCGCCATATCACAGAAATTACCCAGACCGAGCCTAGAAGTCAATTCAGGGCTGCCTGTTGTCAGACAGCCGAAGTACCTCGCCCTGTCCACATAACCAATGCGAGCCAACGACGCCCTTCCAAAGGTGGCACAGCCATCTCTCTAGAAACTGTATTTTGTTTGTGCCTTCACTCATACTATGGACTAACAGCATGTGTAATGTATCAGAATGATTTAAACATACATGAGAAGGTAAACCCCACCAGTCTTGTATAATACAAAGGTATTTTTAATAATATAAAATATTATTAAAAATCTGGTGTGAAGAACACAAATACAGGTTCACGGACACGTTCACAAAAAATATTAATAGTGAACCTGTATTTGTGTTCTTCACACCAGATTTTTAATAATATTTTATATTATTAAAAATACAAAAGTATTTTTAATAATATAAAATATTATTAAAAATGGGGTGTGAAGAACACAATACAAGTTTTACAACTAATCAACGTGTTTTTCTATAGACGTTACCGTCTATAGAAAAACACGTTGCTTAGTTCGGCAGTTATTATGTAGACAGCGCTGAATATTCTTTCACGCTCTGTCTTAATAATTTCTGGTTGATAGTAAGGTAGTTGTGTTTGGTTGAATGTATCTCTTCTCCAGCAGGGTCGTACCGACGATCCTGTAGAAAGGTGAAATACGTATCTGCATCTCTGGAGAGGAGATACATTCACAAATATATAACTTGTATAGTGTTCTTCACACCCCATTTTTAATAATATTTTATATTATTAAAAATACTTTTGTATTATACAAATTGGTGTGGTTTTTACCCACTCATGTATGTTTCAAATTATTTTGTTATTAAAAATACTTTTGTATTATATAAAACTGGTGGGGTTTACCTACTCATGTATGTTTCAATTATTCTAATGTATGGGGACTAAAAATCATTTCACAGCAGTCAAATATTAATACTGGTAGGTATTCTTCGCGTCAAACATATCAGTTAAGTGTTAATATAAAAAAGCTTTCATTGTTTCCATCTAAATGATTAATTTCCCTACTCTGCCATGTAATAATATTCTAAGGTCAATCTGTAAGACTTTCAGAAATAAATAAAACTTCAAACGAAAATTATTTATTTAAAAAATGTATGGAAATATACAATCATTTCAGACCAGACAAATCTTAGTACTTGTAGCTGGATGTGTCTAACTTTTTCTTGGTTATTTGCTCATCAATCCATTTCCTAAATAATTGTACATTAACATATACACCAGGTACTTGATTTTGACCACAGCCTATGCCCCATGACACTATTCCGATATGTTGATATCTGTCTTTTTGACCTGGTATCAGGCACGCCAATGGACCGCCTCCGTCACCTGTGCAAGTGTCCTTTTCTGCTTTACCACCAGCACAAATGAAACTTTTGTGTAGTTGAAAATACCGACCTAATCTCGTTCTTCTCAATTGTGTTCTACAGGTACTTCTCGAAACTATGGGCAATTCTATTTTTTTCAAAATAGTTTGGTATTTTCCTTCTTTGCCAAAAACATTTTTACCCCAACCAGCTGCGATACATTGCGTGCCACTAGGAACAACGAAATCTTGATCGGGTAGACAAAGTGTGTTCACGGTTTCGGTGATATTTAACGGACTGTCGAGAAACAAAATTGCTACGTCATTGAATAATGCACGTGCATAATACTTATCATGGATAACGATAGTTTCTACGAAGCGATCTTGGTGCGGAATTAATTCTTTCGTTGTTTGAATATCCCATTCTCCAGCACGAATTTTATATTTTTGCGAGCGCGAAGGTACACAATGAGCAGCTGTTAGAACGACCTGGGGATGTATTAAAGTACCACCGCATTTGTAAACCGTCAATATAGTATCATTCCCAGCATTTAATTCTTCCGCCAATACAGCTACCATCCATGGAAATTCGCCAATTTGTGCCTCACTGTCCTCATCTCCCTGAATACGAAAAGCAAAGCTCTCTGAATTCCGGTAACCACATTCCTTAGGTGGTGCTGGCTTTGGTTTAATTAGATCCGGCAATTTACAACAGAGTTCATCAAAATTTGGACAATCATCTGCCTGTCTGAAAAAAAGTATATGTTTTAAGTTAAGTAAGTAAGAAAATATTGGGAAATGTATATAAATCTATATATATATATATAAGTAAAAATTTCATTAACGGGTGAGCGGTCTGTCAAGTAAAAATAAAACTCCTTTATTCCACTCTATATTTCATAACGCATTGGTTACTTCATCAGGAGTGTAATTCAGAGTTAAAATTTAGCAAATAACGGCACTAAACATGTTAAAATTCGTCAACTTTAAAACATCACATCAATATGTTGTTAGTTTGTCGTCAACCTCTTAAAAACAAATATCATCATATCATATTTGTTTTTAAGAGGTTGACGACAAACTAACAACATATTGATGTGATGCTTTAAAGTTGACGAATTTTAACATGTTTAGTGCCGTTATTTGCTAAATTTTATCTCTGAATTACACTCCTGATGAAGTAACCAATGCGTTATGAAATATAGAGTGGAATAAAGGAGTTTCATTTTTACTTGACAGACCGCTCACCCGTTAATGAAATTTTTACTTATACAGTACGGTCGATAATACTTTATAGTCTATATATATATATATATATATATATATATATATATATATATATATATATATAAATCAAAGACATTTCATTTGTTCTCTATAGACTCACAAACTATATAATCGATGGGTATTTATATCAATTTATACCTTATGCTGTAAAAACTGGTGAAAATGCCAAAAGAGATTTTGGTTTAGGTGATACAGTGGTCATCATTCTTTTGAACGTATTAGAAAATAAGTCGACTCATAAGGTATACTTTGATAACTTTTTTACGAGATACAAGCTATTAGTTCATCTAAAACGTCAAGGATACTTTGCTACTGGAACCATACGTGAGAACAGAATGCGGGAGTGCCCTTTAGAGACTTGTAAGTCTATAGGAAAAAAACCTCGTGGTACAATGGATTCTCGTTACGATCACGTAAATGAAATAAGCGTGGTCCGTTGGAATGGCAATTCTGTGGTTACAGTAGCAACCAATTGTGAGTCTGCACTGCCTAATGTGATTGTGAAGCGGTACAATCGTAGAGAAAAAAAAGACTTCTCTATACCACAACCAAATATGATTGTTAATTTTGTTAATTCCTTAATATTTGCCAATAAATTGTATATTTATAATATATATATATATATATATATATATATATATATAAATCAAAGACATTTCATTTGTTCTCTATAGACTCACAAACTACATAATCGATTTTGATAAAATTTTGTGTGTAATACAATTTATTGGCAAATATTAAAGAATTAACATAATGTGAAACATTAATTTCTATAGAATTTCTATATCAAAATGTCATTCTATTATTATTATATAAAAACCATGACAACGTGACATATAAAATATGACACATAAGTACAATAGTTATTTATGCACCAAGAGCGTTATGGGTATTATATTGCTCCGAGGTCGACGTTAATTCAGCCCTAGGGCCTCTGGCCCGAGGGATGAATGTCGACCGAGCAAAAAATTTTTTTTGTGTTACGTTAACGCAACTATGGGAATAAATGGGTTAAAAAACTCTGAAAAATGCCATACGTGCCGAAATATGTAAGTTAAGGTATCTTAAATAAATAAATCATATAATATATAATAATATATAAATAAATAATATATAAATTAAATAAATATTCAGACCTTAAATCACCAAATAAAGAAACTCTCCGGTGCATCTATGTACGGTTGCGACCCTTGAAAACTCAGATACTCGATTTGGACTTTGTAATTTGTGTAAATCAATGTAGAATGTGGAGACTTAATTGTTTGCAGTCGCAGCCTGCGCTGACAAAAAATCAACATAATTACTGGCGCCTATTAAGGCCGTTATGAACCCAATTACAAAATCGACACTGGTTAAAGATTACAAGCAAGTCCTCAACAGAGTGGTACAAGATAATACTGTGTCACTGATATGGTTGTCATACGGAGATTCAAGGCAATGAGCCAACAAACAATTCGCTACTGATGGAAGTGTTCAACCGAAAAAAAGCACCCGTCGAGCGACAGTCACGGGAAAAAATACTGAAGCCGCTCTGTTAGCTACAGTGGCTGTTAATCCTCATGTTAGCACAAGAGAAATAGTTCGCGATTCTGGATTGTCCCACACCAGTGCTTGGAAAATTTTAAAATATCAAAGTATCATCCATATCATGTGTCTTTACATCAAGATCCTCATGGCGTTGATTTCCAAAATCGGGTAACTTTTTGTCAGTGGGAATGTGAAAAATTACAAGAAAACTCCAATTTTTTTCATTAAGTGTTGTTCTCCGAAGAGGCGTCTTTCACAAACCACAGGGTTATTGGACGCAATATACATTACAGGAATGTTGAAAATCCGCACTGGCTTCGCCAAGTTGAACACCAGCGCTCTTGGACTGTCAACGTGCAGTGTGGAAAAATTGGGAACGAAGTCATCGGCCCCCACATTATCGAAGGCCACTTTAATGATGAAATGAACCGAGACATTTTGAAAAATGAATTGCCAGCACTATTTGAAGACGTTAGCTCAGAAGTGCGGTAGAGCATGTGGCTTCAACATGATGATTCAACAGGTGCTACAACTATTCGGTTGTAGCACCTGAAGTACTTAATCGTAATTGGATCGATAGAGATCCACCAGATCTTACTTTGCCAGATTTCTTTTTATGGGGTTATCTCAGATCCAAAGTATACACTCAAATACCAAAAACACGTGAAAATATGATTGAGTCAATCAGAAATGTTTATACCGAAATTCGAGAAGATACACTTCTCAGTTGTCTACACTAATTGGAAATGCGGATTAATAAGTGCATTGAAGTCGAAAGCCATCATTTTGAGTACTTACTTTAATTGAAAGATGATAAGACGAGGGAAAGTCTAGCACTCTGATAAGCGAGAGGCGAAGGGACTTACATAAATGAAGCGCCTTAACACGTGAGAGGCGAGGAGACGCAGGCTAACTAAGCACCCCAAGTTGGTACTACGTACATATCGTTGTTGTTGGGTTACGCTAAAACTTACTTATTCACCAGCAATTTACATTTCTACAGGTGACATTATTCTAGTTATTCGAAATTTATAAAATGAATAAAGTTTTTCTAAGACCAACTTAGAAGATTATTTACTAAGAAAACGTATTTTTTATTGCACACGTATTGCCAAATCGTATGCATAGGTTCTTAGTTCTTGAAATTTAAAAAAAGTGAATTTCATCGACTACAGCGCCATCTATCATGAATTGAAACGAATGTTTCAGACAATTCCTACGTACTTTTTCCAGTAGAATTCGTATGTGTAACAAAACCTGTTCGCGGACCTCTTCCGCGGGGGGTTGAGCTACCCACCAGGCGCGTCCCTAGGTGGCGGATGAGGGGACGGTCAGGTCTCTCTTGGGTGACCTGATTAGTGACAGTCATAAGCGGGATGGATAGGTCTAAAAACCTTCTAATCCTTAGCGAAAGCTGTCACCGCGGACCAGCTCTCCCAAGCTATGGTGTAAGGCAACGTGCTTAGAGCTGAAGGGCCACTGGGGTATATGTGGTCTTAAACGTTCCCCTTGAGTTATGTCGTAGTACATACAGTACAGTATAACTATATATACGCTATATGGTAACCGTGAGAAATGCAACCTTAGCGTATTTTCTTGGCGTTACTAAGAAATGCTCTCGCGTCGTACAAGATAAGAGAAAGTATAAATATATGTAACAGTGCTTTTAATTATTATTATATACGTTGTATTCCTTATAGTTAGGTAGCAATAGTATTTTAATCACATTTTGTAAACTCTGTAATTGTTTAATTAAAATAAAAACATTTTTTTGCAATTATAAAGTTATTCAAACAAAATTGGCGCAGTCAGTAGGATAGCTAACGATAATTATTATTGAAATAATAGTAATTTATCGGTTTGTTTCAACAATTAATTAGCTATTCAAAACAAGAACCGCAGTGAAAAGTGTTTGGCGTTATTCAAGAGGACCGAGTATTAGAGAAAGTTTGGACAGGCTACGGCACTTTACAGAGCAAAGTAGGCCGCCGTACTCGCTGTATCTAATATTCCAACGTCTGAAAATACGAAAACATCTTGCCAACCCCCGACGCAAGGTAGGTGTTGAACATTTTCCTTTTCTTCAACCATTTAGATATCAAGTGTGATTTTGAAAGACACGAGTTGAATTCACATAGATCGGTTAGGTCGTGAAATTAATATTTGTTCAAGTCTTATATAAGTCGAGAAAACAAAGAACGGAGAATAAAAATATTCTCAAGCAAACAAACGAACAAAACAAAACAATTTGAAACCAGAAATTAGTTTAGTAGTAGCACTTATATTTAAGAAGGAATATTTTTTTTCTAAATGCCGAAATCAGAATCAGCCTTAAGCAGTCGAAAAATGTCAGAATCAGATAAAATTCCACCTTATGTACCAATCAATGTTAATACGAATATACCAACAATGTCAAGTAGCACGCCTAGAACCCCTACAATTAATGCTGCCGATTTTATACAAAATTTTACAGGAAATCCCTTACATTTGGAAAGTTTCATTTCAATATGTAATAAATTTTATGATCAATATGGATGTACAGAAGACGAAAGTCTCACACAATTTGTTTCGAACGTTTTAATTTATAAACTTAGAGATGATGTGTTTTTGTTTTGCAACATAATTGTTTTGCAACATAATTTACAGATATTGGCTTGAAATTAGATTAACGTTAAGAGTACATTTCGGAGATCGGTTAGATAGACATGCTCTCGCACAAGAATTTAAAAGTACAATGAAAAATAGAAATGGAAATATTTTAGATTTTATGGACAGACTAAAAGCATTAAAAACAAGATTAACAGTGAAAGTAAACGCAGATGTAGATTTAAACGCGGAAAGAAAACTTTACTTATTAGAACAATTAGATAAAGACGCGATAGATATTTTAATGATAAATGCGGACTATGCTAGTAGATTTCTTTTACAAATGCAAAAACCTGCAAATTATACAGCTGCATGTACTATTGTTCACCAACAGTATTATACATGTCAACGTTTAGAAAGCTTATAATCACAGTCAATGAATGCAAATAAACCCCAACAATCTAATAAATTACCACCTAAACAGCATCATATGAATTACGTAACCAATAAAGTAACAAACTTTTACCCTAAATTTCAACAACCTCAATTTAATCACAGACAGTCAAATTTTCCACAAACTAACTTCATATCTAGACCAAATTTTAATTCATATCAATCAAATTCGTATCAATTAGCATCTAAGTTTCCGACAGGTCCAATAAGTAATATTCAACCAAGAATTGTAAAACATAATTTTCCCTCGAGTGAAAAAGTGTTTGGTAATCAAACAAATGTATTTAAACCTACAGGACAAATTCCAAAAAATAAGCCAGAACCAATGTCAGGTATTACAACGAATTCGAGTAGACAAACACGTCCTTTTATGGAAAATTCTTATAGGCCCCTTCAGACAAATGTCCCTAGACAATGTAACATAGCTGAGGAAATCTTTAATAACGAGATTTACTATATACATGAAACAAATGAAATGCCGGAAGAAGAAACAAGTGAAGAACAGTCATTTTCAGAGTTCAATATGTATAACGACCCTTATTTAGACGAATCACAATATATTCAGGAGAATCACTCCCAGTATTCCGAAGATTATATAAATACTATAAATAATCAAAACGAATATGGAATGTATGAACAGAATAACGAAAATTTTTAGATAGAAGCCTTGGAAAACAACAAATAGATTTAAATAATTTAGTCCCAAATTCATTACCATATATTAAGATACAAGATCCACCTATTAAATTACTCATTGATACAGGATGCCACCCATCATTATTAAGACCTTCAGTAGCAGAATTTTATTACCCTCATTCAATTTTTAAGTCAAATACCCCAATTCAAACATGCACAGGCACAAATCAATCACAATATAAAGCGGAAATTCATTATTTTAACGAATTTAAACCATTATCAGGAAAAATAGAATTTGTTTTGTTCCCTTTTCACGAATACTTCGATCGAATATTAGGAATAAAAGATTTAAGAAAAATGAAATTAAATTCTGATTTAAACAACCGTGTATTATATAATGATAAAATACAAATACCACTATATTACAGAACTGAGTTTGACACAAAGAAAATAGAAATTCCACCTTTTAGTTCGGTAATAAAGAAAATAGACACAAATTTACCTAATTGTGATGTTATAATCCCTAAAATAAAGACGGATGATGACACTTTATATATCCCCTCAGGAATATTACATATAGAAAATAATCAAGTTAAAGTTGAAATAGTAAATAAAAGATCAATTTCATAAAGCATAACTATAGATCGAGACTTATTACATGAGTACACGATTAAATTCAAAGAAACAAATTTCGAATGCCATCACATAGAAGAGTTTCAGGAAATTCAACCTGAGTGTAATAATAAAGAATCACCTAAAGATATTATAAATAAACTAAGAGTAAATCACCTAAATGCAGAAGAAAAAAATCATTTAAGTAAATTAGTTACAGAATTTTCCGATTTATTTCATGACAATAGTAAAAAATTAACATTTTCTAACCAAGTGAAACATCAAATAAAAACTACCGATGAAATCCCCGTACATACCAAATCGTACCGATACCCTTATATCCATAAGCAAGAAAGTAATAAACAAATTTCAAAATTACTAGAAGACGAAATTATAACACGATCTTATTCACCTTGGTCCAGTCCCGTTTGGATAGTCCCAAAAAAACTTGACGCAAGTGGAGTAAAGAAATGGCGCATGGTAGTCGACTATAGAAAAATAAACGAAAAAACCGTAGACGATCGATACCCCATCCCAAATATCACAGATATTTTAGATAGATTAGGACGGTGTAATTATTTTACAACAATTGACTTAGCCTCGGGTTATTATCAGATTGAGATACACCCCAATTCAATTCAAAAAACAGCGTTCAACGTCGAAAATGGTCATTGGGAATATGTTAGATTACCAATAGGATTGAAAAACGCACCCGCGACATTTCAACGAATTATGGATAATGTACTAAAAGAATTACAAAATAAAATTTGTTTATTATACATGGATGATATAATAGTTTTTTTCCACTTCCCTTCAGGAACACATAAATAATTTAAAACAGGTATTTAAAAGATTACGTGAATCCAAATAAAACATACCCCGGAATTCATAAATAGCTTTAAAACATGTAAAAATGCATTGATGAACGATCCGATACTGCAACACCCTGATTTTAAGAAACCATTTAATGTCACAACAGATGCTTCAAATTTCGCTATTGGCGCAATTCTTTCACAAGGTCCGATAGGTCGAGATTTACCAATTTCTTACGCATCAAGAACGTTAAACCCCGCTGAAACTCATTACAGCACAATAGAGAAAGAGTTACTTGCTATCGTATGGGCAGTAAAAAATTTTAGACCATATTTATACGGTACTAAATTTAATATAATAACAGATCACAAACCCCTCAAATGGTTATTCTCTTTGAAAGAACCCAATTCAAAACTTGTTCGATGGAGACTAAAGTTAGAAGAGTATGATTACGAAATTATACACAAAAAAGGTACGCTCAACACGAATGCAGATGTTTTATCACGGATAGAAATCCATCCAATCGAAGAGAAAAATGATTTAATATCAGTCATCAATAACATCGACCCTAATGATTTCTTGGACAACAGTGAGATAGACAGAGAATTAGACAACATCACGTTAAATAAAAATAAAGTAAAAATTTTACAAAACATTTAATTAATACCCCCTCCCCTGTTAGTATAGATCAAAATAAAAAAGAAAACGCGAACGAAAATATGACAGATCAAACTGTACATATAAATGTCGAAAACCCTATATTAGTTATTCCCATCACAGAAAAAGCGATTAATTTAAATAAAAATCAAGTTATATTAACCACAACTAAGTATCCCCAGTATAGATTTATACGAGAAAAAGTCTTTCATAAAACACGACAAACTTGGCAGATACCATTGGAAAAAGAACAAGAATCAATAATACAATTAATTAAAGAATATTTAAAACCTAATATAACGTATTGTTTAAACTTTAAAAATGAGAACTTAAAATTATTGTTTTCAAATATTGTAACAAATTTATTCCAAAATAATGCATTTAAATTTATAATTTCGAATAAAATCTTAAAGGACGTAACGGATAACGATGAAAAGTATTAAGGATAAAGTATTATCACGAAACAAAAACAAATCATAGAGGAATCAATGAAAACCTCATGCACTAAAAAACCATTATTATTGGCCAAATATTGATCAAGACGTTACTAATTACATAAACGCTTGTGAGATATGTCAAAAAGCAAAGTACGAAAGACACCCACACTCAATTGTGTTTAAACCAACAGAAATAGGATCTAGAACACTTGAACATTTATACATCGACACATATAAATTTGATGGATGTTCATTTTTAACACTTATAAATAGCTTTTCAAAATTCGGACAAGCATATCACATAAAGTCATTAGTTGCAACAGAAATTGCAGAGAAATTAATAATGTTCCTTAATCATTATGGTATTCCTTGAAAGATTACATGTGACAACGGTCCTGAGTTCAGTGGCGGCTCTTGATGACGTACGATGTGAGCTGCTGCACGGATGAGACTGCTTCGTTTAAGCTTCATATATACAGAGAAGCAAGTAACCGTACCGAAATCTTCCGAAATAGTTCGAAGTAGTCTCATCCGTGCAGCAGCACACATCGTACGTCATCAAGAGCCGCCACTGCCTGAGTTTAAAAACAATGTAATTCAAGATTTTTGTACATTACACAAAATTGAAATACATTATATAACCCGTTTCAATCCAAATAGTAATAGCCCCGTTGAAAGATTTCATTCCAGTTTAAGCGAAAGCCTTCGGATATTAAAAAACGAAAAAGTAAAAATGCCTATTTCAAACTTAATAAATTATGCATTACTATCTTATAATAACAGTATCCACAGCGCTACTGAGTATACACCCTTTCAAATTTTAAAATTAGATTTAAATTATAAAAACCCATTTGAAATGAACGAGAGTGAAAGAACGACATAGTATATTAATGATCACGCAGAAACATTAAAATTAATTGCAACTCAAATTCATAATAAGTTAAAAGAGAAACAACAGAAGACATTAGAAAATTGTAATATAAATAGAACAAGTCCCGATTTTAATGAAAAGACCCCAATTGATCAAAAAGCTCAATTAGATTCTAGTAAGAAAATGAATAAATCTGCACTTTTATATAAAAAAGTAGAAAACCCCGAAATATTACCTGATAAAAGTAAAATAAAAGTAAAAAATTAACACTATCATATGAAAACTCTAAAACCACAACGTATTGTTTCAGATACAAAAATAACCGAAGATGATTATCCAGATAATCCTGACGATAATTCTTCTACGTCATAATATGGAATCATTACAAATAAAAGAAATCCACAATCCTATCTTACCAGTACAAATAGGAAAAGCTAAATTAATTACTTCACAACATACCTTTGTATATCACATAAATATAACAACCCCTAGATTATTATTAAACAAACTAGATAACGAATTAGATACTCTTGAGAATCAATTAAGAACACAGTTAAATAATTTCTTTATATTCATAAATAATAAAATAGGATATGCTAAACAAATAAGCAGTGAAATAAAACAAAAATTATCTTAGTTCATTTCTTACAATAAAAGATCAAAAAGAGGATTACTTAATTAACCCTAGAATGCATGACCTAAATTTTTTACTCTTTTACATATAGTGAGTCTTTGAGAGTCACATACATTAAGTACGAGAAAATAGGATTTAGCTGCCTTTTCTTGGTGCGTTTCTTTATTATTCATTAGTAGTTCGTAGTTTTTGTTTAGAAAAACAGTTCTGTAGCATTAAATACAATTTAATAACTCAAAAAATGAAAATACAAAATACCATTTGATATCCATATGGATATTCTAATAATGAAATACCCTTAGTTTACATTATTATAATTGTTCCAAATAATAAGAATTTTTAATGGCAGCTTCTACATATCATAACACTATGCTCCTTACACACATTGTTCTTACATTTATTACAAATCTGTTTGCTCATTCTTCCTAATTTTGATGGACAGATATGACAACGCCTTTTCTTCGTAGGTGGCTCCTCTTGTTGCTTTACTGGAATTTCAATGAAGATCTTTATTGCTTCGACTGTTCTTTTATGTAAAAACGGATTTTGAGATCTTCTAGTCATATAGGGTAATATCAGAGCTTCGGAAAGGTTTTTTATAAAAATCCTACGGCGATGTTTTTTTCGTGCTTCAAAGTCTGGATGCTCAGTTATATAAAGAAAAAATGCATTTACTGCACCGATATCTAACATGTTTGAAAATACGGCAAATGGCCACCGCCGTGTTTGCCTTTTGCACGTATAATTGGTAACCATTTGATCCATATGATCTACACCCCCTTTGGTTTTATTGTAAAATTCGATGATTTCGGGTGTTTTCTTTATATTATCTTCATTCACAGCGCTGTCATGGTGCATTGTACTAAGCAATATAACTGATTTATTTTTTTTGGGCACATAACTAACAAGGGTTAAGTTTTCACTGAATCCAAACAACGAAGAGGATACCTGACGATCTTTCGAAGCTTTGAACTCTATGTGAATCACCTTTTTATCTTTACGAAGTGTTCCTACTGCGGTGATACCGACTTTTAGCAGATTTTTGAAACAAATCTATAGTGGTAAAGTAGTTATCGCAGGTTAAATTTCGAAAACTATTCTTTATACTAGTTATGAGAGCAGTCAATACAGTTTCTCCAAGACGTCGTTGGACTTCTGCTCCAGGTTGCTTTCCAATATATATAATACCATCAATAGCGTACCCAGTTTCACTTTCACAAAGCCAGAAAAACTTTATGCCGTATTTACATGGCTTACTGGGCATATATTTTATAAAACTACAACGTCCACGAAATCCCAGTAATTGTTCATCAATTGTCACGTTCGCCTTTGGTATCATATCAGTTTTACATTGTTTGATAAATAAGTCCCAAATATATCTTATTGGTGCAAGTTTATCTGTTCCCAAACGAGCGGCACGCGTTCTTTTACATCAGATCTAATAAACCGTCTTATGTTCTCAAAGCGATTTACTGTCATTGTAGCTCTGTACATCGGATTTGAACATTTATTCAAAAACAATTCCCTTATCGGACTATCCCATTGTTTTTCGACTCCTGCTAACAGCAACAATCCCAGAAATGCGTTCATCTCATCAACTTCCACATTTTTCCACTCTTTACCGTTGTCAGAATATTGCCGCTTTGCTTCCTTGCTAGTACAAGCAACAACTTCTTCTAGGATTTCTCTGGTAAGAAAAACATTCCAAGCATCAATAAATTATATTATCCTGTTGCGTTGCTTTGGACCAGGAGTAAAACGAATAATGTTGTGACATGAAATTTTTGTCTGAGCTGGAGCATCGATTTTCCACTTGTACCCATTCTTTCCTTTCATACCCTGAGAATTCTGATTTTCAATGATTTCTTCTAAATCTTGATCATCTGATTCTAGAGCTTCATCTTCACTGGCTGATAAAATGTCTTCCTCCATATTTTCAATGTCCTAGTTCCTGTTTGGATGAACACATTCCTCGGCTTCCTCTTCTGAATCGCAGTCGGAGCTAGACACATCTGAATCAGATTCATTTGCCCATTGCAGGACCGTGCTTTCAAATTCAGCGTCGCCATACCTCACTGATCTTTTACTGCTGCCGGAAGCCATATGAATATCTAACTTTTTACTAAAAAGGAAATGCAATGTTGCGATATTATTTTCTAAATATGAAAAATAGAATCTTACCTTCTATTCAGAAGCTATTCATAATCTCTATAAAACTATATTACGAATAAAAGAGCATAAATGAAGGACAAAAGAAGTTACCGCTACAACTGACTAATCACTACTGCACCACGACACACGGAAGGGGGGAAGTTGCAGCTTCAAGTAGGATCGGTCCACTTTTACTGAAACAGCGGCTGTTGGGGGAGTAGGGAAGTAGTTTTCAATATAAACTATTTATGAATATGTGGAACTGTATTTATGTTATTTGACGGGATTTATTCAACCAGGGTCTATGTAGCAACGACCGAGTCTCTGAGACTCACTTGATGTTTATGTGCAGTAGTAACACAAAAAAAAGGTGTATGTGTAACCACTTGTGACCCCCCCTGTTTGAAAATATTGTTAAAGTACTTATAAAGGGGTGATAGAAGCATTCCTGAACGGAAAACATGGTACACAGAGCCGTTTGCAAAATACAGACAGTCAAAACGCGCACCGAGTCCGAAAGACTCACTTTATGCATTCTAGGGTTAATGCAGTAGGTAAAGTAAGTAAATGGTTATTCGGAACATTAGACGAAAACGATAAGGAAGAAATAGAAAATTTAATTCATATCATATCAGGCAATGAAGTAAAGTTGCAAAATAAAATAAATGAACAGATACATGTTTTAAAGGAAATAACGTTAAAGTATAACGATGCATTCAATGTTTTGAACGAAAATCAAAATACGCTCACAAGACAAATTAATAACATCCAATTGGAATTTCAAGAAACTATTAACACGATTAAAAAAGCTCTATCATTTACGATACTCCTTGACGGATTAATTATACAATTAAATTTTGTAAAATCATTAATAAACGATATAGAAACAGCCATGTCATTTGCCAAAATAAATATATTACATGTTTCAATTATAACACCAAAAGAATTAGAACAAATATTAAGTATTATGCATAAAAAGTATGAACATAATCAAATACCACAGTTACGAAATTTCATTAACTATTATCGATTGTTTGCAACACAAGTAGTCTAACATAATGACATTATATTATTTAAAATCCATGTACCTATCATATCGACATCCTATGATTATTATCGATTATACCCTGTACCTGTTCGAAATGAAATTATAATTCCCGAACATCCTTACCTAATGTTCAACACGAAAACATATTGGACGGCAAACGAAAAGTGTCCAGAAATCGAAGATTCCTACTACTGTAAGCAGAAGTTTATCCATCAGCAACAACAGTGCTTAATCTACATAATTCAAAATGGAACAAATACTTGTAACACAATGCATGTTATGTTAAATACGACAAGCATTCAACAAATAAATGGTTATTTTAATAGTCCCCGTTGATCCTGTAACAGTTAGATCATATGGAGAAGACAGCGGATTATACAAAATCAATCACCCAGCTGTCATATCAATGGACCAGCAACCAATCAAGATTAACGACCAATACTTCGAAAGAGAAGAAAGTATTCATGAATAAATAGTGTTCGAACTCCCACGATTAGTGCAATTCAACACGTCAGAAATAGTGCAAGCAGAACCAGTGAAATTAAAAACATTAGACTTCGATCAACTCAATCATATAAAGACAATGGCCGAATCAATAAATAATGTAGAACTTAATGATGTATCTTATAGTATTACATGGACTAATGTATTAAATATTATAATTGTATGTGTTAATAATAATATGTATATGTATTGTTTTAAAATTTATTTGTAAGAAAAAGATATGTCAAAATATTATGTTAAAAAGAAAGTTGATAAATAACGAAATAAATGAAGAGATAATTGTTCCTTCACAAATCAATAACACTTAAAATAAAAGGACCAATGGACCTTCATTTTTTGAGCTTAAGGAGGGAGGAGATATGTCGTAGTACATGCAGTACAGTATACCTATATATACGCTATACGGTAACCGTGAGAAATGCAACCTTAGCGTCTTTTCTTGGCGTTACTAAGAAATGCTCTCGCGTCATACAAGATAAGAGAAAGTATAAATATATGTAACAGCGCTTTTAATTATTATTATATACGTTGTATTCCTTATAGTTAGGTAGCAATAGTATTTTAATCACATTTTGTAAACTCTGTAATTGTTTAATTAAAATAAAAACATTTTTTTTGCAATTATAAAGTTATTCAAACAAAATTCCTGGGGGCACTAGGCGGCACCCCCTTGTATTTACGCCTTGTGCCCGTAATGGAAGCTCTGCGGGCATTGACCTTATACTTCTTCCATACCCGTGGGAATCAAACGAACTAAGAGAAAAACCAAATATTTAAAAAGATGGAGTCTAAAGAGAATCTAAAACCTAAGGAGTCTATAGAGACTCCCTTGGCAATGGGGACTGATGAGACTCCAAAAGACAAAACTGAAACGCAACGGACTGAAACTGAGAACGTTGCGAAAACAGAGAAAAGAAACATCTTTCCGGGGCACAAAGAAAGAAATTAAAGAAGATGAGGAAACAGGGGGTGGATACGAATAAAATAAGGCTCCCCCTTTCCCAAAAAGAACCTCAGGGAGAACCTAAGCCAACAGGGGCCGTTAAGCGAACCGTGTCGGCTATAGGGGCACTCCTGAGGATAAAGTAACTAAGCGAACGAAGTTTTCTGCTTCAGGCGTGAGTTACAAAGCAGCTCTTAAAGGTATTAATGCTGCAATAGTTCCTAAGGGCTACCCGGTCAGCTTAGTGACTGAGGGAGCTTTACAAGAGGCTCTGATGATGGTCATAGATAGGGCGCAGAAAGCGCCGAGGTTTGAATCCTCCCGCCTTATGGACGGCTACTATGGAGTCATCTGTGCAGATGAAGACTCGTACAACACTACGAGAGATTACTTGGAAAAGGAAACTGTTTGGAAACTCGTGAAGAGCGAGGAGCTGCCTAAACAGCAACGAGTTTTAGCGTTTCTGCCAGAGACTAAAAAAGAGGATCTGACAGTGGGCTTGAAAAGACCCGAGAGGCAAAATACAGGGCTTAAAGTGGACCGATGGATTACCCTCAGTTCCAGGTCTTCCGAAAAGGGCCTACATGTGGGCTTTCGGATTGACAAGGCGTCTGAGGAAACGTTGGTGAGGACTGATTGGAGACCTTACTATCGCTTTCAGAGGGCTTTCAGAGCTTTGTAACCCTCGAAACAAAGAAAGACCAGAAACCGTTGATGCAGGATGATGGAACTCTAGGAGAACCTCAGGCATCAACCTTTAAGGGTCAAAATGTTGAAGATTCACCAAATAAATCTTCAACATAAGAAAACAGCCACAGCGGCACTTTGTCAAAGGACGCTGGCTGAAGATATTGATATCCTCCTCATCCAAGAGCCATGGATAAGTAGAGGTAAGGTGGGAGGACTACATATCAGGGGAAGGGAGCTGTTGGTTGGTTCCCCAGACACTAAAATTAGAACTTGTTTCTGTTTCAGAGACAACCTGGTCGTGATGCCTATCATGGAGCTATGCAGTGGGAACATGACGGCAGCCAGGATCAGACTGAGTGTCGATGGAGGGATATTGGAGACGACAATTGCGTCTCTATACCTACCCATTGACTCTCCAGAGCTACCAGGGCCTTATCTTGAGGCCTTGGTGGCATATACCGGTAAGAACAATCTGGAATTGATTATCGGCGCAGATACCAATGCTCATCATAAGGCTTGGGGCAGCAAGGATAACAATTATAGGGTAAGTCTCTCTTTAGCTATCTCTGTGGTACTGAACTTGACTGTCTGAATCAAGGTGATAAATCGACATTTAAGACATCAAGGGGGGAATCAGTTATAGATGTAACCTTATGCAGGTTGGGAATACGGACTTTTGTAAGGGGGTGGAATGTATCCGACAAGCCGTCGCTCTCTGATCATGCGTATATCCGCTATGAATTATGTACAGATTTAACGGAACCCAGGCTATACAGGGATCCCAAGAGAACATAGTGGGGCTCTTACAAGGAAGACCTGTTAGCTGCAACCCGAAATGTCCCTGTTAGAATAGGGAATGTGGAAGAGCTGGAGTTGGCTGTTGAATTGTTGTAACGGACCATTCATTCCTGCTATGAAAATAACTGTCCCCTTAGGGAGCGCCGTATAGCTAAGCGCGCTGCCTGGTGGAATGCAGAGTTAACAAATTTAAGGAAAGAAACTCGCCGGTCATTTAATAGGGCGAAGAAAACAGGTAATTGGGAGGCTTACAAGGCTCTCTTCAATAAATAAAATGATAAAATCAAAGAGATCAAAAGGAAGGCCTGGAGAAAGTTCTGTGAGGACATCGAAAGTGCTCTGGACATGGCCAGAATTAACAGAATTCTCAAAAGGGATCCTTCCAACGCAATTAGATCTATACGAAAATCGTACGGGAGGTGTACCAGTACCGTGGAAGAGACTTTAGAGTATCTTCTGGGGATACACTTTCCAGGTTCGGAGCGTGTGGATAATTGTGATACCAATCAAGTTGTCACCTCTTAAAGGGCGACTAGGAATGATTGCGAGATTTCAAAGATCTTCAAGCCCCATTTAATTAGATGGGCGATAGGATCGTTTGAACCATATAAATCCGCAGGACCAGACGGAGTGTTTCCCAAGCTCCTTCAAGAGGGACTTGGGGAAATTATGGGTCCTCTATTGGAGATATTCAGGTCTAGCCATGCTATGGATTATATCCCTAGGGCATGGAGAGAAACTAGGGTAGTGTTTATTCCGAAGCCCGGAAAAAGAACATATACACTCTAAATAATTTAAACCAATTAGTCTTACCTCTTTTATGTTGATGACTATGGAAAAAATTATATATTTAAATATTAAAGAAGGGGCTCTGGATAGATCTCCTCTACACCCACTGCAATGGGCATACCAGATGGGAAAATCAGGTGAGGGTGCCCTGCATAGCCTGGTGAGAGGGCTCGAAAGGAGCCTACACTATAAGGAAATTGCACTTGCAGTCTTCTTAGACATAGAGGGAGCTTTCGATAATACCTCGACGTCTTCTATTATTCGATCTTTAAGATATCGAAAAATAAAAAGCACCACATGCAACTGTGTTCATAACATGCTGCGTAGCAGAGTAGTTCATGCCCAATGCAAAACAAAACGATCCGCTACTATGAAGTTTAGTAGTGGATAATCTCCTCAGGACATTAAATTACCAGGGCATATGGACGCAGGGGTTCGCCGATGACATTGTCATAGTGTCCCAGGGGAAATTCCCGGGGACAGTGGTGAAAACTAAATGATCTGGGTAGTGTAAGGCTGTTTGGACAAGAGTTAGAACTAACCAATGAAGTGAAGCATCTAGGCATAACACTTGATGCGAAACTGAATTGGAGCAGACACCTAGTCAAAGTGGCAGACAGGGCGGCGCAGCTCTTCTTGAGATGCAGAAGAGCTGTTGGCAAGACCTGGAGACTAAAAGCAAATGTGGTACAACACTGGTTGTACACAGTAGTAATAAGACCAACGATTACCTATGGAGCAGTTGTCTGGTGGAGGAGGACGGAGCGGACATCGTCGGTGGGGCTCCTCACGACTCTCCAGGGACAGGCTCTGTTGGGAATCACTGGACCTATGAACAGCACTTGAACCGCTTCCATGGAGGCCATCGTGGGTCTCCTTCCGCTGGAACTATTGGTAAAGGCGGAGGCAATGGCTGCAATACTGAGGCTGAAGGCCAACGACGTATGGTGTCCTACTAAGGTTATAGGGAGCCATACAGATATCACAGGAACTATACTGGAAGAGCCGATATTTCAAATGCCGGCGGACAGTATGGCACCTGAAATTATGTTTACAGCTAAGCTGAACATACATACGACCAGAGAACAGGCAAAAAGTCGCTCGACCGATTGTTGTGCCGGCACCTGGTACACTGATGAATCACAATCTAGTCTAGAAGACATCGATATGTCTGGGGAAACATACTGCGGTTTTCCAGGCCGAATTGTTTGCAGTCGTAGCCTGCGCCCAGGAAATTCGGGAAGCCGGCTGCGCAAACAAAAAAATTAACATAATGACTGAAGTCAGGCGGCTATTAAAGCCATTATGAACCCATCTACCAGGTATAGGCTGGTGAAATATTGTAAATAGGTCCTCAATAAACTGGCACAAGACAATACAGTGTCGCTGATATGGGTGCCAGGACATGAGGGAATTAAAGGCAATGAGATAGCCGACAAACTTGCCAAAGAAGGTACTAATAGGAACTTCATAGGACCAGAACCTGAATGTGGAATCACTAAGGGTTCCGCTAAAATTTCAAGTTAAAAAATACACGCGGCATATTGTGCAAGCTTAAATTCCATAGGGGTCAATAAGCGACAGACTGATTCATCAAAAGTAAGATCTATTCACAAATTTTTTCTTCATGTAATGATATAGGCATTCAATGACGAAAAATTGCTGGCGGAATCATTTGATCAGGTTATATTATCAAAACAATCTTCGACCCAGGTAGATGCGTGCATTCTACTTGAAGAATAGGAAAACTAAATTAAATCACAGCAAGTTCAATAGAGAAGGATTAATCTCTAGTACTGTAGCGTAAAAATAAGAAAATAAAATTAGTGAATAGAGTAACTTGAATCTATCGTGCGTTCAAAAAAAGTTGGCCATAAAATTTTTAGGTTTGTCGTAACTTAACTGCACCATTCTAAATTGTCAAATGTTAATGTCATTAGTATCATCTAATAACGATAACACGGAATTTTGTTTATTCATGTCAGGAAGATTATAACCTAGCAATTTTCTAACTTTGCAATTTTATAAAGCCGTCTATTATTTTAAAAACTCATATTAGTAAAGTTACGATATCCTTTTTAATGTTACTTATAAATCAGGCAGGTTTTCTTTGAACGCACGATATTAGTACGTCAGCATTATATGATCGAAATCTTTTACAATTTCGCCATAAAATTACTTCTTCGATAATATTATATTGTCAAGGGGCAAATAAATCACAGTACAGCAAATCCCTAAATTTACATTGTCGACAACACTTTCGAAATACAAGGAGAAGCAGGCCCGTAATCTGCAGATTATCGCAAGAGTTGATGAAATAACTCAAGACAGATCGAATTATAGGAAAGCCCAATGATGCCATGGTACAGAAATTCAATATTTATAAGAAATATAAAATAGTCATAGCGAAAAGGAAGTACAGGAAAAAGGGCTACCCATTCCGGTGGAATCTATGTAGTTCACTGGTAGCTGTAAAACATAACAAGGTATTCGAAGCCAGAATATATAGCTTCAAAGAGAGGACCATGATTGAAATTAGCCTAAGTGGAGATACTATGGTATTTTAAGCTGAAGTTGGCGCATTGCACCTTTGCGTTCGAGAAATTAATAGACATGGTGGGATTAATATTCCCTCCGAGAGGCAAGCAATATTAAAGGCAAATTATTAAAGGCAAATTAAATGCAAGTTAAACCTAAGCATGTATGGGATTCTATGTATGCCTTAAACAAGCGCAGTAGTCAAAAGAAAATAGGTCTAATGAGGACGAACTGGCTCGCAAACTCTTCTACGGGGAGTGAAGCCTTCCAGTAACATAGCAGTGAACAAATATCTAAACAGTTTTGAAAAGCAGAGTTGAAAATCGGTCTATGGAGAGGTAAAAGCACTCTTCCGATCAAAGACAGGGAAAATAGTTCCTTAGGAAACATTCGGCGTTTTTATAACGGACCTACTGAATGTACACAGAAAGTCTCTTAAGATAATAGTAAGCCCATTAACTTCTTACAAATGGGAGGTCAATATTTTAAAATGAAATAAAAATAAAAAAGCAATATTACTTAACAACAATTGTGTCGACATACAATGTCTTCCTCAGAGTTGTATTGCAAACTAAACCTAAAGGATTTTAACAAATTTAAACTGTGTGTCCATGTATATACAGATACAAATTTGTTTTCATAGAGATTTGTATTCTTTTTGTATGGAAATTTAAACTTAATTGAATATTATAATGAAAAAAATATATAAAAATAATTATACTCAGAAGAATGGTTCAATAATAGGCACTTTCTATTCAAGATTTAAACTTTATTATCCAAATGGACCAAAGTTGGCGAGTACAAAACAGGAAGACCAAAATAAATAAAAAGTCAGTTATAAAATAGGCCTAATAAAGGAGAGTTGCCGAAGTGGGCCTGATTTCATCTTTCAAAATTTCCAGTAAATTAGTTTACTGGACAAGCAGTACAAACATAAAACGGAAAGACCAAAATAAATAAAAAAGTCAGTTACAAAATAGGCCTAATAAAGCCTAATAAATAAATTTCCATTCCAGAAATTTAATTTACTGAAAATTTACAGTAACTTAAATTTACTGGAAATAATGGAAATTTTGAAATATTAAAACAAACCTTTTACTTAACAATCTCTTCGGCAATTCTCTTTTATTAGGCCTATTTTATAACTGACTTTTTTATTTATTTTGGTTTTCCCGTTTTATGTTTGCATTCGGTAACTTTGGTCCCTTTGGGTAAGAAAGTTTGCATCTTGAATATAAAGTGCCTATTATTGAACCATCCTTCTGAGTATAATTATTTTTTATTTTTTTTTCATTACAATATTCAATTAAGTTTAAATTTGTTAATATCCTTTAGGTTTAGTTTGCAATACATCTCCATATGAGGAAGGCATTGTATGTCAAAACAATTGTTATATGATTTTATCTCAATAAAAAGAAAATTAAGTAATATTAGTTTTTTATTTTTATTTCATTAATTATGAATTTCCATCAAGTAAAGGTTACTTCAATTAAAAAAAAAAAACATTATTTTAAAGTGGAACTACTTACTGAATGACTTAAAAGAAAAGAGCAGGTCACAGTATAGGCTCTGTGGTCACTTCAAGTACCTAATATAAACTACTTTCAAAATTATGCAAAACTGGAAAATGGAGAATAGTCATACTCTCTGCAGTCAGTAAGGAAGAGGTTGCGAAAGCCATAACTCCATAACTCATTTAGTCTGCCAGCTTAAGTTTGAAGAAATAAAGTTTCATGATTTCCTAGAATATACGATATTTAGATCATATGGTATTAGCATGACGTTAGTTAACTGCTAAACGTGGTCCAAGTGCAACCATTTTAAAGAAATGAATGTAAACAGGCTCATGAAATTCATTTTTCTATAACAATTATAGAAATATTGGCATAAAACATTGATCTCTTCGTTTAACCCGATCTATGATTCTACTGTCACTTTTGAAAAGGTTTTAAATGAATTTACAGCAGACAATGTCTGTACGTAATTGTAATTTTGAATTACAATTTTTTTTTTTTTTTTTTTTTTTTTTTTTTTTTTTTTCATTAATTGATGTAGCAGACACTTCTTGGTGAAACATTTTTAATTAACAAATTATTATAAAAACACACTTGGCTATTTCACAATTTTTTATTAGATCTATGTCTAACATATGTTTCGGCTGTTATGCCATTGTCAAAGAGTATCTTAAAACTTAAACCAGTAAACTTAAAACAGTTTTAAGATACTCTTTGACTATGGCATAACAGCCGAAACATATGTTAGACATAGATCTAATAAAAAATTGTGAAATAGCCAAGTGTGTTTTTATAATAATTTGTTACAATTTTATGTTGGTATATGTACCATAGCTATGAGAACCGAAGAGGTACCTCAATTTCGAGAAAGGCTTAGGGTAAAGGAAACTTTCACAGAAAATATTAATAGTGAACCTGCATTTGTGTTCTTCACACCAGATTTTTAATAATATTTTATATTATTAAAAATACCTTGTATTATACAAAACTGGTGGGGTTTACCTACTCATGTATGTTTCAATTATTCTGATAAGGGAAACTTCTAAACTGAACTTTGTCAAACTACTACATTTTTAGCCGATACTAACACATTTTTAAGAATCTTCAATCACCTCTTCATAGTTCAGATGTAAATGATTAAGTTTGTCAAGAGGTTTAATATGGGTGTTACTGAAACAACTTTATAAACTTTGCAAAAAGATCCACGTTTTCCTAATATGAAATCAACAAAAATATTTAGATAACTAGACTATTGGTTTGGCCCATTGCATAAATTTAGTATAGCATTATTTACGTAGTATATTAAAAAATAAATAATTTTAAGCAACTATTCTTCTACATACCTAAGGTCGATGAATCCAGGTCCACTTCCATCAGTAATTACTGAATTATTCTCGTTGCAAAGGTAATAAGGAACGCATTCACATAGTGCGTCAGGTTCTGTTATTGGATTTTCATCGATCACTTTCATTTTGTTACTCCCAAAAATTGCGTCGAATTTGTCTTTATGGTTGTCTTGTCCTCTGACTTTAAATGATAAGTACGCTAAGACCACTATACCTATAATAACCTTCATTCCTACAATAGATTAAATGAATTTAATTGTGCTGCAAAAATGTTGCAAGAAAGAGTATACAATACTGTATGTTTTAGACTAATATTATTTAAAATAAATAAAAACTCTATCTATGAAAATTGAAACTATATATTTAAACATTAATATTATTTCGCTACTTCCTTATAACGATTGTTTTAAATACATATATTGTAGTGTATTGAAGGTTGGGACATGGATATTGTATTTAGTGCTGATAGCTCCTGCCCGTATACCAGTAGAAGAGAACATTTGTGGGGTAGAGGCAACTATATCTGGAATTGACTAGAATACGTCCGAAACAAGCCGCCAAGATGTATCGCAAATACTACGGACAGCCAAACCACTAACGAACAACTTATCGCACGAAGAATTACTGGCACTTAAACAATTAAGGAACATCGAAGACATTATTATACTGTTACGCTTAGCGTATAGAAGTTTAATTCACTTATTTAAATACATATATTTCTTCTTTGAATATTTCGTTTTAAATTATATTAAACTTAAGACATTTTTTTTCATTTGAACAAACTGTACATATTCGTGTTCAAGAGAAAGTATTTCTTTTGTCATATTCTGACTGACCGAGGCCTTTTCTACCCTTCGTCATCTACCTGACTCGATAACCGTTATTGTCGAACTTCTTTCTAGATACATTCCATATTTTAAAAAAATTGTTTTAATATAATATTATTTACATCTTCTTTTATATGTCTTGTTTGATATCGTTAGAAAGCTTATGTCACAAGGGTTACTCTAATAATAATTATGACATTGACAGACGACGTCTTCAGGTCGCGCTTTTAATTAACTATACTTCAAGATATCGATCCCCCTCTTCGATAGATCATAAACCGACCGTTTCTAGACACTTTCTTTCGATACGGACAACGATCAGGGCTTTTTCGCTAGTGCCTCCGAAGGTTACACATCACACCTCGTGTACTGTCCAAGTCACGATGTCACGCCGACCAGGTGTTCTTCCGCTTCTAAGGTAATTCTGTATTGTTCTATATATGTTATTCTTTTAAGCGAATTCATATTAATTTAAACTAATTAATTTCTTATCCCACCGGCCAACACCGCTCTACATATACTTGTCCGAGTATATCTTCACACCACGTGGCCGCCAACTCAAGGTAAATGTATTGTTCTATACAGAGATTCTTTTATATTCATCGTAATTAATTAACCCTTAATTTACTACTCCATTTAACGTTCGTTTCAGAGTATTTTTATGTGTTAATTTTAGTTACTTAATTGCCGCTCCTCGTGTACATATAGTACTTTGTTTTATTACTGTTTCACCTTTCCATTTCAGATATTTTATATTAATTTCTCGATTACTAATTTATCGCCCCTTGTGTATATATTACTAATTTAATGACTTTCACATACATCAACTTCTTTTATTTAAATATACGAATTTCAAATCCTTATTATGTAAATATAAATATAAACTTTAAGGACGCCGCTGTGTTTTATTTTAGGTATTAAGTTTTTGTATATTTATTTTAATTAACCACCATCACGCACGTCCTGGACCTTTGATGAGACTTCACCAACACCACAAATTATTGTATTACAAAATAACTAAAAATATAATTTTATTATTTATCTTAGAATAACTTTATTATTATACCTAGCCAACCACCCCTTATTTTTAATAATACTACCAGCGGACAAAGGAAATGCAACGGTGGTAATGAACACAACCGACTACGACATCAAGATAAAAGCTCTCTTAGAAGATCCGGCATACCAACCAATCACTACGGATCCAACAACATACCTGGAGAAAACAACTAAAATTAAAATCAAGGAGAGTTCCATCGACAAGGAAATCCAAACACAACTCATTCCAAGGGAGAAGTCATCAAGATGTCCCAAATTCTACAGCTTACCAAAAGTCCACACGGAAGGTGCACCGTACCCATAGTCAGCTCCATTGGGTTACCTCTTCAACAGTTGGCAAGATACCTAGCAAAACAACTACAACCACATGCCGAAGAAGCCGAATCTTACGTCAAGAACGCAAGCCACTTCATCGAGATATTGAAGAAAGAGAAATTGGAAACAGACTATCTATTACTAAGCTTTGACGTAATATCACTGTTTACCAATATACCAGTAACCGAAGCACTAGGGACCATCGAAAGAAAATACCAACCTCCACCATACATAATGAACCTGGTGAAACACTGCCTGGCAAACGCCTACTTTATCCTACGGCGATCAACGTTACAAACAAATAGAAGGCGCACCGATGGGCTCTCCACTGTCACCAGTAATAGCGAACCTCTTCATGGAAGACTTGAAGAAAACAGCACTAAGGACGGGCACCCATAAACCCAAACTTTGGCTAGATATGTTGACGACACGTTGGTGATTTGGATACATGGAGAAGATCACCTTAAGAGCTTCCTGGAACATCTGAATAGTATCCATCCAAAAATAAAATTCACAATGGAAGTAGACTCAAACAACGAACTACCATTCCTCGACGTTTTGGTCTAGAAGAAAGAAAATGGAGAATTAATCCTTACAGTGTACCGGAAATCTACACATGCAGATCGGTACCTCAACGCACAGTCTTACCACTACCCAGCTCAGTTGCAAGTAATATTGAAGAGCCTAGGAACAAGATTACAGAGATTAGCAGATAAAGACAACGTTATTCAAGAAATGGATGAACTCCACAATGCACTCCAGCAGAATGGCTTTAGCACAAAGCACTAAAACCTAAACAATCCACACCACAAGAGGAAAAAGAGGAATGACTAGCCAAAACCTGCTTACCGTATGTCAAAAGTACCACCTAAAGAATATCCAGAGTCCTACGAAGACACAACATTGAAACCACATTCAAGGCAGACAGAAAAATCTGCACAGTCTTTCGGAATCCAAAAACAAGAATACCTTTAGCAAACCAAGGAGTTTATGAAATTCCATGCCTTAATTGTGAGAAGACGTACTTCGGCCAAACAAACAGAAGGGTAAACGTAAGAAGAGACGAACACCAAAACTCCGTAAGAAAATACGAGAAAACTTCATCTTTGGCTCAGCATGTAAAGGTAACGCCCCACACGATAGACTTCAGCAATACCAAATTATTGACGAACATAGAACATATGAAAACCAGAATTATCAGGGAATCTATCGAAATTGAGAAACGTCCGAACAATTTGAAATCGCGAGATGATACCCAGAAGCTACCAACAGCATGGAAATCAGTATTAAGCAAAGAAGTTGTCAACAACAAACAAAAACACCTACACCGCAACCCAGCCAGTACACTCCAGCTACAGGCCCAACGACACAGAGCCGCGAACACACTCAACCAAGTGTAACCAACCAGAACGCTAAACCGGTATATAGCCACCATCCTAACCTCGACTACGTCAGTTTACGAGTAACCAGAAGCAGACAGTTATCGCAGACCTGAAGATGGCAAATGTGATTTTTTATTTAGATATTAAATTCCCGACATTTATAGAGTTAAATTCTCGTATTTTTAATGATTAAATTGATTAAGCACCTTTTTCGTGAGAGTCTCCATATTTGTCTTGTAAGTAGAATTAAAATTTTATGACGTCATAATTATCATGATTGTATTTCCATTGTGTTAAAGTTGGTAGTTATGAGATTTAATTATTAGGAATACAGATAATACAGTTTAGTATTAAAATTTCTTTGTTGAAAGTATAAATGAAAAGTTTGTACGATTGGAGTCAGGGTTTTTTGTGCATGGCAAGGCACATGCGTAGTTCTTGTTCGCGGTTAAGAATCTGAGTATACAGTGTGGTTTTCTGGGGAGAATTTAATGTTAAACTTGATTATTTGAGATAAGTTTGATCGGAGTCATTAAGGAGGATGTTTTCCATTCATTTAGCGGTCAATTGTCAATGAATGTTTTTACCTTCAGTATCTTTGTTATATGATACAGCATCTTTATACTTTGTAAAGATATAATTTTTTATTTTTTTTATTTTTGTATTTATATATAAAATATTTATTTCAATTTTTAACCTGTGTTTGCTTTATTTACTCATTCCAATATGCTAATTAATTTATACCTATATAAAATAATATATTTAAAAGAAATCTAAAGAGAGATTAGTTCAAATTTAACTTAGATAAAATAGATACCTAAATAAAATTTTTGTGTACAAGTGTACTGGCGCTCAACTCATATTTTAGACACGTCTTTCCTATGTGGAACCCGAGAAGTTAGAGGTCTCAGATTTGAAAATACACCGGCATAGCAATATGTATATATATATATATATATATATATATATATATATATATATATTTAGATAATTTCTAGCCGTTCATTAAATATATCATTGATAAATTCTTGCAATTTTTCAGCTTTAATATGAAATATTTACAAATATTATCAAATTAGTATAACATTGCGAAGTAAATGTGAATGTAAGCATTGCTGTCTACAAGTTACAACGCAAATCACACGAAATTTTAATTGAAAAATTTTGAATACGTTGGGACTTGAACCCAAGTCTGCGGTTTGCCGGACCGTTCTTTACCAATTAAGCCACGATAGACCTCGGCTCAATCTAATTAGAAATGCATTATAAAGTAACAGTGTTAATGATTCAGATGTCATTTATTGAAAGTAGATGTCAGTTTTGAAAGCAGAAGTCAGTTTTAAAAGCAGATGTCAGTTTTGAAAGCAGATGTCAGTTATTGAAAGCAAATGTCCGTTATTGAAAGCAGAAGTCAGTTTTGAAAGCAGATGTCAGTTTTGAAACCAGATGTCAGTTATTGAAAGCAAATGTCAGTTATTGAAAGTAAATGTTAGTTTTGAAAGCAGATGTCACTTTTGAAAGCAGATGTCAGTTATTGAAAGCAGATGTTAGTATTTGAAAGCAGATGTCACTTTTGAAACCAGATGTAAGTTTTGAAATACTGACATCTGCTTTCAATAACTGACATCTGCTTTCAAAACTGACATCTGCTTTCAAAAACTGACATCTGCTTTCATAAGTGACATGTGCTTTCAAATACTAACACCTGCTTTCAATAACTGACATCTGCTTTCAAAACTGGCATCTGCTTGCAAAAACTGACATCTGCTTTCAAAACTGACATCTACTTTCAAAACTGACATCTACTTTCAATAACTGACATCTGAATCATTAAAACTGTTACGTTGTAATGCATTTCTAATTAGCTTGAACTATTGTGGCTTAATTATTAAAGTAATTATGTCCGGCAAACTGTAGATTTGGGTTCAAGTACCAAGGTAGACATAATTTTTCAATTAAAATTTCGTATGATTTGCGTTGTAATTTGTAGACAGCAATGTTTACATTCACATTTACTTCGCAATTGCTAATTTGATAATATTTGTAAATATTTCATATAAAAGCCGAAAAACTCCAAGAATTTATCAATTGATAATATAATAAAATATATATATATATATATATATATATATATATATATATAATAAAAAGAATAATCGACCGTACTATATTGGTTAATAATAAATTAAAAACCGGTAAATGGTCTATCAATTAAAACTCATTTATTTTCGATCTCTATATTTTGCAACGCTTCACTTTTTACTTACTTTACTTTTTGAATTAACGTCGCTTCGTTTTCAATAACAGTTTAGTAAAAACTGAAGTGTTTAATTACTTGGACATTAAATATTTGTACACACGAATTTGATTCTTATACCAACCTGCTATGACTTCCATCAGTGCAGAACAATTTTTCTTTGTAATGATTCTTATTTCATTTAAACTCAACTTTCTTATAAGTATTTTTAATAAACTTAGTAATATTAAGTATCTAATTGATATTTTCTCAGGTATTTGTAGTTCAGCCCTAATAAAGCTTTAAAAATAAAAACCGAAAGCTTGGAATAATCTAAAAGATTCTACTTTTATTTCCGTCCTTTAACTACTATTACCACAAATATTGTACGACTGTAGCTACACTTAGAGTTTCACTGACGTGTACCACGAATTTCTTGAAATTAAATTACGATATGCAAATCGAGGCAACTAAGAAAAACCAATGAGGGAACTAGAAAAACCTCACCGTGTATACAGTAAATTGCTAATTGTATCCGCTTACGCGATTACATCAAATATCAGTATACTAATAAGAGAAGGGACTCTTGTACCCTGATAAATCGAATAACATCAACAATCGTGCTAATAAATAATATAAAATTCTCGTCGATATCAAAAGCTTACTTAGGAAGTAAGTTTTTCCTGAAATAATATATAAAAAATTAACGTGATAAGACAGATCTTATCGCACAAGTCTAAAGGACGAGTGCGATAAGTGTTTTATGTGCACAAAATATATATGTTGGTTTTACCACACATAATAGTAATATCGACAATTGGGGAATTTTCGTGACGTCTGGAAATACACATTTGAGATTAATTTAAAATTAATCTCAATTTGATAATTCGGCTTTGCATTTTTTAACGTTTGTATTTGACAAGAAATTATAATTAACCACCATTGAAAAGTGAAATTGCACGAAATATTACGCTTTTCGGTCCGAAAACACCATCAAAAGTCTCCTAGGTAATCCCAAAGATAAAGTTAATTTGAATTTAAAATCAGATATATACGAAATTAATTGCGATGATTGTAATTTGGAATATATAGGTCAAACGAAACGCTCAATAATTACCCGTTTTAAAGAACACATATCATATTTTAAATTTAATGTACCAGAAAATCGAACGTCGCAAAGCATGCATTGGCCACGGATCACAGCATCTCGGTAAAAGGGTTAAATTTATCAAAAACATCAACAACCTTAGAGATCCTCGACGCATACGAAAGCATTCATATCGTTAAAAACAAATTTAATACGTTTAACTCGGACCTATCCCATACAGTTGTCTTTTTTCATTCTTAGAAAAGAGGTAGAAAAAGTTGAGGATGTTGAGAATAAACACATGGTGTTGCCGTTTTCTTAAGAAGGGCAAGTTGACGTAATTTTAGATTGTGTATTCACTTTAAAATCAGTGTATACACGTGAACGCCGTGTAAAGTTGTACACGATTCTGTTTGTTAGCTTTACTACGCCCCACAGTCAACACTTTTATTAGTGGTTTTACCTACTGATGATAACAACTTAGTTGTCGAAATACGTATTTAGGATACGATTATTAATTATGGTAAGAGGTTTTATACCTTTTTTAAGTTTTTACTTAACCACAGTCTCCAAAGAAAGATCAGTATAATCAAACAGACGCGGCTCGTGATAACGTACTGTGGGCGCACGTACAATGATGCGAGTGCTTTGTGTATTCTCGTGTACTAACTGTAGCGTTTTCTTAGTAAACACCGAAAACACACGAGGCAATCGCATCATTGTACGTGCCCCCACAGTACATCATCACGAGCCGCGCCTGTAATCAAATACAAAAAACAAGTTTTATTCGTTTTTAAATTATACGAACTGGTTACTTAATTAAGTAGGCATCGTTACTACGGATTTATTTATTGACAATTTCGTACACAATATCAGTGAATTTATAAAAATGACTGAGAACGTGAAAGGAACTGTTAGAAAAAGCTGAGAAAACCCGTTCTGTATTAGTCCCAGCAAAGTCTGAAGTAAAGCACAAGAAGGATATGGCCAATTTCAACAAAATAACCATACTGAAAACAAAAATATAAAATCAACAAAAGTATTCTTCTTATGAAATGTATTTTCTGCATAAAATTGTGAAGATTGTACCAGTATTGTTCCAACATACAGATAATTTTCATTATGGGATATTCCTGAGGGTGCAGAAATCAAGAACTTTGGAACATGACGATTAACGATATTGAAGCTAGGGGTCGGTAGGTGCAGGTTAAATTGACTGTTGGCTAGGCCCAACTCGTCGGTAAGTAAAGTTAATATAAAATATATGTTTGTAAACAACGCAAAATAATGTATTGGAAACATGTAGCACAGATATTTAATTGTCACTTTTTGTTTTTCGTTTGTTTAGTAGAAAGGGATTTATTTTAATTATGATCAATTTAATGCGATCTAGCAAAAAACAGTATAAACATAGCGAACATTAAGGGTTATACACCGACCTCCGGCAAAATTAAAGACTGTTTTTAATTTTTAAATGATAACAAATTATAATTTATTAAATGGAATACTAAATACGCCTATTTATTAAAACTAATACTCACTGATTTTGTAGGATTATTATCGATGTCTACAATGCTTAATATAAATGGTCAGCCAATATACTTATTTTGCACTGGTTGTCGTTGAGATTAAATTATACCTATGATCCATTTCACAAACGCGTAAAATGGTGGGAGTTCGACGAACATGCACTGGGTAGTTAAAATTCCACTAGAATTACCAGCGTGAAGAAAATCTAGTTGTTATAGATGTTGATCTTTTGTGGTTTGCAAAATATGTACATTTTCTTCCTCTATGAAATTAACTTTAATTCATTATACAAAGCTATCCAACGAGTCTTATTTTTGAACAAAAGTGACTATCTTTGAAGAGTGGTTTGAAAGGTATACTAATTCTTAAAAAAATAAAACTAATAGTAATAATAATAACAATAATAATATTCATTATTGTCCAACAGAAATATTCCAATTACAGGACAAAACATAATCTAAATAAATACATACAGTTATATAATATAAAGTAATGTTAAAAAATAATAGTAAATAATAAAAATAAAAAATGCAACTCAAATAAAAAGCAAATAATAATTGACAATTCGTAGAAATATGTAGAGTATTCAAAATTACTTCAATTCACAGAAAGACAGGGATCAGGGTAGTATTTCTGAAGGTTGTGTACCATATGCAAAAAAGGGGCTTTAATCAACACATTGGATTTGGCGATGGGAACGGTGAAAGTGTCCGACGAACGAGTTAAATATCTTGGAACCAAAAAATTCAATTGTGACTACAATGCCTAATATGAATGGTCCGCCAATATACTTCTTCTGCACTCGTTGTCATTGAGATTAAATTATGCCTATGATTACAAACGCTTAAAATGGTGGAAGTTCGACGAACGTGCATTGGGTGGTTAGAATTCCACTAGAATTACCAGCGTAAGGGAAATCTGGTTGTACTAGATGTTAATCTTTTGTGGTTATCTGAATATGTACATTTTCTTCCTCTACGCAATTAACTTTACTTCATTATACGAAGCTGTCCAACGAGTCCTATTTTTGAACAAAAGTGAATGTTTTCAAGTGATAATTTAAAGGTAAACTATTCAAAAAATAAAACTAATATAGGAACTATATTTTCATAATATAATGTAAACATGATATACGTAAAAAAGCATATCGATGAATAAACACATCATCAAGTATATGCAAATTAATACAAATATGTTGAAACATATCTGTAACTGTACACATGGACGTACACAACGCATTTAACCAAAGGTCACTTCAACTGCAGACACATGGGTTTCAATCTTGCGATCTCATCAGTACAGACTAAGGAAGTGACGTCTTAAGATTCGCTGACGGACAAGGGATGAATAAATCAAATTTACCCATTTGGTAGAAACGCCAAATACTTATTGTACGAGAGATGTTTCCAACGTTCTGAGAAATTAACTATTTTTTTTTTTTTATTTTGCCAAATTTCATTAATATTACAATGTAGTTTTTCAACATAATCGCCATTATTGAATACATTTATCACAACGATAAATTAATTTTCTTAAGGCGTCCTCGAAGAACTTTTTCGGTGTCTCCTCAATGCACCTATTTATGGCACGTTCTACGTCAGTTGTACTCTCAAAAAGGTGTGAAGTTCACGAACTAGAATGATTCTAAAGCAGAACTAGATAAATTAGTTCAGATATATGAAACAAACAAGTTCGTGACGAATTACAATTACCTATGCTATAAGTACGAGGACGGATTGATAAAATCCCCAACAAAGCCATCGTTTGGGTAGTGGAGATAGAAACAAGTTATCACATTTCGAGTGCCTCGTCTTAGCGTGCAAAAACGTGCATTTTCTTGTGTACTGTCGTTGAGCCACAGATTATCACTAGTTTGATTTCTGAGATGAGTACCAATTCCTTATAGAATTTTAAACGCTAGGAGGCCGAGCGCCAGACGCTTGAAAGATGTTTATAGTAATGGTGAAGAATGTTCGCCAGTGGAATCGGCGTGCAAAACTCCGTCATAGACAAAATGAAGTGACGAAACGCGATCAGGTCGATCAGTATCAGTGACGCATGCAATGAATCAAAGACAGGTTAATACACTGATTCAAGAAAATCGCTGGATTACGCAGAAACCAAATTTTAGTAACGAAACGATGAAGACAATAACTCGCCTGAAATTCGCGGTTGTTTCGCATTATCCGTACAGTTCTAATTTAACACCTTCAGATTTCTGTTTGTTTCCAAAGTCGAAGCTAGTATTGAAAGGTCAACATTTTTCATCAGACATTGAAGTTCAGGCTGCTGTTCGCAATTGGATCAACAGTAAACAAGAATGTTTCTACATCGACGGAATGAAGAAATGGATTCAGCGTTTAAAGAAATATGTTGCACTAAATGATGATTATGTGGTATAATGAACTTACTGTAAATTAGAACTAATGAGTAGAGCAGACCAATTTCCGTGCGCGCCATGAGCGCCAGTATGGGAGTGTAATTCGTAATGTATTAGAATATGCGATACCGATATAAGTATAGAAGTAGAGACATTTATTCTATCAGAAATAATTAAATATACTTTGGTTTTCTGCTATTAAAGTAATATGCATAAACACACGAAAAATAAGAATAGTACATATTATAGTAGCGTTGTATGTACTTATAAATAAAATGGAAAATGTATGAAATCAGTGATTGTGTGCACGATATTTTATTACGTATGCTTATACTTACATGCAGTCTAAGCAAGTACCAAACACATACTGAATGCTTTTTATTAGTTCTGATGCAATACAATCATCCTCACACCGGCGCACATGGCGCTCACGGAAATTGGTCTGCTCTACTAATGAGTATTAAATCTCACTTTACAGGCGATATACACCATACATATTCCTAACAACCCTAAAGGTAGCGTCGCGATGTGTAGCATTTCTGCATACTGGTACAAACTTAGTTTGTCGAAATATAGAAATCAACGCAACACGTTAGACGACATTTGCATGTAAAATGAGATTTAATACTCATTAGTTCTCATTTACAACAAGTTCATTATACTAACTATATACAGGGTTTTTCACGTAACCCATTCGTTAGAAGTTTTCTATGTTAACGCCTTAGGATACTTTTGAAAATTTGCGGCACGTAATCTGGATACTTGATGTACTAAAATAAAATATTTACACTCATGAACCACTTTCGATTATACCGGAAATAATAGCCAACTTTAATATTTTAAATGGAATGTTATACTTTTTATACCTTGTACAGTGCTATAATACTTCATATTAAGGCTTTTTGAAGAAAATTAACCGGTTTTTAATTATTTTGATTTCTGTGAAATTTTTTGTTTTTTCAATGTATTTTTTAAAACCACATATCTCAGGCGTATTTGATCTGAACTACGTCATATTTCTACTGGAGACAGCGAAAGACATAAGATTTCAAGTAATGTCTAAACATTTAAGAAATCTCTTACAGGGTGTTCGAAATTTATTGATTATTTAAGTAATAATTAATTAAAGAAAAATCGATTTTTTTAAATTGAAGATAAACACGCCATAGTAAGTAAATAAACATTTTGCAACGTATAGGTATAGGTTTCCCTACGTCTATCTCTCATAGTTTTAGAGTTATTAATGATTATTTTCTAAATTGAGCATTGTCAAGAAAAATTATAGAAGTATGCCTTGAAAAGTAAACTAGATCTGTCAAAATTGTCACTAAGTTTATTTCGTGTCTAACAGGTTATATGTTGTTCACAAATATGCAAGGCGAAATAAATATTTATTCTAATAGAGATATTTTGAGTTTATTCTACATTCATGGTGAATCTCTTCAAATTATTGAAAGAACATGTCGACTTTTTAAAGAAAGATACTCACATTTGCCAGCACTGAATAAAATTAAATTCAAAATTATTAATGATTATTTTCTAAATTGAGCATTATTAGTAGAAAGCTTTGCAAAAAAAATCTAAATATATATATATATATATATATATATATATATATATATATATATATATATATATATATTGTTAAAAGGCTTAAGGGCTTTAAGTAAATACAAAGCCAAATTGTAAAATATAGTGAAGCTGGTAAGGTAATATTTAAAATGAATTATAAATATATATTTAAATATGGTTACTAAAATTACATATAGATGGAGTGGTTTACAATATTATATCTGTTACATGCGTATAATTCAATGATAAATATTCGTTTAAAAACGAAGTATACTTAACCTCAACAGCTATACTTGTGAATACTACTTATTGTTTATTTTCTGGTGGGCTTAAATTTGTGTTAAATGTCCGGCTTATAAGAACAATGAGACTCTTTTTGTTGTGCATGGAAAAATACACTCAAAATGTAGGTTCGGTGCCTCAATGAGAATACGTACAAAATTAAATGGTGAACAACACAATGAATAATGGTATTTTTTTCATTCAAATTCTACTAAATGAAACAAGTGAGTAAAGGAATAATGTAAACGCTTTAATGGAAGTGTTAATTAACAGGTAAGTGATAGATATAATAAAATTAGGATAAATCAAAATGAATCATGTCACGTGATAATATCAATATAAAATAAATTCTAGGTTAAGCACATAGAATAAACGAAAGTGAATCTAATTAAACTAAAATACATAAATGCTTCTATTAAAATTGAACAATTGTAAACAGGGAACTGTATTCTTCTAGCTTTAAATTAAATAATTCTAATACTAAATGTACCCATAAGGTATATCTATTCTAAAAAATCTTTGATAGAGGTTTTACTTTGTGAAATGAATTAATTCAACATTTTCAAAATTTGTAGGAGATTGAAATAATACTTATGTTGAAATAGACGGGGATGGGTTAGTCTGGAGTCTTCTGTGCATCCGAAAGGCAGGATTCAGGTTTAGGCGGGTACTCGGACGGCGTCACCGATTAGCTTCTATCTAGCTGCATGCTATTCCCGGTGAAATCGAATTTTCGGTTTATACGGCACTGGTTTAAGTCTGTTCACGCAAAATGCGCCAAAAAAGGAGCAGGATAAACAGGTAATGTTTTTCTAGGTTCGTAGTATAGGTTTTCTAATTTATTTAATGATTTTTCTTTTTATTTCCAGAGAGGCACTTAAATACGTCGATGTGTTTTTTGGAGTTTTTCTACCTAGTGACGCTAACTCTCGTTTGTTCCGAATGCTAGCTTGTTATTCGTCTAATTTGTATGTATTAATATAATCTCGCTAATTTATTTTAATGAAAATGATAATTTAATTACACAAATTATATATATGCTTAACAAAAATTACATATTTTATTTTAGTAAATAAATAATTGTCATGTGAATGTTAATAATTTTATATTATGCTAATTTATTATTGGGATATTTCCCGCTGTATTTATTTCAAATAAGTACAGTTTTCCCTAAAATAATTCGTGTCATTTATTATATTATTGATCAATTAAGTTGAAATAACTTCGGAAATACAAGATATTGAAATAAAATGACTAAGGCAAATGAAAAGATAAAAATAAATAAATATGAGAATTAATTTTGAACAATTAAAAACGCGAAATCAACTTTATTGATATGACAGATGAAGAATTCAGTTCCAATAATTTCTTATTTTCTACTCTTTATATACAAACGTTAACGATCTGTATCTTACAAACTAAGGCATTCTTATGTGTAGGCTTGACCTACCACAATATATATATATATATATATATATATATATATATATATATATATATATATATATATATATATTCAACAAACTTTTTGGGAAAAGGTTAGAAAAGAAAAGAAAAAATGAGAAAATATTTTATATAATATGAAATAACAAAATAGCCACACATTAACAAGCAAAAAAGTGAATTAAATCAATATATTAAAGACACATAATGCGTTAATAATGATATTCGCAAATGTTCAAAATGATCTGGGATCTGAACAAAGCATGACTCTTCTTAAGTTTGCTGTAGTTGCTTTCATACTTGCTCAGCGTTCAAGTTGAAAACCGTCTCTTACTCTGGCTAAAAGCTATTCCCTGTTTTGCATGGGAGACGTATAAACCTCATTTTTTATTTGACAAGGAAAGTCAGATCGGGGATCTAGATGGCCAGAACCAAGGTCCATTGCGACCAATCCACTTATCCTCAAAGATAGTGGTTAATTCTCGATATACCTCATGTGAAGAGTGAGCGAGTGCTCGATCCATTTGAAACCAACATAGTTTATTCAAAAATGGCAGTATTACTTTCCTTAACAATTGTAGATACTTGACGCTTGTTAAATTCTCGTTATAAATTTCATTTTCAACGTGGATATGTATAATTATTGCAAAAACATTAGAGCTAAAATTGTCTTGAAAATTTGCTCCTCTAATGGCATGTGGATTTTGTTGTGCCCCCTAAGGACAATTTCTTCTATTAAAAATCCTTAAAATTTTAGATAAAAAATTGGGATCTTCTTGTGTTTTAGTTAAAATAAACTCGCAAATTTGAATTCTTGAATCTTGATCTCCTGGACAAAAAGCCTAAACTAATTGGAAAGAATAAGGTTGCATTTTATTTTTCTTTAAAATCCTTTGATGTACATGAAATTAGTACATCTGCAGATGCCGCCGGTATAGAACTGGTTGGATTGGCATGAAAATATCCGAAAACAACGATTTCATTACTTTCGTCGCCCGCAATCGGTTTTGGAACCGTCTTCTTGACTTAAATACCAAAGCTAATGGAATTTGACTCTATTCGCTTGAATTTAGCTTTATTAATTGCTGGTAAATGTGGGTATCTTTCATAAAAAGTCCACATGTTCCTTCAATAATGTAAAGAGATTCACCATGAATGTAAAATAAATTCAAAATATCTCTATTACATTTAATTGGTCTTGGATATTTGTGAACAACATAAAACCAGTAAGCCGAATTACACTTTTGACAGATCAGATTTATTTTTCAAGGCTGACTAAAACTATTTTTCTTGATAATACTCAATTTAGAAAATAATCATTAATAACATAACTAATAACTATGAGACAGGAAACATATACCTGTACGATGCAAAATGTTTATCTACTTGCTATGGCGTGCTCATCTTCATGTTGTTCCAGTTCGATTTTTCTTTAATTAAAGATTACTTAAATAATCAATAAATTTCGAACAAACTGTAAGAGATTTTTTAAATGTTCAGACATTACTCGGAATCTTATACCTTTCGCAGTCTCCAATAGGAATATGACCTAGCTTAGATCAAATACGCCTAGGATATATGGTTTTAAAAATTATATTGAAAAAACAAGAAATTTCGCAAAAATCAAAATAATTCAAAAACGGTTAATTTTTTGCAAAGGAAGCCTTAATATAAAGTGTTACAGTAGTTTATAAGGAATCTAAAAAGCAATAAAAAGTATAACATTCCATTTCAAATATCAAAGTTGCCTATAACTTCCGGTATAACCGAATAACCGATGGGTGAAAATATTTTATTTTATCACATCAAGTATCAAGATTACGTGCCAGAAATTTTCAAAAGTATCCTAAGGCATTAACATAGAAGACTTCTAACCAACGGGTTACGTGAAGAAATCCTGTATACGCGAAGTATAGAAGTTAAAAATGATATTTGTACAGGATACTGTTTGTTGTAAAACACCAATAAGACATAATAATGCATCCACACATTCCAGGATAGGTATGATTTTTCACAAACTTTTTGTTATCCGATGATTATGTGGAAAAATAAACATTTGTAGTGCCATAAATTTACTTCATTTAGAGACTGGTTTCAATATTTTGTCTCTTTTATCCTTATTTTATTGAGTTGAAGACCTTATACATCAATTCGCCCTCGTATAAGATAAAGATATCATCAATTGAGCGCTCATCGGCAATAATAGAAATGCTATTTATTATTTTTTGTTTTATTTTCTTTTAAATAATATCTGCATATAAATTTGAATACTTGGAAACTGATTAAGCATTAGCTGTATTTTTATATGCGGACTATTATTTCGTACAAATGATTACCTGATAAGCCTATGGGTCCAAGCAATTTTCAATTTTATTTACATTCGATAAACATAATAAGCCCATACATACTTAGCGATGTTCACACATCCACTATACCGGGTGTCTCAGTTAAATTGTTCTAATAGCGTACCTCCGTTATCTAATAAAATAAAAATTTGAAATTTGTTGCATCTGATGTACACCTAATGTTTCTTGAATTGAACTTAATTTTCATATTCTTTCACTTCCGGTTTAACCGAAAACGACCATAATTTTTTTATTTTAAATAGCATCCTGTATATTTTCCTTGAAATTTGAAATCTACGGAAAATTCTCTATCTCATGAAGTATCACACTTTGTATTTAGACTTCAAAATAGGTGAAATTGCATTTTAAATATTCAAAAATTGGGATTGTAGAAACCAAAGCAAAATTTTACATTATTTGTTCGTTAACTTTGATAGTTCATAAAGTGTTATTAATTTGTTTCAAAGTTGCTTCGAACAAAGATGTGTTTAAAATGAATAATGACAATTTTAGAAATGAGAGAAAATTGAATATGATCCTCACTTGTGGGGAATATAGAAAAAGCAGGCGTGCACGGAAGGCACCGCTTCCGTGTTTATGGAGAGTGGTATCCTGACAGACGTATGCCACGCGCTATGTATTTTACACCTCTGGCTTCAAATTTGGAGACATTTGCTGCTTTTTCAAAGAAAGAAAACCGTTTTTAAAAGAAAGACTGCTACTGATGAAAAGCACGGTGTTGGTGTTTTGGGAGCGTGCTTAATAATCTGGTTATTTCAATTCGAGAAATTGAAGCAGAATGCAATATCTCTATTTCTTCTATTCAACGAATCCTAAAATTCGCCAAATTCAGGCCTTTCAAAATTCACCTGCATCAAGGATTAGAGCTAGAAGATTATGACAAAAGCATGGCTAGCGACTGGCTGCGAAGATAGGATTATTAGCTCAATATTATGGACAGATGAGAACCACTTTCATAATAAAGGAACTGTAAATCGACACAATTGCCATTATTGGTCTGTAGAAAATCCTCATTGGATGAGAGAAACTAACTTTCAGAGAATTTGAGGAATTAATGTATGATGCGGCATAATTGATGTGTACATTATTAGACCAAAGCTTTATGAAAGATCCTTGGCTAGTGTAGCATATTTAGAATTTCTTCAGGGCGAATTTCCAGGTTTTCTTAAAAATGTTCCGCTGAATATACATGCCAACATGTATTTTCATAATGATGGGACACCCGCTCACAATTCTAGAATTGTGACTGATTATGTTAATGATAATAAGTTTCCCTAATAAGTGGATACCTGATCTAACGGTGTTAGATTATTTTCTATGGGGATATTTGAAGGATAGGGTATACCACACGCCTCTTGAAGATTTGGAAGGTTTAAAAAATAGAATTCGGAATTAATGCCCAGCTCTTAATACCGAGTTATTAAGAAGTGTTACCTCTGGTGAACATTTGCATCGAGTCGAATGTTGCATTGAAGCAAATGGACAACATTTTGAACATTTTCCTTAGCATCTTTTCTAACGCCCACGGTTTGGTGCCACCAACAGATTCATAAATACCGTTCTTGTAAAAATAAAATTAATAAGTATAATATATTTTTTTTGTGATTCATTTAACATTCTTTTTTTGTTATTTGATTTTCAATAAAATGTTTGTAAATCACTCTTGTTTAAATGAATATTCCTTCTAACAGTGATGTATTTTTAGGACGTGTATTTTTGCTACTTTTAATTCAAATACCAATTAATGAACATTCTTTTCATAATTATCTACAATCCCAATTTTTGAATATTTAAAATACAATTTCACCTCTGTTTTGAAGTTTAAATACAAAGTGTAATACTGCATGGGAAAGAGAATTTTCCGTAGAATTTAAATTTTGAGGAAAAATACGGAGTTCTATTTAAAATAAAAAAGTTAGGGTCGTTTCCGGTTAAACCGGAAGTGATATAATATATATTTAAAGAGCATTAGGTATATCTTAGATGCCCCAAATTAGAAATTTTTATTTTATTAGATAGCGGAGGCACGCTATTGGAACGACATAACTGAGCAGCCAGTATAGTCCTGACTTGGTTCAAGTTTTCGCCAATAAAAACCAAAAGCTTTATAAGCGTGGAGCTATGGTTTTATTTGAAAGAACCACAATTAGTTGCCAAACAAATATTTAAAATATATTAAAACACATAATGTTACATTTTAAAATATCGAAATTATCATACTCACTACTGACACCATATTTCGGTAAAACGTAACATTATTCTTCTCTTAACATTTGATTCGCAAGTGATAACAGCTTCTAAATGGAAAATCCTAAAATGCTTAAGCTCGCAATACCTCGTGTGATTCAATATTTATTCATTAAAAGACATTTGAAGTTTTAGCTGATACGCAACAAACTTTGAATGACGATGCTCCTTCAAAAGTTACAGTTTGTTGTAGACTTGCGCAATCAGCACGTTTAGCTGATATGAGCATCGAGGCAATATATGATCAGACCATCAAAAGATCCAACAACGCCGAAACTGATGAATAAAATTAATGATATTATTTCAAGCGAACGAAGAATTGACATCACAGTAATAGCCAGCAATGAGTGAATGCCACATTTTGCTTATAGAATTTGGCATGTCCAAGCTATCAGCATTGTGAATGCCGTGAATTTTGAATTACAATCAAAAAAATAAAAGAATACGATCCAAGAACGGATCTAATATTTTTTGCAAAGACTTTTTAGGATTGGAAGATGATAATTTTCAAAGAGCCAAAGCGTATTATGCCACTCTATTAAACAATCTAAAAAAGCAATTCCTAAAGAGCGACTTGCAATGGTCCACAAAAAGATTCTGTTTCATAACGACAACACGCCTTCTCACACTAAAGTTCATAAAATGTCTTTGCAATTAATACTGCCAAAGCGTGACCGCAAATTGTACTTTGTCTCTTCTAACACACACAAATACGATCTGTAATACTATACACGTTAGTTATGTTAAGTTAAGACGCTTTGAATTTGGTCATGTGGCTGAAAAGAAACACTTTATGAACTGTAGTCATGTTGTTCAAATAAAATTGAATCAATTCAGATTTCATGTTATACCTCACTCAGCCTATTCGTCACACATTTTTTTTCTTTTTGGAAAGAACTTTCTACAGCAATGGAGCTATATTTTCAGGATCTTAAGAGAATTTAATGACCTCATGGCATTTCAGAATTATTGATCTAAATGCCTTGAAACTTAAGGTAAATATGTTGAAAAATAATAATTATTTCTTTAGAATAGAAGTAACGCTATGACAAAATACTATTAACAAATAGATTAATGTTAAATAATCCAAATAAATCAATATTATCGCCATCTCGTGAACATAACCGAACTTTAAATATTGACAATAATAAAGAAAAATAAAGAGTTCTGTAATCGGATTATTGAACATACCTTATTTATAATAAAAATTAGGAATAAAGACAAAATTTTATTGTTTTAACTGGTTCTATGAAGATCTATATAATATAAATAAATTATTTAAATAGGTTTTTTGTAAATTCGTGATAGAATGTTTGACTGACGAAATATCGTATATACTGTCGTGAGCAAAAAAAACGGGACAGTGTCAAAATCGTTATGTCAATTTACTTTATTTTTTAGCGTTGTAATTTTAACATTTGATTAACTTTCAAACTCTACGTCAAATTATATATCATAGTTGATAATTCAAAATTGAAAATGCCGCATTTTTCGAAAACTGATAAAGCTAGACTTGTTACTAGTTTGAAAAATGGGAAATCATTAAGAAATGTATCGGTTCAATTTAATATTGGTAAAAGTTTAGCCGCAAGAATATATAAAAAAAAATGGAGGGAAGAGGATAATTTAAATCGGAAAATAATTTCCGCACGTAACAAAATTTCGAATACGCAGGAAGACGAAACATTAGTTACTGAGATTAGGCACAACCCTTTCAAAACATTAAAGGAAGCTATAAGAACAACACAATTTCCTGTCTCATCTTGTAACACAATGGTTATAAGAGAATGAAATTTAAACTTGGGATATCCAGCCCTACAGTCCTTATCTAAATCCCATTGAAAAAGTATGGGGATTAATGAGATAGAGCTTCTACCCAGGAAGAATTTTGGGAGATTGTTCATAATGCTTGGCATCAAATTTCTATAAATTTTGTACAAAATATTGTCGCTTCAATGTCTAGATGCAGTTTATTAACTGTGTTATTATTTATTATTATAGCGGTGGAATGACGAAATACTAATTATTGTAATGTAATAATTATTTTATTTAATAAATAATCTTTCTCTATAGTTTTTAGTAATTTTTATTTACATTTATTTTAAAAATGTTTAATAAATGTCAATAAGACACACATTTTTGACAATTCCTGACTTACTATTATGAGTAAAGATAGCCACTTAAGTAGTCACAATTTAAACCCACGCAGAAACAGTGTCCCGTTTTTTTTGCTCACGACAGTATGTCTATTTAGCGAATCTGATTATAAAACTTGTATATATTTTGTACGATTATTACTTTCTTAATCTTGAATTCAAAGTTACGGCAATCCTTTCAAGTTGTTTTACACAAAGACGAGGTAATCTTTCTAGATCACAAGCTTTACCTATTTTCAATATATATATTATAAAGAAACCTCCTTCCTCTCGTTATACAAATGATAATAAAATAATAGTAATGATGAATAGAACAATAGAAATTTAGAAATATATACGAGCAGCGTATATTTGGGTATTTAAATTATTGCAAACCGCTCTAACAATAATATAATTCGTAGAAAAATTAAAACGTTCAAGGGTTCGTGAAATAGATATATCTCAGGGTTCGTGTATAAACTAATGTTATTTATTTTAGTGCTCCGGACTAACATGAGAAAGCTATGTCTACAAGGTGGTTCTCGTGTCGTATGTCACATACAGTCTTATTCTTTCTTTGTACTTAACGGTTTTTCTTACTGACGTCTCAGGTGTACGGAACAAGGTATTTAATTAGCTTAGTAGTTGTAAAACAGAGTGTTGTTCAGTGAGAAATCAAACAAGATGCTTTTAAATTAAATTTTGGTTTAATAAAAGTAGCTATCAGAATTCACAACAAACAATTAAATGCACCCACACAAAAATAATTACACGGCAGAAATAAAATCAAATAGGAAGCAAAATTATGCAATATCTTTTAGATAATTGACGAGGAAATGCATAAACATAAGCACAAGTGAGTTATGTCAAAAATATGAGTACTAAAGTTATGTCAACACGTCACACGTGAAGACGTTTTTATGGTTATACCAATATTGAATAAGCAATCTTTGTTTACAATATAATAATTTAATAATAATAACATTATTATTTTCTAATTTGTTTTATGAATTAAAGGATATTTTATTTTGAAATTGTTTTATAATTGCTTTAAGAGCTGAGTTTAAAATTCAATTTTGTATTTTCTTTTTCTTTTAAATACCTTAAAAGAATTCTGAAGTAATTGATTGGCGCTTTTTTATTCCCGCGCCGCAATTCTATTGGTTTAGATTTCACCCACCTGGTTGCTTGTTTTCTAATCGCGCGGGAACAGCGCGAAATTGCCCGGGAAATGGTTGCCTTTTTTCCCGCTAAAACTGCAAATGGCCAAATTTACTTACTGGAATGAATCTCTTTGGAAGAATTTATCTTCGGAATAATATTTCGAAGATATCTCGGCAACTCTTTTCTTCGAAGTCGTAGATTTTATGCAAGATTATATTCTTTTCTTTGTATCTTAGTTCGGCGTCGGTAGAAGATTTTTCTTTAACTCGAAATATCTCTACACCAAGAAGAGATATTGTCTCTTAAAATTCGTAGATATATTATATCGATCTTTTAACACTACTTTAATTATCGCAAAACCATTACTTCCACACAATTATTCTTTTATATTACGTAGGGTCCACGAACGTGTCTACTTGCCCTGGCGATATTCGTGTAACCCCAGGATGCAAGGATGTTCATCGCGATCGTCTTTTTTTCTTAGATAGTTACGTGTACGCCGTGAACATAGTTTTGAATGGTTATAAATATTGAAAATAGATTTTAATAAAATTGATGATTGAAATATAGAAAAACTAATGTAGAAATTAATTATTTTAAAGAAAACTTTTAAATAGAAAATAATATGTGTTACTCATAAATACGTATTCAGGTTCATGCATTTTTACATATATCATACAACATCAGTATAGCTACATTCAGGTTACAAATTTAATATGCAGTGTGACATTTCTTTACATAAATAAATAAATAATCACAAAAGATTGCTTGTAAAATTTATTCTTGTATTTCTTATTAAATATAAATTTCAAATTAGAAAGAAATTAGAAATTTCAAATTGGAAAGAATTAAAAATATTAACTTAATAAATACAATAATAAGGGTTATGCTCAAACCAAAAAATACTTGTGCATTTCTTGATTCTGTCTTATTGCATGTGCATCTAATTTGTTCTTTGTTAATTTTTGAAATGGTACCTAAGTGTACCAGTATTACATATTTTACTTCTTTGTAATGAATACATGTATTAAATTGAAAATGTTGACTTCTTTCTTATCAATTATAACAGTAAAATGTTACACTGACAAGCTTTTACGGTTTGCATCTTATTCATTAATTTCTCTACTCTACCGTGTTATAATATTCTAAGGTCAATATGTAATATTTCCAGAAATAGAAGCAACTTCGTATAAAAATTATTTATTTAAAAAGTGTACAGAGATATAGAATCATGTCACACCAGACAAAGCTTAATACTAATAGCTGGTTATATCTAATTTTTTATTGGCTACTTGCTCATCAATCCATTTCCTAAATAATGGTACATTCGCATGTAGACCAGGTACTTGAGTTTCACCACAGTCAATGCCCCATACAACCATTCCGATATGTTGATATCTGTCTTTTTGGCCTGATATCGGGCACGCCAATGGACCGCCTCCATCACCTTTGCAAATGCCCTTTCCTGGTTCACCACCAGCACAAATGAAGCTCTTGTCAAGTTGGAATTGCAGACCTAATCTCGTTTTTCTCAGTTGTGCTTCACAAGCATGTCTCTCAACTATGGGTAATTCTATTTTCTTCAAAATAGCTTGGTATTTTCCTTCTCTGCCAGAAACAGTTTTACCCCAACCAGTGGCGATACATCGCGTGCCACTAGGAACAACGAAATCTTGGTCGGGAAGGCAGAGAGTGTTCACGGTTTCGGTGATATTCAACGGACTATCGAGGAACAAAATTGCAATGTCATTCAAAAATGCACCCCCATAATATTTATCATGGATGACAATAGTTTTTACGTAGCGATCTTGGTGCGGAATTATTTCATTCGTTGTTCGAGTGTCCCATTCTCCAGCCCGAACTTTATACTTTTTCAAGCGCGAAGGTACACAATGAGCGGCTGTAAGAACGACTTGAGGATGTATTAAAGCACCACCGCATTTGTAAACCTCCGATTTAGTATCTGTGCCAGCATTAAATTCTTCCATCAGTACAGCTACCATCCATGGAAATTCCCCAAATTGTGCCTCACTGTCCTCATCTCCTCTAATACGTAAAGCAACGCCCTCTGAATTTCGGTAACCACAATTCTTAAGCGGTGGTGACTTTGTTTCAATTGGATCCGTTGTTTGGTTCGGTAATTTACAACAGACTTCCGAAAAATTTGAACAATCACCTTCCCGTCTGAAGAAAAGTATATTGTTTTAAGTTAAGTAGGTAAAAAAGTATTGGTAAATTAGTACAAATAATATATAAATAAATATGCCGTAATACAAAAATATACTAAAATAAATGATTTTGGAGTTAAATTGACTATGTTGCACTTATCCCCATCATACATCATTACTTAGTCTCGAAGAGATTCACTTATGTTTCATTGATTTAGAGGAATCTTTCGTTAGAGTAGATATAAATGACAACTTGCTAATTATTATCGAGAAATGAGAAATAAAGGAAAAACTCTTTAAAAGTGGTAAGACCTTTATACAAAAAAATAAGAACTTCGTAAGAATTAGATGCGGGAAATTATAATGGGTGTTTCAATAAGAGTGCAAGATTATCCGCCAAGTTTGATAGTCATAATGACACGTGATTATGATCGAAAACTGACAGATGGGAGTTAGTAAAAATGGAGCATTACGCGATAGAACAGCGCGTACTGATTTTTAATCATTATAATCAAAATGGTGAAAGTTTGTATGCCACCATTCGTAAAGTGCATCCAATATTAGGTCGACAGAATATTCCTAATTCAGCTGCAGTGAAATGAATCGAAAAATTCGAAAGAACTGGTGCGGTTAGTGATGTGAAACACACAACACGAGCTCATAGAGGTCGTTCAGAACAAGACATCACGGTAGTTCGCGAGAATGTGGGCGCAAGTCCAGAGAAGTCGATTCGTCATCGTGCACAAGAATTTGACATTACAAGAGCCACTCTTCAGCGTATTCTGACTAAAGATTTGCATTTGGCTACAAAGTCCAATTGACTCAACAACTTCTGTCAACAGACCATGCACAGCGAAGAGAGTTCACCAATTGGATACTTGAGCAAACAGAAGTGAATCCAGCTTTTGAGGACAAAATCGTTTTCGGTGATGAGGCCCATTTTCACCTCGATGGCTTCGTAAATCGGCAAAACTGCCGCATTTGCCACGAATGATTCATCAGAAAACAATGCATCTGAAACATGTTACCGTTTGGTGTGCATTGTGGAATAATTGGACCGTATTTGCTTGAAGATGCGGAAGGTAATGCAGCAACAGTGACTGGCGAACGTTATCGTGATATGATAACGCAATTTTTTGTCCTTCAATTGGAAGATATTGCTCTTGACGACATGGTTTCAACAAGACGGAGCCACATGTCATACCGCCCGTGGAACTTTCACTGTCTTGCACGAGTTTGCTCCTTGTCGTGTCATTTCCCGGTTTGGTGACCAGAATTGGCGGCCAGGTTCTTGCGATTTGACACCTTTGGATTTCTGGCTGTGGGGCTATCTGAAGTCACGGATTTATGCCGATAAGCCCGCAACCACCGAAGCATTGAAGGCCGAAATAGGACGCTCTATCAATGAAATACCGGCACATGTATACAATCATGTTATTGCGAATTTTGTCAAAAGAGTCCGCATGCCAGCAAAGCCATGGCGGTCATTACAAGATATTTTGTTTGATACGTAATTACCAAATGTATACATTATAAATCAATAAATATTTCAATACTTTACTACAGAAAACCATGTTTTATTAAACCTTCAAATCTTGCGCTCTTACTGAAACACTCTTTAGATGCTTGAAATAACAAAAGACATAAAACTTTGTTGTATATTGAGCTCCTCACCATTCTCGGTAGTGCCTTGGGAGATATAATCAAAACACCAAGAGCACTGTAAAATGGAGTTTTGGAGCAGGTGTGGATCTTCCTCCGCTGGAACTACTTATGAAAGCGGAGGCAACGACCACCATCCTAAGGCTGAAAGCCAAAGGCTTACGGTTCTACAATAACTTAACTGGGTCCATAACTATACGTGATATCACGATAACTGTACTGGAGGAATCGATATTGTAAATTCCAGCGGACAGTATGGCACCTGGTATTAGATTTATAGCGAAGCTGAACATATTTATATCGACCAGGGAACAGGCAGGGAGTTACTCGTGTGATTCGTGCACCACGAATGTATCGCAGGTGTCTGTAGAATGTTCCGTAGAGGGAAGAGATCACTGATTTTTTAATTTTTTTATTTTGATAATGAAGGCCTATTAAGGCCTTTATGAACACAATTACCAGGTCGAAACTGGTTAAACATTGCAAGCAAGTCCTCAAGTGACTCGCAAAATACTGTCTCACTGATGTAGGTGCCAGAATAGGAGGAGATTTTAAAGGCAATGGTGCGATCAACAAGCCGAGAAAGGTCCAAAGGGAAGCTTCATAAGATCAGAAAGATGAGGTTACAGCTAGAAATAAAGCATTAAGAGAAACCGAGGCTAACGGAAAGTCAACTCCCAATATTAAGGCACTACTAACAGACACCTGGATACTAGGTTTTCTATCATCCTAATTACAAGTAACAAAAAAGAAATTAAAACTATCGCCGGACATTGTCCATTATCCTCTATTGTAGAAGATGTGAAAAATATGAGGAAACTAGCCTTCCTGTAATATGTACTTATGAGCAACTAAAGCGACTCAGACAGAAATATTTCGGAAAAGATCTATTGGATCTTACGAGGGTACTCGAGTTTCTTCTGAGGAGAATAGTGACTTTTATCAAGGACACAAGACTGACAACAGAGTGAAATCGAGAGATCTATTAAAGAAAGTAGAAAAAGCATTGTCCTCAAGTGCCTTACTAGTGTACAACCTTAAATATATTTCTCAGATGTACTATATGCAGATGATGTAGAAATAATGGCAAAAGATAAAAAGTCTGAATTAAAACCTAAATATATATAGGAATCAGAATACGAAGACAATGATACCGACTATATTTCTTCTTGGAGATAATGTTACTACATGGTTACGTGCAAAAAGAGACAACTTCATTTTGTCGTCAAACTAGAAAATAATGATGCCTATGATGCCTTTCTCCGAGAAAGGCATCATATGCCGAAACATGTAAGATTGTTTTAAATATATACATTTTTAAGTATAACCAGACCTTAAATCGCCAATTAATTGAATCTACCATATATATATGAATGAACAATGACAGATAGGTTGTTTAATTTAAAACAAAAAAAAATTCATTAGCTCATCTTTTGTAGGGGTCAATATGATGCGACACACTGATTCATTAAAATTAAGATCGAAATCGCTATTAAGAAATTTTTGCTTCCATATATTAATGCTATAGGTAATTACAAATGAAAAATTTGCTGGCGGAATCGTTCGATCACGTCACATTATCAAAATAATCTTCAACCGAGATGATTGCATGTTTTCTTCTTGTATAATAGGAAAACTTTAGAAACCAGCAAGTCCAATAGAGAAGCATTAATCTGGAATACTGTAGCGTGAAAATACGAAAATAAAATTAGTAAATAGAGTGGCTTCAATCTACATTCGTGGACAAAAAATTCCGGACACTGAAGTAAATATTTGTTGTCATAGTTAAAATTCCTTTTTTTTTTGTTTTCTTTCACAAGACATGAAATATTATCTATAAAATAAGAATTATTATATGATTGAAATCTTTTTGCACGTTAGCTATGGAATTATGTCTTCAATAACATTAGAAGTGTTACACCCAGTAGGAAAAATTTGTACAACTTGATTTTTCGACATTGTGATAGTTTTACATCAAAAATGAAACGATAACATTTGCAAGAAATTTTATTAACATGTAATACGAAAAAAATTAATAATGTGTTTGGTGACCCCGTAGCTGAGTACACCCCTGTACACGTCTAGGCGTCGATAAAATGAGATGGTCGATATCTGCTTGTAGTACCTCATTCCAAGCAACTTGAGTCTCGTGAATTAACGGCGCCAGAGTCTATGGAGTTTAAATCCGGTGAACAGGGTGGCCACGGCAAAACATTAACGCCTGCTTCTTGGAGAAAGTCCATTGTTCGACCAGCAATATGGGGACGTGCGTTGTCTTGATGGAAAAGGACGTGTGGACGGCCATCTAGATAAGGTAATAAAGTGGTTTGTAGGACATCATCAACATAATACGCAGCTGTCATACTGCCTCGAATAAAGAGAAGTTGTGATTGGCTACCATAGGCAATAGCCCCCCAAACCATTACTCCAACAGTCCTGTGTACATGCCTCTCAACTGCAAACCCAATATCACGTCGTTCTCCACGCCGGCGTATCTTTCTACGGCCATCGTGCATACCTTGACAGAATCGCGATTCGTCGCTGAAGACGACATTATGCCATTCTGCCTCCCAATGCTACCGTTCTCTGCACCAGTTTAAACGTTGGCGACAGTGGTCCGCAGTCAAAGGAGGCACTAATCGTGGACGGTTTGAAAGAAGTCTAAAGGCTTGAACGCATAGTAACAGCTCTATCTGCTTCTCCAAACCATTGGTTAGCGATTTTAAGTAAGCGTAAGCGTAGTAGAAAAACGGTCTCGTAGAGCTAGTTGTCTGAAGCGCCTATCTTGACGCTCTGTGGTACGCCTCGGTTGACCAGTTGGCCTTCTTCGTGTTCCTCTACCTTCTTCTGTCCACACACGACACACACACGCATTGCCGTCATTGCAGTACAATTAGCACGGCGGCCAATTTCGCGGTAGGACAAACCAACATCTCGATAGGCAACAATTCTACCCCTGTCAAAGTCACTAACACGGTGATAATTTTGACGTCTTCGAACTACGCTACGCTTAACACTCATAGACGGACGCGCAATAACTAAACATTTCTGCACAAGTCTCTTCACAAAAAATTAAGAGATAGTTTTTTTTTGCAAAAAATTATAAAAGATAAAAAGTTGACATTTTTATCATAGCTTGCTTTAAATATAGTCATTCTAATGCCAAAAAATCAAGTTGAACAAATTATTCCTTCTGGGTGTAACACTTCTAATATCACTGAGAATATTATATTATCAATAATAAATAAAACACGGTACAGTAAATTACAAAATTTTCATTATCGACAGCTACTTTCGAAGTACAAGGATAAGCAAGGTCGGTAATCTATAGTTTCATGCAATGCCAAACACCTATAAGCTAAAACCACGACACTGACTATCATAAACTAATTACAAATCGCATTACAGGAAAGGCCAATGATGTCAGGTACAGAAATTCAACTTTGATAAGAAATATAAAATTGCCACAGGAAAAAGGAAAAGCCCGAAAAATGGCCATTTATGCAGGCAGAATCTATCGCTGATAGCTCTAAAAAAGAACAAAGTATTCGAAGCAAGAATATATAGCCTCAAAGAGAGAACCATAATTCAAGTGAGCCTAAGTAGAGATACTATGGTATTTTAAGCAAAAGATGGTACATAGCATCATTGCGTTGGATAAATTGATAGACATGGTGGAAATAAAAGCACCATGGTCATTTCCTCCGAATCATTCAACATTAAATGCACTGGATTCAGTGCAAGTTAAACCTAAGTTTATATGGGTGTATATGGATGTATATATGTATATTCGGTGTATGCTTTAACGAACTTAATAGTCAAAAGAAAGTGGAACCAGCCTATATTCTAAGGAGCGAATTTAATAGGTCTAATAAGAAGGTGGACGAACTGGTTCGGAGCCGAGCTTTCCAGTAGCATTGCAGTGAATAGATATCAAAACGGGCATGAAAAACAGGGCCAAAAATAGATCTAGCGAGAGATATAAGCACTTCTCAGATCGAAGACAGGCAAAACTGTTCCTTAGGGAACATTCACCTAAGTTTACAACAGACCTACTAAATGTAGACAGAAAGTCTCTTAAGGTGATAGTAAGCCTAAGTAGAGATACTATGGTATTTTAAGCGAAAGTTGACGCATTGCACCATTGTGTTGGGGAAATGGAAATAATCGCACCATGGCTATTCTCTCCAAGAGTCAAGCATTATTAAAAGCTCTGGATTCGATGCAAGTTAAACCTAAGCTTGTGTGGAATTCTATGTATGCCTTAAACAAGACAGGCAAAACAGTTCTTTAGGGAAAAGTCTCTTAAGATGATAATAAGCCTATTAACTTATTACAAATGAGAGGTCAGTATTTTAAATTAGCACTAACTAAATTAAAAGAGCAGGTCACAGTAGAATAGGTTCTGTGATCACCTCCAGTAATATAATCTACTTTCAAAATTACGCAAAACTATATAATGGAGAATGGTCATACACTTTTCAGTCAGTAGCGAAAGCTATCCGAAATGAAGGGTCGCTTTCAATACATACTGCAGTTGTTTTTTATTATTAAACTTTGTGTTGTCAACAGTCTCGCTAACCCATTTAGCTCGCCAGGTTAAGTTTGAAAAAATACAGTTTCATGCCTTTCTAGAATATACGAGATTTAGATCATATAGTATTAGCATGAGATTAGTTAACTGCTAGACATGGTTCAAGTGCAACCATTCTAAAGAAATGAATGTAAACAGACTCATGAAATTCGTTTTCCTACAACAAGTATAGAAATATTGGCATGCGCCCAACATTGATCCCTTCGTTTAGCCTATTTTCTACTTTCACTTTTGAATAAGGTTTTATATGAATTTACAGTAGACAATGTCTTTGCGATAAATCGTAATTTTGAATTACATTTTTACGTTGGTATAAGTATCATGGCTATGAGGACCGAAGAGGTATCTTAATTTCGAGAAAGACTTAAGGTAAAGGAAATGTCTGAACTGAAATTTGTCTCAAACTACTACTTCTTTAGCCGATATTAACACATTCTAAAGAATCTTCATAGATCAGATATAGATTATTCAACTTTGTCAATAGGTGTAAATGGGTGTTGCTGAAACAACTTTATACCATTTGCAAAAAGATCCACGTCGTCCTAATATGAAATCAACAAAAATATATAAGTAACTAGGCTAATGGCCCTTTGTGTAAGTTTAGTACATATAGTACTACTTATTTGCGTGATATAAAAAATATTAAAAAATAAATATTTTGAAAGAACTATTCTTCTACATACTTAAGGTCGATTAAGTTATTTCCATTTCCATTAGTAATTATTATATTATCCTGGCTGCAAAGGTAATAAGGAACGCATTCGCATGGACCGTTAGGTTTTGGTGCTGGATTTTCAGAGGTTACATCTGTTTCCATAACCCCAAATATTGTATTGATTTTGTGTTTGAGGTTATCTTGCCCTCTGACTTCGAATGATAAATAAGCTAAGACTACTATGACGATAATAATCTTCATTCCTACAATAAATTAAATGAACTTAGTAATGCTGTACAAATGTTACAAGAAAAAGTATACAATGCTGTTTGTGACTAATATTATTTAAATTAAGTAAAATCTCTATTTGTGAAAACTCGAAAATATGTATTTAAACATCATCTAGATACTTTCTTTAATGAAATGAATGAAACACCCAGTTTGCATATTTTAATCAAATTTTCAGGCGATATGAATTTTATTCGTATTAAGAAACGACGAAAGTCTTAGCAAGACATGATTATAATAATTCATATAAACATTAATAATACGTTGATCCTCCTCTGTATTTAATGCATTTAATTAATCTGTTAAGCATACTTGAAATTGGTAAATAAATGGTATCCTGTGGTATTCTATCCGAAGCTTCTAAAATCCTTTGTTTAAAAATATCTACATTGTTTTGCTTCTTGCTTATATCAATTGTTATAAAAGTATATATGTCAAATGTTTATGACAGAAAGAGAAAAAATATGATTACAGTGCGAAATATGGTCGGCACACCAGAGCCGTACCCTTGATTGCAGGTAAATAAAATAAAATAAATAGTTATATCTAATTTATGAAACGTGAAACACTGTCCTTTTAAGCAGCGACATACTTCTATACAGCGTGTAAAATACTGTATTATAAAAAATTGGGTTGTTTTTATAATTTCATAATTGCATGTTCACATTTTTAAAAACTCTTTGAAAAAAGCAATAATCGCCGAAACATGTAAGAGTAAAATTATTTTAAATAAATAATTAATTAAAACAGACCTTAAATCGCCGAATAAAGAAAATCTTGGATAATATGCAAAGGTCAAGAAAAGAAGGAAATAACTATCTTTATATATATAGTAAATTCAGTTTGTTGGCGATTTAAGGTCTGGTTTTACTTTAAAATATATATATTTAAAATAACCCTACATGTTTCGGCAAATGATGCCTTTATCAAGGAATATAAAATATAAAATATAAATATATATATATATATATATATATATATATATATATAAAATATAAAATATAAATATATATATATATATATATATTGAGGTAGGTCAAGCTAACACTCGGGAATGCCTCAGTAAGCAAAAGACAGAATTTTAGAATAAATATAATATATAATATATAATATAAATATATAAGTTCTAGAGTTATTTAAAATATATCAAAAACTGAATTCTTCACGTGCTAAATCAATAAAGTTGATTTCGCGTATTTAATTATTTTTAAAAGTCATTCTCACATTTATAATTTATATCATTTCATTTTGTATCAGTATTTTCATTTCGATAATTTGTATTACAAAAATATCAACTTAATTGATTAATTATTAATGACGCCATTTATTTAGGCATAACTGTATATTATTTGAATTGTTTACCGCGGGAAAGTTTCCTACAATAAAAACAGCATTATGTACTATATTTGACATTCAAATAACAAACATTTTATCATCAAAATAGATTAAATATTTATTACTACTTATAAATATATTTAAAATTATTAAATTGTCATTTTCATAATAAAAATATGTCGAGATTAATTGAATACATACCGATGGACGAATCAAAATTGGGATACGAAAAAAAAGAAAGTTAGCGTTACTAGAAATATGGCGATTAAAAAACACCTCGAAATACTGGAGTGTCTCTCTGAAAGCAATAAGAAAAATACAAATAATTTGAATAAAACCATACGTCCGTTTTAGAAAAAAACTTACCAATATTCCCAGCTCCCGTTTAACATTTTTTTTTTCAAGACCATACGAACACCAGTGTTGAAGATATTGCCGAGTGCAGTTTGCCGGGAAGAGGTTCGTTGGACCGGACATCTAAGTGGGGTGACGCCGTTCAATTGCCGCTGAAAGAACCTTGCCTTTACAGTCCTATAAGTGATCCTGTACACCAATTTTCCTGTCCAGATTACTTAAGTATTCTTATAATCTCCTATAAACATTGAAAACGACAAATTAATCAACATATTAATAAAGAATACATCATATTTTCTACATCTGTTAAGATAATAATTATTAATGTCATAATATAAGATCTAGGTATTCTATTTCTAAGATAAGGAAGAATACAGTTTCTTTTTATTTCTTTTTATTTTATTTTTATTCAGTAAATTCATTATTCATTATTTTTATATATGTCACATGTAGTGTTTATTTAAATTAATCTAAAAGCTTCACCATATTTGTTTAATCACGTGACATGTTTGATATCAAAAATTCTTTACATTAGTATATTTTTCACTTACCTGTTATATTTGGATAATCAGTTCATTAAAGTTGTTATTCATTAATCCGATCTCGACCTTTTTATTTTGTAGTATAGAATATAAACGAAACAAACAGTCTATCACTTTAAAATCAGTGAACTTTATGAGTGTTTGATTGGTGATACCGAACTTGCACTATTAAATTTGGACATATCTCAATGCCCTATCACAAGAGTCAACATTGTTCTTGAGTTTAGCCGGATCTTAATCACAACTTACGCCCACTAATTAATGCTTATAAGAAATCTATACATCCGAACAACTTTTTAAGGTTAATGTTATGGAGTTGTTTACTAGCATGTAACTTTGTATCATGCGCATATAATTAAGCATTGTGCAACTCCATCTATATGTTATTTGAAGTAACCTAGTTAATTTTGAAATTGATAATTCACAAAATTTAATATAAAAATTACCAAGTTAATTATTTTTAACTTAGAATCTTTGTATTTACAAACTGTTGAATATTTTATAGCTCTTCCGATTCGTTACAATATATATATATATATATATATATATATATATATATATATATATTTAGTGTTAATAAGAATTAGATTTCTTATTTATTTTATTGGCCGTGTCTTAATATTAAAATAATAGACTTTTTTATTGGTTTAGCGACCTTTAATGAATTTCAATTTTCTCTACGACGTTTCGACTCTTTTAATTATTAAGTCTTTTTCAAGTGACTAGAAACAAAAAATTAATACAACGAAAAGTAAGAAAATATGTTTACATTTGTATGAATGAATTAAAAATTAAAAATTGAAATTAAAATAATAATAAAGTAAGGAAAAATTAAATGATTACATTTGTATGAATGAATTAAATATTAAAATTAAAATTAAAATAATAATAAAGTAAGGATAATTGAATGATATAAAAACTCACCGATTTATTCTGTTTTAAAACACATTTTTTTTAATTACATGTGTGGTTCGGAACTTGCACCGAGACCTTTCCCGGGATGACCGCTTCACTTCGAATATATTGTGCGAATAATTAAAAGAGTCGAAACGTCGTAGAGAAAATTGAAATTCATTAAAGGTCGTTAAACCAATAAAAAAGTCTATTATTTTAATATGTATTTATTAAAACAATGTTCATATATTATATGAACAGTGTTTTAATAATTTTTTTCTTCTAAATTTAATTAAAATTAATGTATTGCACATCAATGGATTCGGGAAAAAAATCTCTCTTCAATTATGCAAAAAAATATATACCGTACAATTTGAAAAAAAAAAATTGAAAATCGCTAGGAATTGAAGATGGCGCTGGAAAAAAATAAATGTAGCGTCAAACATAGTACTTATAAAACCATTTCATTTGGTACCTATCTCATGAAAATCGAAATATAAATAACAGAGTTACAGCTTGGGGCGTTTTTTGTGTGACAGCCTGTATATATATATATATATATATATATATATGGTAAATTAAATCAGTTGGCGATTAAAGGTCTGTTTTACTTCAAAGTACATATATTTAAAAAAACCCTACATGTTTCGGCAATGATGCCTTTATCAAGGATATAAAAAATATATAAATGACAGAATACAAATGTCCTCATTTGTATTCTGTCATTTATATATTTTTTATATCCTTGATAAAGGCATCATTGCCGAAACATGTAGGGTTTTTTTAAATATATGTACTTTGAAGTAAAATAGACCTTTAATCGCCAACTGATTTAATTTACCATATCATACCAAGGTCAAGAAAATATTACATATATATATATATATATATAATAAGTCGGCGATTAAAGGTCTGGTTCTTTACTTCAAAGTATATATATTTAAAACAACCCTACATGTTTCGGCATGACGCCTTTGTTAAGGGAATAAAAAATATATAACACATTGTTTTAAATATATATACTTTGAAGTAAAGAACCAGACCTTTAATCGCCGACTTATTAAGATTACCTTATCATACCAAGGTCACGAAAATATTATATTTATATATATATATATATATATATATATATATATATATATATATATATATATGTATATATATATATATATATATATATGTGTATATCACTTGATAAATTCTTTGAATTTTCGGCCATTAATTAAATATTTTAAATATGATCAAATTAGTATGTTATTTTGTGAATGTAAACATTGCTGCCTACAAATTTCAACGCAAATAATACGAATTTTTATTTCAAAAATTTTCGTCCACGTAGGGACTTGAACCCAAGTCTACTGTTGGCCGAACCGTCGCTCTAACCAACTGAGCCAGGAGGACCTTGGTTTAGAGTTTATTGGAAACGCCTTAAAGGCATCGATGTTAACATTCAGATGTCAGTTTGAAAGTTTTGAGATTGCTAATTATTCATCCTTAGCTATTAATATATAGATATAATTTCTTAGCCATTCATTTAATATATTATTTGATAAATTCTTGGAATTTTCGGCTTTTATATTAAATATTTTCTCATAGTTTTAATGTTATTAATGATTATTTTCTATCGAGCACACTTTTCGAAAGTGTCCTAACATAGAAAACTTCTAACGAACAGGTTACGTGAAAACCCCTGTATATGTTGTTATTATATAAATATCTATCATGTGTTACTTAAATATCTGTACAGTGGCTTATCATGCTGGCAGTTCAATGTTTGGATCCCTGACTGGGCTGTCCGAGTAGGTTTTCGAAGGGCGAATGAAAATAGCTTAACATCTTAAATCGCTCCACGGGCCCAGACATAATAATAACTCATGGCTTGCCAATCCTCCGTAATTGACGTCTTGTTGTCGATTTTTCTGAGCATGAATTATTATTATTAAACGTGAATGTATCTTTGAATATTTAAATTTTATCCATGACAACTACAGATATATAAATTTTACATTAATATACCGTCATTTACATTTTAAATTTCTTGGCACTATGTGTCGAAACATGTAAGATTGTTTTAAATATATACATATAAAAAAAACACAGACCTTAAATCGCCGACTAATTTAATCTACTGTATATATATATATATATATATATATATATATATATATATATATATATATAAATTGTTATATAGCGAGGGGTCTTAGAGTGATATAGCCCCACGATTGGAGCAAGCCAATATGTTATATAAACAACCTTGTTGTATATGTAATAACAATATGTTTTAGTAAATAAATAAAGTATTTTTGAATTTGTTTAATATTCTTATAGTTATAAAATGTAAAATATTAATGATACCTACCTTGTCTAGTCGATTTGCTAGACAAGAGCAAGATGTGTTATTTAAATGTAGAGCAAGATCTCATATTCTCAGGAGCCAGTTCCTCTTTTCAAAATCAAACCTTGTTTTGTATAAATTATGAAAATCTAACATTCACACTGATAAAGGATCAAATGTAAAATATCTCAAGCATACGGAATTAAACTAAATATAAGATAAATAAAAATGTTGTATGTGTGTTGTGAAAATTCAAGTTTAATGATTATATTTATGAAATTATACTTTAAATTAATACATTTCTGAATCAGCTGGTATCGTGAGTTAATTACGTGACATAATGTAAATGCAAATGGTGGATATATCTATATTAAATATACAAAACAACTGATGTGAATACAATGGATTAAAATAGTGATGTTAGCGAGCATAAAACATTTATGAAAATATTATTTGTATTCAGTTCAGGTAAGTTTGACTTAGTATATCTTTCTAACTTTGAATTAGATTATTATTATACAAAAAAATAAGGTTATGTACTATAACATACAAATGTTGATATAAAATTAATGTAACTTTATAAATACTTGTATTCTAACGACTGGAAGATGATTTCCAGGAAATGTTCGGGATCAGTTAGGCAGCAGGAGGAGTTTGATCCTGGTATGTTCATGGAAATCTGGTACTTGGAGAGACGCCTACGCGTTTTTAACGAATTTGTCCATATATGTCAGGTATCTGGTTCCCTGTTATAGTTCTAACGATGCGTGAATACTTTCTTCTTATGTTGAAAACGTTTAATAGTAAATATACATCAATTTTACTGTATCTAATGATATTTTAAATTTAACAATAATTTTTTACGTAGTTTTACTACAACAACCCAAGCGACGCTCTTATCTATTGTTTTTTTTATTCCTCGGCCTCCATACGATTTATTTTGGCTTAATACAAGTATTTAATTTTGTATTTGTTCTTTTTGACTTATTTTATATCATATATTAATTGATATTGCCGTTATAATAGGTAATATTAATTGTCAAATAGAAATTATGTTCTTTTGGATGTCTATTAATTTCATATGCGCCCAAGATAAAATAGATAATTCCCGCGGTAAGTTAATTCAAATCAAAAAGTATTACGGTCGATAAAATAGATATCCATATTTATAATATGTCCAATATGTAATATATATCCAATATTATTAATCAAGTTAATCATTTTCGGAATTTCATATAAATTAATGAATTTTGATAATGAAAAATGATCTACATACAATATAAAAATTATTCCAAATAAATTTTATATTAAATACACGGTATTAACTTGTTTAATATCTTACACTATAAATGTAAGGTCTTCATTCGTAATTCTTATTATAACGCTTATTTTTAACATTAATGTTCTTTTTCTTCCAATTTCTGATAGCAAGATGAACCATATCAATATATATATATATATATATATATATATATATATATAAACACTCATATAGCTATGGAGTAATAATTAGCATTTTCAAACATTCAAATCTAACATCTGCTCTCAAAATACTGACATTTACTTTCAGTAACTCACATCTAATTTCAAAATAGGTATCTGCTTTCTAATCTGACGTTTGTTTTCATAACTGACACCTACTTTCAAAACAGACATCTGCTTTCAATAACTGACATTTGCTTTCACTAACTGACATCTGCTATCAAAACTGACATGAGCTTTCAAAACTGACTTCTGCTTTCAGCTTGACAGCTACATTCAATAACTGACATCTGATTCATTAACACTGTTACTTTATAATGCATTTCTATATGGCTTGAACCTGGGTCTATTGTGGCCTAGTGGTAAAGGCGACAGCCCGGATAGCTGTAGACTTGGGTTCGAGTCCCAACGTAGACCATATTTTTCAAATAAAAAATTTCGTATGATTTGCTTTGTAATTTGTAGACAGCAATGTTTACATCCCCACTTACTCTGCAATTACATACATTCTAATTTAATATTTGTAAATATTTCATATAAAAAAACCGAAAAACTCCAATAATTTATCAAATGTTATATATATATATATATATATATATATATATATATAATATTTTCGTGACCTTGGTATGATATGGTAAACTTAATAAGTCGGCGATTAAAGGTCTGGTTTATTACTTCAAAGTATATATATTTAAAACAACCCTACATGTTTCGGCAATGATGCCTTTGTCAAGGATATAAAAAATATAAAAAATATATAATATTTTATATTTTTTATATCCTTGACATAGGCATCATTGCCGAAACATGTAGGGTTGCTTTAAATTTATATACTTTGAAGTAATAAACCAGACCTTTAATCGCCGACTTATTAAGTTTACCATATATATATATATATCATATATATATATATACATATATATAAATATATACATATATATATATATATATATATATATATATATATATAGATAATTATTTCGTGACCTTTGTATGTTATGGTAAATTCAATTTGTTGGCGATTTAAGGTCTGCTTTTACTTCAAAATGTATATATTTAAAGCAATCTGAAATGTTTCGGCAAATGATGCCTTTTTCAAGGAATATAAAATATAAATGAGAGTATATGACAGTCATACTTATACAAATGTATAAGTATGACATTAATATACTGTCATTTATATTTTATATTGCTTGAAAAAGGCATCATTTGCCGAAACATGTAGGATTGTTTTAAATATATACATTTTGAAGTAAAACCAGACCTTAAAATGCCAACAAATTTACTATATATATACTATATATGTACTATATATTTACTATATATTTACTATATATATATATATATATAATAATACAATATACATTCATTGTAGCGTCACTTAGAATTTCCCTGATGTAACTCCGATTTTGTTTTAATTAAAATACAATATGCAAATCGAAGCAACTGAGAAAATAATAAGAAGGAACCAGAAAAACCTCACCGTGTATACAGTAAATTGCTAATTATATCTGCTTATGCAACCACATAAAATATCAGTGTACTCATAAGATAAGGGACGAATCACATTGACAATAGCAGAGCGATGCTTCAGAAATTCGCTAACAAATTCAAAAAAACTTTCGTCATAAAAACGTAAGACAACTGAAGAACGTGAATTTCAATCAACAAATTATCTGCAATGGAAAACAAAAAGCTAGGGCTAGGAATGAATTACGTTATTAGACCAACGAAGAAAAAGAAGAAGGACGACAGGGGTGTCGAACACTAAAAACCAAAAGTATCCAAGCCCCAATATATCTAGATCAGAAACAACCGCCTTAAAAAATCTAAAGAAGGAACAGCGTCATCGTAAGACGATAACAAGGGCAATATAATGGGAGTATTAAATAAAAACATATATCCAAATAAGCTATAAATCTTATTAGACCACCGTTTACACCAGTTTCCGGAGAAACCCTATGCAAAAAAATTATGAAGAAGGTGAGGAAAATGTTGAAAAAAAACGTTTGAACGACACCTGTATTAGAAACAAATTTCAAAGAACACGTGACATCGTAAAACGATGACAAAAGGGCAATGTAATGGCTGTATGAAATAAATATATGTATCCAAATAAGCTATAAGACTTATTATATACCACCGGTTACACCAGTTTCCAGAGGAACCCTATGGAGAAAATTACGAAGGAATTGAGGAAAATTTTGAAAATATGTGGGCGTCCATTAGAAAATGCGAAAAGGGTAATGCCAAGAACTAATAAGGCACTAAATTGTAATTGTATTTATTATTCATTCATGGTGGCACTTTCTAAAAGCTCAACTCCTGATTATTTTTAAATAAAGTTAGTTGATACTGCTGACGGTGTACTCACGGAAATGTTAATAAAAAAACTACAGAAGTGTTAAATGGAATTATATATAAATCTTTAGATGCCACAATTACCAGAAGCTCTGCCATGTAAGTACCAATTTGTCTTTTCTTAAAAAGGTGAATGAATCGAAAAACACTTCAGTATCACTAACATCCGCAGCATCCGTTCTAGGCAAGAAAATTATATCGCAATCCACACAACATTGAAAACAATAAATTAAGTCTAATGTACTGCATAAACCGTGAACGTGCTGATAAATAATATAAAATTTTCAATAAATATAGGAATAATATTGCGTATATATCAAAAGTTTAGTGTAGTTGACCGCAAAAGCCAACTTAGGAAGTTATTTTTTCCTAAAATAGTATATAATTGAATGACCGTGATAAGACGTGATGTCTTATCGCACATGTCTAAAGGGCAAGTACGATAAGTGCCTTATGATACTAAATATATATGTTGGTTTTTCCATACATAATAGTAATATCGACAATTTGGGAATTTTCGTGACGTCTGGCAATACCCATTCGAAGTTCATTTAAAAATTAAATTAGATAATTCGGTTTTACATTTTTTAACGTTTGAATTTGACATGAAATTACAATTAATCACCCTTTAAAAGTAAAATTGTGCTAAATATTACACTGTAATTATACCGGGTTCTTTGTTTATTATTACACATATTTATATTCCCTATGTGTAACGATTAAAAAAGATTAATCAATATATTAGTGGCATAATAGACAACCAATTATTCACCAAGTTGCTTAATTCGTAACTATTTTGCCACAGAACAAAGTTACACCAAGTTTCTTAATTTGTAACTACTTTGCCATAGAAAGGTAAATAAAGGTCAAATATCTATCAATTTTTGTTCGAACGTGAATCTCTAATTAAATACATTTGATTGAAACATAGATAATTTATTTAAAACATGAATAAATACGAAATTTCACCGTACATAGCAATGATAATGTGGTACAGTCTTCTATTGTTTTCTATTGTATACTACACTTTTATATGGTTGACATTTGACATGTTAAATTACATACTTCACTACTAATTGACATATTAAATTAAATCCAATGTCAAATTTGCAAGACCAAAAATGGTGCATCTTACGGTTATGCAGAAAACCAAAATTGTTAGTATGTTGGAAAGTGGATATTCAATGCGTGCTATTGCTGAAGCGTTTAATGTAACTAAGTCCTATATATTTCACGTCAAAAATAAATGGCGCGATCAACAACCCGTAACAAGAAAAATTTTAACAGATTCTCGAAAAATACAACGCATCAGCAAGACCAAGAATTAATATATTACGTACAAGATTGTTTTGAAAATGCAGTGTCAGCAATCCATCAGTAATTTTCCTGGTTCGAAATAGACTGGTTACAGACGAAAAAAATTATCAGATTTGAGAAATCGAAATGCTGCACGAAAACCATTTCTCACGGAACAACATAAGCAAGCTAGGGAAACGTTTACCCGTAAGTATATTGATGTAAGCGATGAGTTCTGGAATTCAGTCGTGTTCTCTGATGAAAAGGTTTTTCAGTCCTGCCATAACGGGTCAATGGATGAAAAGCTTACAGGAATTTACTACAAAACTATTTTAAGTGATATTATGTTACCGTCTGTTCGAACAATTTCATATTTCAACACGACAATTATTCTGTTCATCAAAGTCGTCTTGTCCAAAATTGGTTACAAGAAAATCCTATTAACGTCTTATCATGGCCATCCTTAAGCCCCGATCTAAATCCTATGGAAAATGTATGAGCAATGATAACTAAAAAATTTATAAAATAAGTTTTCGACCTGCTAATAGACAAGAATTGTGGACAGCAATAGAAAACGCTTGGGACGAGAAGAAAAGAAGAAGAAAATTTTATTAGAAATTTAGTTGCGTCTATGCCTAGACGTTTGCAAGCAATTGCGAAAGTAATGGTGGTCCTACAAAATATTGATTACTTACTTTATTACTGTATTCCGTTTTTAAAATAAAAATATTAAATGTTTTCGATTATTTATTATTAATATGATTAGCATGTGCTATGTTTTATTCGAGTGCATATAAAGTCAGTATTACAACATTAAAATAACTTGTAAAATGTGTATAGTAATCGTTCAATTTTTCATACTTCCGATGATACCAAAAGAATAATAGTCAAACAACGGTCAGAGACATCTTTTTCGTTAATTATCCTAACAGGACTAAAGCAATTTTAAGTATTTTTAATAAATTCAAAGATGATGGTTGTTTTCTAAATTCCCACAAAAAAATAAAACCGTGTTAATAAAACAGCACACGAAGCTGAATATCCTGTGTTATGTAGGATCGCTTTTAGAAGTAGCCAGGCATTTTGGAGTATCGTTCAAAACCCTGAAAGAATTCAAATATAAGCCATACAATATATCAAACCATTAAGATGTTTTCGAGGAAAATAAAGTAAAATGAACTAAAACGAATAAGCTTATTCTAACCTACTGCCACTGTATATGTATTAGGTTATTCATATCTTGGTTCTAATATTTTAACAAATTGTCTGAAGCCTCGATTACAAACAATTGTAAATGCTTGCAAATCTAGTACAATCATTTCAATTTTTTTTTCCAATAAGATGTATTGTCATATAAAACGGCTCTTTTCTGTGTATCTAAGATAGAATAGAAACGTTATAAATGATCAGATAAGTTGCTGGTATTTCCACTAGCCTTGTATTCTTTCACATAAGTTCTACATTTAGCCAGTTTTCTGTCATTTGAAGTAAAAATATTTCCAAATAGCTGATTCTTTTTGGATACTGATTCTCATTATATTCTGATTCATCTTTATCCCTTGTTGAGTGCAGTGACAGACTTCTTGTAGATTCTTCATATAATAAGATATCTGCAAATTAATCCTTTGGTACACATTACTCCCATAGATAAGAAGTAGTACATCATACTATTAAAAGCTTTTAGACTACATACCATTTGATTTCCCACCACTGCTTTAAGATAAATTTCTCCATTTTATAAAAATATTTATTCGTAAGATACCACGAGGTGTTATTTGTTTAACATATATATTATTTTATCGTGTTACTGAAATGTCCCCAATAGGTGGGTTACGTTCGATAATTCGCAAATATGTCTCTGACCGTTTCTGACACAATTTTCATTCGTGCGACAAAATAGTGCCTTCATTTTGTCGCACAAATTTATGTTTAGAAAACAACCCGTAATAACGGCGAATTTTCTAAAGAACGAGTGCGGCAAAAGGCTTTATGAAACGAGTTTTTTTAACTTTTTTTTCTATTTTTCATTTTTATACATTAATAAATTGAAATTGTGTGTTCGAGCAATGCCAACATTGAAAACAAGAACGTGAACAAAAATTTGTGAACTTAGAAAAATGAGTAAGAACGTGAAGAGCAACGGTTTTTGTAACGAACTGTTAGAAAAAGCTGAAAAAACCCGTTCTGCATTAGTTCCAGCAATATCTGAAGTAAAGCACAAGAAGGATATGACCAATTTCAACAATAGTTAAAAATAACCTTACTGAAAACAAAAATATAAATTCAGCCATAATGTTGACATATGATTTAAAAAAGTCGAAACTGTTTACTCGGACGATGTTGTCAAATTTTTGGAGGATTCTTCTGATGAAGTGTATTTTCTGCATGATTGTACCATTATTGCTCTATCATACAGGTAGTCTTATTATGTGTTATTTCAGAGGCTGCAGAAGTCAGGAACTTTGGAACATGAAGATTAATGATATTGAAAATAAGAGCTCGGTAAGGCAGGTTAAGTTTACTGTTGGCTAGGCAAAACTCATCGGTAAGTAAAATTTATATAAAATATAGGTTTGTAAATAATACAAAATAGTGTATTGGAAACATGTAACACAACTATTTATTGTCACTTTTTACGTTTCGTTTGCGTTGCGTTGCGTTTAATTGCGATAAATTTAATGCAATCCAGCAAAAACAGTATTAACATCACAAATGTTAAGGGTTTATACCGGTTTCCGGCAAAATTGAACATTGCTTTTAATTTAAATGATCATAAATTATAATTTCTTAAATGGAATTCTAAATACACCTATTTATTAAAACTGGTACTCACTGATGTTGTAGTATTATTATCGATGTTAATCGTGTCTAATATTAATTGTCAGCCAATAAACTTCTTCTGCACTGGTTGTCGTTGAAATTAAATTAAATTATAAATATGATCCGTTTCACAAACGCGTAAAATGGTGGGGATTCGACAAACATACATTGGGTAGCTCAAATCACTAGAATTACCAGCGTGAGGGAAATCTAGTTGTACTGGAGTTGGGTTGAGTTGAGTAATACTCTAGTTGATCTATTGTGATTTTCAGAATAAGTACATTTTCGTAATTACCTTTACTTCATTATACGAAGCTGAAACTGTCCAAACGAGTTTTATTTTTGAACTAAAGTGACTGTTTTTGAAGAGTGGTTTGAAAAGTATACTAATTCTTAAAAAAATAAAACTAATAGTAATAATAATAACAATAATAATATTCATTATTGTCCAACAGAAATATTCCAATTACAGGACAAAACATAATCTAAATAAATACATGCAGTAATATAATATAAAGTACTGTTAAAAAATAATAGTAAATAATAAAAATAAAAAATACAACTCAAATAAAAAGCAAATAATAATTGACAATTCGTAGAAATATGTAGAGTATTCAAAATTACTTCAATTCACAGAAAGAAGGGATCAGGGTAGTATTTCTGAAGGTTGTGTACCATATGCAACAAAGGGGCTTTAATCAACACATTGGATTTGGTAATGGGAACGGTGAAAGTGTCCGACGAACGAGTTATGTGAGGCAATTAATGCAAAAGGAACAAATACGATTTTAATCATCTATTAATTATAATTTTGCAAATGGTGTTATTGTATTACTCTGCACTATAAGTAAATATGTAGGTAATAAACATACCTATTAGCTCCCTAAAAAAATGTAACAATTAATACAATTCAAGTAAGTAGTGGGGTATGTATATAAGACATATAATATTTAGTGTATTAATCATGTATTGTTAGTATTTATTGATGAATACATATGCAGCTATAACGTATACATATGCATACTCATGTGTTTGATTGTATAGACTTTACAAGTTCTGATAAGCAACAAACATTTTATTGTATATTAAAAATAAGGTTGGTAGTAATAAAAAGAATAAAATGAGACACATATACAGTTAAGTGAGTGAAATGTAATAGGTATATTTTAAGTAAAATAAAAGGATACAAAACAAGAACTCTGCTTAAATCCCCAACTTCCACAGAATTAATAAACAAATTCCAAAAGGTTATTGGCTCAGGTCGCTGGGGTATTATTTGCAGAGGGAAATAAACTGCGGTAAAGCAGAAAATAAGAAAAATAATAACGGCAGAAACGGTCGGTTTAGAAAATGGAGAACCTCATGATAAATATGGCGGGAACATCGGCTTCGGCTACAAACATAAATTTGAAACTTGAAGGACTGGAAAATTGGTCTACCTGGAAATTTCAAGTAAAAATAATATTAAAAGCACTCGAAATATATGAAGTGGTGGATGGCACAACAGTTAAGCCAGAAGAAGGACAAGATGAATCTTGGTTAAAAAAAGATGCAAAGGCGCAAAGTGTACTAGCAACTAGGTTAACAAATAAGGTTATGTTGCAAATAATCACGTGCGAAACGGCAAAGTCAATATGGGATAAACTTCACACAATATATGAACAAACATCTGAAACATCGTTGCATTTATTACAACAAAAGTTTTTTACAATGCAATACAATTCTGAAGATATTGCAACCTTCCTGGGAAAAATAGAGGAAAATGTATGTAAAATTAAACAACTAAAAGGTGAAGTACCGGAAAAGAAGGTAATTACTAAAACATTAACCTCATTACCAGAGACATCCAAACATTTTGTCTCAGCTTGAGATTCTGTTGATGTTGAGAAACAAACATTGTCAGAATTGACAGCAAGATTGCTGATAGAAGAACAAAGAACAAGTAACAGACAAGAAGTTACAGCTTTGTTAACAAAACAAAAAAACGAGAATCGAAAATGTTTTAAATGTGGTAAATTAGGACATTATAAACAGAACTGTCTCGTGGATAAAACCAAAAAGTATTGTGAAAATTGCAAAAAAAAAGGGACACATTAAAAAAGACTGTTGGTTCTTAAACAAAAAGAATGTAACAAATAGTGAAAATGTTACCAAAAACCACGAAGGAGCAAAAAATGCTTTTTCAGCAACAATTTCAGCATATAGTGGACAGGCATCGGTGTCAGACTGGATAGTAGATAGCGGTGCATCGGACCATATGTGCAGTGACAAAAGTTTTTTTCAAGAATACGAGGAACTTTCACAGTGTAAAAAGATTGTGATTGGTGATGGAACAGCGATTCAAGCCATAGGTGTAGGTTTAGTAACACTAGAAGCTTTTAATGGTGAGGAATGGATTGAAACTACAATAAATAATGTGTTACATGTACCAAAAATCACAGCAAATTTATTTTCCCTTGGAGCAGCAATAGCTAAAGGATATAAGGTAAATATGAATTATAAAGAATGTGAGTTCTTAAAAAATAATGAAGTAAAAGCAATTGCTAAAAGAGAAAATAAAATATATAAAATGAAAAATATATATATGCAAATATTGGTCGTTTGGATGAAAATTTGAGAGAATGGCATGACAAAATGGCACATCAAAACATAGAACATGTACAAAGTATACTAGAAAGGTGTAATATACAGTATGAAAATAGTAATGTTAATGTATGTGAGCCATGCATAGCTGGAAAACAACATAAATTTAGTCACAAATCTAGTGAAACGAAAACTGAAAAACCAGGGCAATTAATACACATGGATGTATGTGGTCCTATGGAAACTACATCATTAGGTGGAGCAAAATATTTCTTATTAATGAAGGATGATTTTACCAGATACAGAACAATTTATTTCTTAAAAGGTAAGGATGAAACTGCAAGTAAAATTCATGAATTCATTGAAATGGTTAAAGTTAATCCTGGTCATACAATTCAAACAATAAGGAGTGACAATGGCACAGAATTTGTAAATAGTACAGTCAGAAAACAAATGATTGATAATGGAATACAACACCAAACAAGTGTGGCATATACTCCAGAACAGAATGGGTGTGCAGAAATAGAAATGAGAACAATAGTAGAAGCTGCAAGAACTATGTTGTTAAAAAATAACTTCAACAAAAATCTATGGGCAGAGGCGGTAAATACTGCTGTTTTTGTTCTAAATAGAACTGGCACTAGCAGACAAAAGAACAAAACACCATATGAAATTTGGTTCAACAAATAACTGTATGATGTAAACAATCTAAAAAGTTTTGGTTCTAGAGTAGCAGTTCACATTCCAAAACAAATAAGACAAAAATGGGATTCTAAATCTGAAATTGGAATATTTGTTGGATATGGGGAAAATACGAAAGGTTTCAGAATATATTTTCCAGAAAAGAATATCGTATCTTTGAAGAGAGATGTAATATTTATAAACCACAATGAACAAGAAAAAGAAAACATCTTGAAGCCAATGAATAATGATGAAATAGAAGAAATAGTTCTGACAGAAGAAAAAACGACAACAGGACATGAAAACAAAGAGCAACAAGTGGAACAAGTTGAAGATCATGGTAGAGAGGAAAACGAAGAATTTGAAAAGGAAAAACAAAGTGAAAAAGATAGAACAGAAAGCAAAAGAAAAAGAAAACAATCAGTATGGTTAAACGATTATGAAACAAATTTTATAAGTATTTATGATCAACCTATCTCAATGCAAGAAGCAACAGAAGGAGAAGAAAAACAAAAATGGTTAGAAGCAATGCAGGCAGAGATGAATACATTGGAACAGAACCACACATGGACTGAAGTTACAGAATATCCCAAAGATGCTCAAATAGTTGGCAGTAAATGGGTATTTAAAATAAAAGAAAACTTGGATGTTAGCAAGCAATATAAGGCGCGTCTAGTGGCAAGAGGTTTCGAACAAATGGATGGTGATTTAGAAATTTATACTCCCGTTGCTAGATTAACTACATTTAGGTTATTCATGGCAGTGGCAAATCAAAAGAAACTTCCTGTGTCACAACTGGATGTGACAGGTGCTTTCTTATATGGTGATATTAGTGAAACTGTGTATATGACGTTACCAAATGGAAAAGTGTGCAAATTAAATCGGTCAATATATGGACTAAAGAAATCTCCAAAATACTGGAACGAAAAATTTGATCACTTTATGAACTGTGAAGGCTTTATTAGGTCTAAAAATGATCTTTGTTTATATAGCAAACATTATAAATGTAATTCTTGGTATTTGTTAATTTATGTAGATGATTTACTAATCTTTGGCACAAATGAAACTGAAGTTGAAAATTTTAAGATATTGTTAAATGATAATTTTAAGACGAAAAATTTGGGTTAAGCTAGTAATTACTTAGGTATAAGTATAAAACAAGATTTAAACAATGGAATAACAATAATAAATCAAAAGTCATATTTAGAGAGAATTTTAGAATAATTTGGAATAACTGACTGTAAACCAATAAGTACACCAATAGATCAAAATTTTAATTTCGAAACTTTAAACAAGGTTGAGTCTGAAAGTAAAGAAATAGAGAGAAAGTGTAGACAATTAATTGGTAGCTTACTCTACGCTGTTTAAGTGTTGCAATATCCGAAGCATGTTGGATAAAAAAATTAATGTTAGACGTTAAGTTAGCATGTAAAGAACCTATATTAATGTTTGAGGACAATCAATCTGTAATAAAAATCGTTGAGAATAATGAAAATAATAAACGACTAAAACATGTTGATGTAAGATATAATTACATATTATATCATGTTAAAAATGGAATTGTTGAATTGAAATATATAAAAACAACTGAAAATATTGCAGATATTTTTACAAAGCCTTTAGGAAAATTGTTATTTGAAAAATTTAGAAATAGCATACTAAAGGAAACAGTACAAGAGTAGGATGTAAGCATGAAATATTTAAGTAATGTGTTTACAATAAAATATTTGTTGAGGGGGTGTATTGACTTTACAAGTTCTGATAAGCAACAAACATTTTATTGTATATTAAAAATAAGGTTGGTAGTAATAAAAAGAATAAAATGAGACAGATATACAGTTAAGTGAGTGAAATGTAATAGGTATATTTTAAGTAAAATAAAAGGATACAAAACAAGAACTCTGCTTAAATCCCCAACTTCCACAGAATTAATAAACAAATTCCAAAAGATTGTTTGATTAGCCTCGGCAACTAAACACACATTCGTGATGAAAAATAAAGCTTTAGTACTTTGACACATAAATAACTATTTCGGTACACAGGATTTGCCCTCTTCGGCAGATTGGGAAGATAATGAAAATTTCGATACTTTTTACTTTTTCTTCATAAGAAATCGTCCGAATCCAAAAATAATAATAATCTATTGGAGATTGCAAATATGGTGGAGTATAACTTAAATCGTTACGTTTCGAAACCTGCTCGAATATTGTTTGAATTTTTGTAATTTAAAAGATTTTTCATACATTTTAACAATAGATTATTCTTCAAAAAACTCTTGCCAAAAATATTTGAAAACTCAACTCAACTGATCTGAATTTCGCACAACCGTCGCCGCAAAACATGCTAAAATTAATACGAAATAAACTTGAGAACATTTATTGTTTATAGTGTAATTTTTACACTCGGTATAATTTAATGTTAAAAACCCACCCACGGAGTATTATCCTATGAATGTCACAACGTTCTTCAAGTTCTTGAGAATATTTAATTTTAAGTACGAGAATTCTTCGGAAACTACGTGTACAAACACAGAGATGGCGTGAATTCACAGGAATCTTCTTTACCATTCTCTAGAATCATCCTTTGATAGGTTAAATATTTGAAAGGCTTAACACCAATCGAAATCAAAGCAGAGATGGATTCGACGCTATTAGAATCCAATAGTTAAAAACTGGGTTAGCGAATTTAATCGTGGTCGTATGAGCACAAATGATGGACGTCCAAAAACTGTTATTCTTCCGGATATTTTTGAAAAAGTCCACCGTATCGTCTTGGATGACCGTCGAGTAAAAGTGCGCGAGATGGCAGATATTGTAGGTATCTCAAATAACAGTTTGCACAGAATTTTAACTGAAGAATTACGAATTAAAAAATATTCGACGAGGTGGGTGCCGTAGTTACTCACACCAGAGCAGAAACTGAATTGTTTGAGTGTTTCCCGCGACATTTTGCCACGTTTTCGCCGCAATCAGAAGAACTTTGTACGTCGTTTCATTACCTGAGTTCAAAATTACACTCTCGAAATCAAAGACCAATTCAAACAATGGACAGAAAAAGGTTCTCCGCCACCAAAGAAGGCAAAAACGGTTTTGTCAGCAGGAAAAGTTATGGCAACTATCTTTTGGAGATTTTCATGGAATTATAGGGGAAAACGATAAACGAGGAGTGTTATGCCAATTTGTTGCAACAATTAAGAGAAAAGATCAAAGAGAAATGGGCTCATTTGGCAAAGAAGAAAGTGCTTTTCCATCAGGATAACCCACCTGCCCAGAATTCTGCGATTGCAATGGCAAAAATTCATGAATTAGAATTTGAATTAGTAGTTCATTCGCCCTATTCCTCAGATTTAGCTACCAGTGATTATCATCTTTTTCCAAACCTGAAAAAATGACGGCGGTAAGAGATTTTCGCCTAATTCCGAGCTGCTGTAAATAGCTATTTCGAAGACTTGAATTCATCGACCTACAATGAAGACTTTTCTAATTTGGAATATCGTTGGAATAAGTGTGTTGAACGAGTAGAAGACTTTTGAAAAATAAAATAGTTTTTGTTAAAAAAACTTGCCGTTTCTTATTAGGCCATGTAGTTTCCGATCCACCCTCGTAAATCTGCATTTACCTTTACATACATTTAAATATAAAATACTAGATATTATATTTAATAATAATGTCATTTAATTGTTCAAACTTTAGAGCAATAACGCTAGATAGTACCGTCGAAAAAATATATGTCAGAATATTAGAACACGGACCCAGATCCTCATTAAATAGCGCGTTCAAAGAAAGTCAGAGTGAATTCAGAAAGGAAAGAGGGACTAACGACTAGATATTTATACTAGGACAATTATCAGAAAACGCAATCAACACTGGAAGACAGATACATGCTTGTTTCGTAGATATGGAGAAAGCTTTCGATAGAGTAAAAATAGAACAAAGAGATCTGGAAAGTTTTAGATAATAGACGAATAGAAAAAGATCTTATACAAAATATCCTAAAAGTCCTTACGACAAAACTGAAAACTATGTAAGAGTAAGAAATGAAAAATCAAAACCATTTGCTACTAAAATCGGTCCGAAACAGGGATGCATTCTGAGCCCACTTCTTTTTAATTTAATGTTGGCTGAAGCTCTTAAACAAAGTAAAGATAGGCTGGAGCCGTATAATATCGGATATTGGAAGCTACAAGGTATTAGTTTGACAGAATTATGCTATGCAGATGATGTAGTAATATTAGAGGATACAAAAGAGCAGCTGCAAGATAGTATTAACAACGTTAATGAGGGATTTTAATCATTAAATATGAGAATAAATATACAAAAAACTAAAACAAGGATTATAGGACAAGGTAAAAACCATAAAATACAAATGGAAGACAAAATACTAGGGCAAGTGGTCCGCCAATATACTTCTTCTGCACTCGTCATTGAGATTAAATTATACCTATGGTTACAAACGCTTAAAATGGTGGAAGTTCGACGAACGTGCATTGGGTGGTTAGAATTCCACTAGAATTACCAGCGTAAGGGAAATCTGGTTGTACTAGATGTTAATCTTTTGTGGTTATCAGAATATGTACATTTTCTTCCTCTATGCAATTAACTTTATCCTTTCTCCAGCAGGGGCGTACCGATGAGCTTGTAGAAAAGCGAAATACGTATCTACGTCTCTGGGGATAGGATATATTCGGACACGTTCACAGAAAATATTAATAGTGAACCTGCATTTGTGTTCTTCACACCAGATTTTTAATAATATTTTATATTATTAAAAATACCTTTGTATTAAACATGATATACGTAAAAAAGCATATCGATGAATAAACACACCATCAAGTATATGCAAATTAATACAAATATGTTGAAACATATCTGTAACTGTACACATGGACGTACACAACGCATTTAACCAAAGGTCACTTCAACTGCAGACACATGCGTTTCAATCTTGAGATCTCATCAGTACCTGCTAAGGAAGTGACGTCTTAAGATTCGCTCCCAAAAGAAGAGCACAAACTTACCCCTTCAACTGACACGAGATATCTCGTGACATTTGACGAACAAGGGAGGCTTGTCTATATGAATAAATTAAATTTACCCATTTCGTAGAAACGCCAAATACTTATTGTAGTAATGATCAGATGGGTCTTAACGGGAACTGAACCTACGGATTAACTACATTTGCAATGCCTTTTAAGAGAATTCAATTTTTAAGAACAACTTCTAAGTCCATGTATTTCAAATGACTACAAGCGATTTATATCTTACATTCAGAATAACTTAAATTCTAACTCGTCGTTATTTTGGCATTACATTAACTCCAAAAAGCAAACAAGAGGTCTCCCTAAGCATATAACATTTGGTGAGACAACGTCTGATGATCCTGGTGTTATTGGTAATTGGGTTGCCGAATATTACCAGATGGTCTATGCTGATTACCAGCCGGTCGATACTAAATTATACTAAACCCACTATGATCATTATGTCACAGTAAAAGAGATACTTATAGATTAGGATCTTGTTTTTAAAAAATTGAGTTCTCTTACACCTTCGGTATCTTTAAGCTCTGATTGTATACCAGCATATTTTCTAAAATACTGTAACCCTTCCCTGGCATGGCCTTTGTCTATTTTATACAATTTATCAACAAATTGTGGAATTTTTCATTTTTGCCTCACAATGGAAGACTTCATTTATTGTTCCAACATATAAATCAGTTGATAGATCAGACCTTGGTAAATATCGTCCTATCAATAATTTGCCTGTTAATGTCAAGGTGCTTGAATCGTTGGTGGCTCATAGAGTGCTTGCATCTTATTCTGAAGTAATTACTCCGGAAGAACATGGATTCGTTCGCGGTCGTAGTACTGAGACAAACTTATATTAACATATTTTAACTATATTTTGGAGGACATCGAAGAGGGTTATCAGGTGGATTCTGTATACACTGACTTTAGAAAAGCATTCGATCAGGTTAACTATTAGAGACTGTGGTTAAGTAAAAACTCAAAAAAGGTCTAAAACCCCTTACCACAATTAATAACCGTATCCTAAATACAATATCGACAACTAAGTTGTCATTAAATCACTAACCAAAGTGTTGAGCATGAGGCACAGTAAAGCTAACACATTTAACGATACGAATACTTTCGTATGCGTCGAGATCTCTGGTGTTGTTGATATTTTTGACAAGTTTTAACCCTTTTACAGTGACGTTATGATCCGTGTCCAATGCATGGTTTGCGACGCTCGATTTTCTGATCTATTAAATTTAATACGTGATATGTGTTCTCTAAAACGGGTTACTATTCGGCGTTTCGTTTGACCTATATATTTCAAATTACAATCGCCGCAATTAATTTCGTATACACCTGATTTCAAATTCAAATTAACTTTTCATCTTTGGTATTATCTGGGAGACTTTTGATAGTATTTTCGAACCGAAAAGCAACTTGGAGATCTTGTTTTCTAACAATTCTATTAATGTTTTTCGTGATTGGATGGTATGGTAAATAAATGTATTTTGTCTCCTGGCTATGTTGAGATATCAAACTTGTGGATTCGCGGACTGTCTTTTTTAAATTCGTTTTTCTAATTAATTTATTAATTATTTCTATGTCAAAGTCATTATACCTCACGATGTTTTTATTGAAATATAGTTCTATTTCGTATCTCTCTTTTGTTAGCGAAAAGTTTCGCAACCGATTGACTAAGAAATTAAAAGAAGCTGTCTTGTGCTAAAAAATACGATCTGAATCCGCGGTGATGAATCTACTGACATTGTTTTCTTTCCGGAAAATATCGATTTATATTTTATGACTATTTCTAATTACTAATTTATCTAAAAATTGTATCCTATCAATGTTATCCTTTTCCACCGGGAATTTAATAGTCGGAAATTTCAAATTTAGCTGTTTAACGAACATGTCCAATTCGTATTTCCGTGTATCAAAAATCGCGAAAATATCATCTACGTACTTATTCCAGACTCTTAGAAAATAAATTAGCTATGAAGAAGATTCAATTACAATTAGCAAGAAGCAATTACCCATTGTTGTGCCTTGTTTCTGTTCATATAATTTTTCTTCAATTTTGCGCCATGCAAAGAGTTGTTAATCTCATGTATTGCCTTACTTTTAAAGGTTAAATGACATTTAACCTTTAAAAGTAAGTACAGTAGTAAGTACAGTAATAACATTTAATAAATGTTATTCTTCTAAAGCAAATCCTCTAAATATTTCATAGTTTCTGGAATAGGTACCGGCAGAAACAATGACGTTACATCGAATGAAACTAAAATTTCCCCGTCTTCAAGTTCACAATCCTTAATTAATTGAACAAATTCTAAGAAATTACTAACAGACAAACTTTCTGATTTCATGGGTAAATTTTTAAATTAATTCACTAACCATTTGGAAATCAAGTAAGTCGGTGAGTTGATACCTGAAACGATAGGTCTTATCAAGTTATCTGGCTTATGTATCATCGGAAAACAATACACGTGTGAACTGGATTCATTATTGTTAAGACATTACAGCTAGCCCGAAACACAAAACCAATTAGAATCTTTTTAACAATTTTCGCAGCGGCATTCCATTGAAGAATTTTCTTTCGGATTTAGCCATGGTTATAGTGTATTTCTAGTGATTTAGCTGATGAAATTTCCGGCTTCTTGAAAACTTTTACGAAAGCTATATTTTGAACTTGAAAATTTTTACGAAACTTGTACAAAACTGACAACATGGATTAGCAAAACAAGAAAAACCTATTCATTAATTTTCTACTATAAAATTACATTTTACTTTTTAATTTAAAAATTACGATAAACTTTTCAAAAAGACTAGGATTTTCTTTTCTTCTCATTCTTTCGGTTTAATAATATTCTAAAATTAAAAGGGAACATTTTCAGAAATAAAAAAAGCTTCGTACTAAAATAATTTATTTCAATAATTACGGAGACTTAAAATCATTTCACCTTGACGGCGGTGAAATGATTTTAAGGCTCCGTAACTATATATATTAATACGTAGCTATCCTTCTCATCAAACATATCAGTAAAGTGTTAATATTGTAAAGCTTTTACTGTTTGCATCTAAATAATTAATTTTTCTACTCTGTCGCGGAGTAATATTTTAAGGTCGATATATAATCTTTTTCAGAATAAAACAAATTTTATACGAAAAGTATTTATTTAAAGAAATGTATGGAAATATAAAATCATTTCACACCAGAGAAAGCTTAATACTTGTATCTTGATGTGTCTAAATTTTTCTTGGTTATTTCCTCATCAATCCATTCCCTAAATAATGGTACATTCACATATACACCAGGTACTTGATTTTGACCACAGCCTATGCCCCATGCAACCATTCCAATATGTTGATATCTGTCTTTTTGGCCTGGTATCGGGCACGCCAATGGACCCCCTCCATCACCTGTGCAAGCGTCCTTCTCTAGTTCACCACCGGCACAAATAAAACTTTTGTCTAGTTGGAAATGCTGACCTAATCTCGTTTTTCTCAATTGTGCTTCACAGGTATTTCTCTCAACTATGGGCAATTCTACTTTTTTCAAAATAGTTTGGTATTTTCCTTCTTTGCCAAAAACATCTTTACCCCAACCACTGACGATACATTGCGTGCCACTAGGAACAACAAAATCTTGGTCGGGAAGGCAGAGAGTGTTCACGGTTTCGGTGATATTAAACGGACTATCGAGGAACAAAATTGCTACGTCATTGAATAATGCACCTCCATAATATTCATCATGGATGACGATAGTTTCTACGAAGCGATCTTGATGAGGAATTAATTCTTTCGTTGTTTGAGTATCCCATTCTCCAGCACGAATTTTATACTTCTTCGAGCGCGAAGGTACACAATGAGCAGCTGTGAGAACGACCTGGGGATGTATTAAAGTACCACCGCATTTGTTAACAGTCGATATACTATCCGTCCAAAAATTAAATTCATCCGCCAGTACAACTACCATCCATGGAAATTCGCCAAATTGTGCCACACTGTCGTCATCTCCCTGAATACGAAAACCAAAGCTCTCTGAATTCCGGAAACCACAATCCTTAAGCGGCGTTGGCTCTGGTTTAATTTGATCTGATAATTTACAACAGACTTCACCCAAATTTGGACAATCACCTGCCTCTCTGAAGAAAAGAATAACTTTTAAGTTAAGTAAATAAGAAAAGAATGGGAAATGAATATAAATAATATATAAATATGCAGTAATACTAAAAATTTACCAAAATTAATGATTTCGACATAAAATTGTTACCAATTGTCACCCTAGAGAAATAATACGTTCGATATAATACATGATTACTTAGTCTCGAAGAGATTCGTTTATGTTGCTTTGCCTTAAAGGAATCTTTCGGTTAAGTAAATATAAAACACATTTTGCTAAATACTATCGAGAAAGGAGGAATTAAGAAAAAACTGTTTAAATGTAGTAAGAGCTTTATACGTACAATAAAGGAAGAACTTCGTAAGAGTTAGATACGAAAAATCACAGGTGCTTGAATTAACAAAAGATATAGGAACGGGTTACATATTGAGCCCCATACCGTTCAAAGTAGTCCTGGACGAGGTAATCAAAAGGGCAATAAAGCAGGTAAGGCAATATAAAATGGAGCACTGGAAAATGGAGCAGGTGTGAATCTTCCTTCACTGGAGGTACATGTCAAAGTGAAGGCTAAATCTTCATTATAGGTGGAAGATATTCAAAGTTCCGCGAATAATACAAATTGCGTACATTCTTGTCCATGATTTCAAAGTTCTGAGTGCTCTTCACATGGGCGTTCAACTTCCGAGCATTCTGGTGTTATATTTCATTCACTGGCTCACTCCTGATTAAAATGGAGAAGATACAATGTACAAACACATGCATACTGACGTACAGGAACACACACGTATATATACAACACGTGTACCTAATGATGATCGCTTCCGAATGAGCAAAATGAAGCCATCTACTCTCTCATTGCTCTTTTTTGTTCTCGCTTGGACACTATCTTGATATATGGAAAAGATATTCATAAAGGGTTTACTATCTCTTTAAAATCGGTTAAAATTACTGATTTAGTCGGAGGGACGGAGTCCTTCATATTTCTGAAGATGCAGTTTTACATATTTATGACTAAGAAGAATGTTAATATAACGGAATTGGGATGAATAAATTTACTTTAAGAGTTTGAACAAAAGTATGCGAATAAAGACCGACAGCTATGGCGAAATTCAAAATGTAATGTTTTTTTTATTTTATGTTTTTTGAATAATAGAATTGATTCGGCTTTTACTTGATGAAGATCCATAAATTAAAATAGAAGTAAAACTACGGTTCAAATCTTCACTTTTTAATATTTAATCGTAAAACGACAATTGTTTCGCCAGCACAGTGGCTTCCCTAGGTACTTACAGCTAAAGAGTACGTTACAAACTAAATTCAAATAGTATATTAAAAAACAAGTTTCATAAGGCACCATTTTGCCGCACGAGATCAGTTTAGAAAACGAGCCGCGATAGGGGCGAGCTTTCTAAAGAGCGAGTGCGGCAAAAGGCCTTATGAAACGAGTTTTTTATACTATTTTTTCTATTTTGCGTTTTTTACATTAATAAATTGCTTAAATTGGAATTACTTAATTTGAAAGTTCAGAGTTTAATTTTTATATAAAGCATGCAGTTGACGTCACATTGATACTTGACATTTTCAAATTTAAATCTTGCTATCCGCGAAGTATACTATATTACATATTATTTATTAATTTTCGTTAACATTACTTGATATTTCATTTAAAAATATAAACATGAGTGACATAGAAACATATATATGTTGTTGTCAATTGTATACAACATACGTTGTTTGTGTAAAATACGGACATATATCATATCTGTCAAATGTACATAAATTCTTAAAATCAAATGACAGCAATGATATTTATTTCTGTATTCGAACAACGCCAACATTGAAAAATGAAAAAAAGTGTATCGAAATGAAGCTCATTTCGATACTGTTTTGGGTTTCATAATGAGTTCATTTCGAACGCAAAATAGAAAAAAATATATATAAAATCAAGAAGGTTGGTATTATTTTACAACGGTTTTAAAGAAATCTATGAATTTACACAAATATTGTCGCTAGTGAGAAAATGTGGCTCACCTGATCCGCCCTAACTGTTATATTATAGGGTACATGTTTACCCTTACAATTTGTTTTAATAAACTAAATGTACATTTCTATTATCGTCGAAACAGATTTTAAGTGAACAAATTTAACAAAGGCGAGTTATTTAAATCTAATTGGTCATTAAGTGAAATTTGTGGCTGTTTTAATTTATTGATTTCTAAACTTTCCAGTAAATCTAATTTATTGCCTTCATTTTCTAAATGCAGAATTTGAAAATCTTTATTGAAAGTGTGGTTTTCTTCTAATAGATGATTCGCTAAAGTCGAATCTTGTTTTGTATTTTAAACGAAGAACAATGTTCGGCAATGCGTTTTCCAAACCTTCCTACCGCATCCACATATTAACTTATAGACTCCAGACTTTTTTTTATCTGTTTTATCTTTATTGTTTTTAATATGTTTGGAAAAATTATTATTAGTTTTGAAAACAGTGTTAATATTAAGTTTTTTTAAATAACTTGAAATATGCTTATTAGGTATCAGAGTGTATGTTTGTAATCTAAATTTTGAATTTTCCTTATCCTTTATTGCAGGATATACCACAGAGATTCCTTTTTAGAAAAGTTTTTTTGTCAGCAAATTTCAATTCAAGTATCTGTGTAGCCGTTATTGATAGCTATTTGTTTGACTAAATTTAATTATTTTCATTATTTTCTTTGGATAGCGGCCTTAGATTAAAAGAGGGAAATATACATTTAATATGTAGACAATTATAAGTATGACAAATTACGTGTGACCTAAAAATCTAACTATATTAGCCAAAGTTTTTTTTTTTTTACTTTTTTGTTGTTTAGTTTAATAGTATTACAGTTTTACATAATATTTTTAACTTTTCTTTAAAAACCAATTTAATGAGAAGGTGGACAGGTCACAGTAGTATATGTTCTGTGGTCACCTCAAGTAATGTACCTACTTTCAAAATTATGTCAAACTCGAAAATGGAGAATGGTCATACTCTTTGCAGTCAGTATGGAAGAAGTTGCAAAGCTATCCGAAATGTCTGTGAAGCAATTGTACCATAAAATTTAAGCGAATACCTTGAATATCATGCTACAAAGAGTGGCGTCGTGTATCGTAAATGAAGGTGCTCACTTTGAATATTTACTGTAGTTGTTTTTTATTATTAAACTTTGCATTTTTTAATGAAACATTTGTATCTAGTTATTTATCAAAAAAAAAGAAGCGAAATTATTTTTCAACGGTCTCCCAACTCAGTTAGTGTGTCAACTTAAAGAAAGAAGAAGTTTGAAGAAATGAAGTTTCATGACTTTCTAGAATGTAAGCAATTTATTTCAAATGGTATTAGCATGAGGTTGGTTAACCACTAGACATGATTCAAGTCCAACCATACTAAAGAAATGAATGTAAACAGACTCATTAATTATTTTTTTATAACAAGTATAGAAATACTGGCATGAACCCAATATTTATCCTTTCGCTTACCCTATTATTCAACTATCACTTTTGAACTAAGTTTCATATGAGTTTATGTAGGCAATGTTCTTACTATAATTATGTTGGTTTAAGTATCATGGCTATGAGCACCGAAGAAGTACCTTAATTTCGAGAAAGACTTAGCGTAAAGGAAACTTCTGAACTGAAATTTGTCACTACTTCTATTTCTTTAGCCGATACTAACACATTCTAAAGAAAAGTCTTTCTTTGGAGACTGTAGTTAAGTAAAAACTCAGAAAAGGTATAAAACCCCTTACCACAATTAATAATCGTATCTTAAATACGTATTTCGACGATTAAGTTATCATCAGTAGGTAAAATAAAAAAATTGACACTCTCAGATCAAAGGACTATTTTTACTTAAAAGCAGATATAGTATTTATGGACAAAATCGACTATTTCCAAAGAGTTAGAAATCTAACTGCAGAAAGTCCGTATGTAGAAATTAAAAGGAACCCGTTCCCTAAAATGATTAGTGACACTAAAGACGCGTTGCAAAAATGTCCAATATTAATAACTTCTACCCAAAAATATAAATTAAATGTTACTAATCCTTTAGTACCAAGAATCTATTGTTTGCCGAAGACACATAAACCAGGTAACCCGATGAGACCAGGTATCAACTCACCGACTTACTTGATTTCCAAATGGTTAGTGAATAAATTTAAAAATTTACCCGTGAAACCAGAAACTTTGTCAGGTAGTAATTTCCTAGCATTTGTTCAATTAATTAAAGATTGTGGACTGGAAGACTGGGAAATTTTAGTTTCATTCGATGTAACGTCATTGTTTCCTTCGGTACCTATTCCAGAAACTTTGAAATATTTAGAGGTCTTTTTAACAATAACGTTGAACCTTTAAAAGTAAAGGAATACATGAGGTTGACAACTTTTGCATGGCGCAAAATTGTTTCCAAGTTGAAGAAAAGTTTTATGAACTAGAAACAAAGCACAACAATGGGTAATTGCCTATCTGCTTTCATAGCTAATTAATTTATAAGTTAATTTGAAGTAGAATTTAAAAATAACGCTTAACATTTTCCAAGAGTCTGGATCAGGTACGTAGATGACATTTTCGCGATTTTTGATACACGGAAATGTGAATTGGAGATGTGCGTTAAACAACTAAATTTGAAATTTCCGACTATTAAATTCACGGTAGAAAAAGAAAACAATGAAAGGATAAAATTTTTAGATACATTAGCAATTAGAAATAAGCATAAAATATAAATCTATAATTTCCGGAAAGAAACCAATGTTAATCGATTCATTACCGCGGATTCAAATCATAGTTTTCAACATAAGAGCTTCTTTTAATTTCTTAGTCAATTGGTTACTAAACTTTCCGTTAACAAAAGAAAGATACGAAATAGCCAGGTTAATGGCTTTGACGTAGAAATAATAAATTAATTAGAAAAGCGAATTAAAAAAAGACAATCCGCAAATACACAAGTTAGATGTCTCAAAGTAATCAGGAGAAAAAGTACATGTGTTTACTTATCCAATCACGAAAAACGTTAATAGAGTTATTAAAGAACAAGGTCTCCAAGTTGCTTTTCGGTCCGAAAACGCCAAAAGTTTCCTAGGTAATACCAAAGATAAAGTAAATTTGAAATTGAAATCAGGTATATACGAAATTAATTGCGGCGATTGTAATTTGAAATATATAGGTCAAACGAATCGCTCAATAATAATCCGTTTTAAAGAACACATATTAAATTTAATGGACCAGGAAAATCGAGCGTCGCAAACCATGCATTGGACACGAATCATAATATCATGGTAAAAGGGTTAAAACTTGTCAAAAACATCAACAACCCCAGAGATCTCGACGCATACGAAAGCATTCGTATCGTTAAAAATAAAATTAATCCGTTCAACTCGGACAATAGTTCTATCCCATACATATTTTTTCATTCTTAGAAAAGAGGTAGAAAAGGTTGAGGGCGTTGAGAATAAACAGATGGTGTTGCGGTTTTCTTAAGAGGGGTAAGTTGACGTAATTTTAGTTTATATTTTCACTTTAAAGTCAGGGAATACGTGGACGCCGTGTAAAGTTGTACGCGATTCTGTGTTGTTAGCTTTACTGTATCCATGTTCAAAATTTTGATTAGTTGTAAATATTCTTTCTACACTTTACGACGCTATTTTATTCGAATTTTTCATAGAAAAAAATCGCCCTCAAGTAGGAATCGAACACACGACCTCTGGCTTGCCGGACCATTGCTCGACCACTGAGCCGCTGAGGCGTAAATTTTGATTAGTTGTTTTACCTACTGTTGATGACAACTTAGTTGTCGAAGTACGTATTTAGGATACGATTATTAATTGTGGTAAGGTTTTATACCTTTTTGAGATATTTTTAAGAATCTTCAATCAGCTCTTCATTGCTCAAATGTAGATGATTCATTTTGTCGAGAGGTCTAAAATGGATGTTACTGAAACAGCTTTATACGCTTTGCAAAAATATCCACTTTGTTCTAATATGAAATCAACAAAAATATACAGGCTGTCCTTGAAATAAAAAGCCAACGTATGAAAAGATGTAATTATATAGAATATAAATTCAAAATATTTTCCCAAAATTCCCTCTCATAAGCGAGAAAAGAAAATGAAAAAAATATTTAAAAAAATTTGGTCGCGTCACTGAGCGATTATAATAAGTATCACAGACGATATCTTAAAATTGACTGACAATAACAAAAATAATAGTTTTTATCCAACTCATCCAACTGTTACGTATTGTAGTGGATTTTTCTATCCAGAAAAAAGAGAAAAAGATGGAAGATTTAAATTATGTACAACAGTTGAATTTTATTAATATTTATTATATTTGTAATTATATTTTTGACTGACTCTGTATGTTTATTAGTTTATTAGTATGGATGCGGACAGTTGTGGTACTATTGAATTTGATGTAGGAATTTTTCGCGGTAAATTTTGTTAGAGATATCAAGACTTCCAAAGTGACCGGTAGTAGAGGATAAGAAGTTCATTTTTTATTCTCTGTTTTAAGTAAAATCGGGTTTTTAATTTTGTTTATGCATTTATAAATGTGCATGTAATGTTATTTCGATTTTTACGAGAGTTGGTGATCTCGTTGTGATTTATAAAGTATGATATCTCTCATGTAGTTTTTGTGTTATCAGTACTTGGATCGATGTAAGTTTGATAAAAATATTTAATTTATATAATTGATGCTCCGAGTATTTTCTTATAATTAATGTTATGTATTATTTGTGATGATTTTGATATTTAAAGTAGTATATGAGTATTAGAGAAAATTGTCATGTTTCTTTTTTAGTGGAGTTTTTTTCTTCAAGATATTATTCTAGAACGTTTTAAATTCAAGTTGGATTTTTTTTTAGTTGTGGGTTGAATTTTGTCGTGTTTTATTTGCGCATGACTGTAAGACTATTACGCGGTTTTTCAATAACTTTGTTGTTATTGACATTTGAAATTGTAGGGGTTAAAGTAGAGGTCAAACTTGACAAATTTCTCAATTATTTATTAATTTTATGTTTGTTCGAGAGTCACAGGGGGTTTTTCTCTTTGTGCGAGTCATATTCATAAAGAGTCTTTCCTCCTAATGCTACTGTTAATTTGGCTTTAGCTCCCTATACATTCGGTAAAGGGATTTTTTTTTTTTTTTTTGTAAATTAAAAATTGTAAACTAGTTAACCGAGTCTTTTATTAATGTTTATTGTTTTACTTCAAACATAACCTGGCCCTAATCTGAGAAAAGCGACCCGTGAGATGTGAGCTCGAGGAATCTACTAGACTGAACAGCCGGAAGCATAAGTTGTAGTGTGAATAAAAAAAAATTAATAAGCAATTAAAAGCACATTCCACTGCAGTATGTAAACATACGCTGTAGTGTATGTGTTTGTGAGGTATTTATTATTTATACACATTCTGAATATTTTGAATTCATAGGAGTCACGTAATATAATTTTCGGGGCGTTTTTAATTTCGGGGTTCGCATCGTAATTGAGTCACAATATTTTGGATTTATATTCTACATAATTACATCTTCCCATTTACCATATGTTGTCTCTTTATTTCAAGGACACCCAGTCTAAAATAACTAGGCTAATGGTTTGGCCCTTTACATAAGTTTAGTATAGCATTACATATTTACGTAATATATAAACTATTAAAATATAAATAATTTTAAGCAACTATTCTTCTACATACTTTAGGTCGATTAAGTCCTTTCGATTTCCATTTCCATTAGTAATTATTACATTATCTTCGTTGCAAAGGTAAGAAGGAACGCATTCACATTGATCGTCAGGTTTTGGTACTACTGGATTTTTGCTGATCACATCTGCTTCATTATCACCAAATATTGCCTTGATTTTGTCAAGGTGGTTATCTTGTCCTCTGACTTCGAATGATAAATATGCTAAGACTACTATGCCTATAATAATCTTCATTCCTATAATAAATTAAATGAACTTAATTGTACGATAAAAATGTTACAAGAAAGAGTGTACAATACTGTATGTTTGTGACCAATATTATTTAAATTAAGTAAAATATCCATTTGCGAAAACTGACAAATATGTATTTAAACATCATCTTCTATATATTTTCTTTAACGAAATTAGAACACCCAGTAAACGTTTGCATGATTTAATGAAATTTTCAGACAATATGTATTTTAAATATTAAGAAACGTATTAAGAAACGACGAAAGTTTTAGCAAAACATAATCATACAAATGAAACGGACATGCAATATACATATCTGTAACTGTACACATGGACAATACACCTCGTATTTTCAGCATTTACTTCTGCTTAAGACACGTGTTTCTGCCATTTATAGGCGTCCTCAGTAAAGCTAGTGAAGCAATGTAATACAAATGATACAAATCTTTTTAAGAACAGATTTGTATCTGTATATACATTTACGCTGAAATCGACTACAAGATATAGCAAATTTCGTCCTAGAAGGTGGCACTATTTCATAAGTGACATCTGACGTACGAAAGAGACTATGCCTAAAAAGGCGACCTTTCGCTTGACCAGCTATGCTGGTACATAAACGAAAAAATACGTATAGGTGTAGTCCATTAACACGAGCCAGATGGCGGTAAATATACAAAAAGGTTTAAGTATATCAATACGTTATGCACGTAATAAGCATTTGTTACAAATACGAGGTGCATTGTCCATGTGTACAGTTACAAATATGTATATTGCATGTCTGTTTCATTTGTAACAAATGCCTAATACGTGCATAACGTATTGATATACTTAAACCTTTTTGTATATTTACCGCCATCTGGCTCGTGTTAATGGACTACACCTATACGTATTTTTTCGTTTATGTACCAGCATAGTTGGTCAAGCGAAAGGTTGCCTTTTTCGGCATAGTCTCCTTCGTCCGTCAGATGTCACTTATTAAATAGTGCCACCTTATAGGACGAAATTTGCTATATCTTGAAGGCGATTTCAGCGTAAATGTATATACAGATACAAATCTGTTCTTAAAAAGATTTGTATCATTTGTATTACATTGCTCCACTAGCTTGACTGACGATGCCTATAGATGGCAGAAACAAGTGTCTTAAGCAGAAGTAAATGCTGAAAATACGAGGTGTATTGTCCATGTGTACAGTTACAGATATGTATATTGCGTGTCTGTTTCATTTGTAACAAATGCTTAATACGTGCATAACGTATTGATATACTTAAACCTTTTTGTATGGAAAACATAATCATAATAATTCATATAAGCGTTAATAATGCGTTGATCCACCTCTGTTTTTTATGCTTTCAGTTAATCTATTAGACATACTTGAAATTAGAGAATAAATAGTATTATATACTAAAGCCTCTAAATTCCTTTGTTTACAAATATCTACATAGTTTTGCTACTTCATTATATCAATTGTTATAATTGTATATAACAAGTGTTCATTTGAAAAGTCAATCTCATACAGTTTCATACATACAAATAAATAACAAATAATAGGTATTTATTGAAAACTATAACAAATGTTGAAAATGTTGTCCTTCAAGATAAATGCACTTTAAAATCCTCCGTTCAAAATTTCTGATGATATTCTGCAACATTACTCAATTGTTAGTAATTTCCATGCATTTCTGTTTGATTCTCTGCAGCATATCATTCAAATTCAATATAGGTGTTCGAAATATGTTATTTTTTAGATAAGGCCACAAAAAGAAGTCGAAAGGTGTTAAATCTCATGAACGTGCAGGCCAGGCAATTTCAGTATTTCGACTAATTATACGCTCATCAAAAAATTCTCCTAAATAATCCAAAGATTCTGCAGTACAGTGACAAGGTGCTCCGTATTGTTGGAAATATGCATTTTGAACTTCATCATCATGCAACTGATTGACAAATGGTTGTAAAATTTCCGTACGGTACCTTTGAGCAGTTAACGTTCCCTGAAAAAATATTGGTCCAATGATTCGCCTTTGACTTATCGCTGTCCAAACACCAATTTTGTCTGGATGTAGCGATTCTGCATTAATTACATGTGGATTTTCACTACTCCAAATTCTTGTATTTTGTGAATGTAGGGATCCCGTTTTATAAAACCATGCTTCATCAGTAAAGATGACTCTTTGCGAAAGTTCTCCATTATTGTTCATATTTACAAACCAATTACAACTGTAGTCTACGTGGGTAATCAATTTCTAACAATTCTTGTACTGCTGTGACACGGTAAGGATAAAGTTGCATATCTTTTTTTAATAACTTGTGCGTTGTACCAACAGAAAGGTTTATTTGTTGACTCAAATGTCGAACAGATGTTTGTGGTTCATTTTCCATTATTTCTTCAACACGATTGACAACTTGATGTGTACGTTTCTTAACTGCTCCGCTGCCTGATTTTCTTAAGAGACTACCAGTTTCAGAAAAGAATATTAAAGTTCTATCCAAAGTATTCTTAAATTGTATATAATCTATTACAAAATGTGGAAACTCACCTTGAAATTCTACCATGCAATCTTAAACTGAATAAACCCATAAACCATCAATTTTATTACCACTTCGAAAATAAGCCTGGACTAAAAAAATTTTATGTTCTAAAGTGAAAGCCATTTTAAAACTGAGAAGCAATTTATTTAAACCAGAATCGACGCACGATTATTTTATGCACTAACTGATATTTGTGATTGACATTATCAAATGTCATTTGGATTTACCTTTACGGAACAACAAACACATATTAATATATTTGCGTCTTATTCTATCAAAATTTCAAAGTAACCTAGATTGACTTTTCAAATGAACACACGTTATGTCAAATGTTTATGACAGAAAGAAAAAGATTATGCCATATAGTTGTCAGTGTATAGGAATGTGAAAAGTAATAACGGGTATCAGTTGAAGTTGACAGTACGTGTCAAATTTTGGCTGTTAGCACTACTGCACTTGATTTCGACATCAACAATTAACATTAGCGTCCGATGAGTAATCGCTTTTGACGTAAATATAAAAATTGATAAAATCAAACACAATACCCATATTTTTCGAAATGTTTATTCCCACAATTTGCTAACTATAATTATTTAAAAAAATGGGATAGATTGTGTCGCGTTCTAAACAAAAAAAATGTGTAACAGAATAAATTGAAACATATATGAGTGGGTTCAATATTAATAATACGCTCCTGCAGGGGTGTACTAAGGAATCTGTAGAAAGATGAAACATTTTTATACAAAATGTGAATAATAAAAGCTAACGGACAACAAGCACGTACGACGATGGCGAAATATGTTATTACTATAAAATTCTCAGTGTGGCAAATATTAAGCAAGAAAGTTACCAAAATTTGACAAACGTCAGCTTGAAACATTAACCGACAGCCTATATCATAATGAGATTTTAAAAAAAAGTAGCTGGATAATTAAAAAAAGACAATATTATTAATTAGATAAGTTAGCACTGTGAAATATTTGATTGAGAAGTTAATAAATTGAGTAAAGAATTATAAATACATTATTTTAATATATTGAAAATATTAAATGAGGAAAATGGTAAAATCTCATAATTAATAATACATTATATTGCTATAAATAGTTTGCCAAAGTATATTGCTTTGAAAAGAATTTATAAATTGGAAATACAAAGTTTTTAGTATAAAGATATAAAGCTATACAATCAATGGTTAAAGAAAATATACAAGAGAGAATATATTTTTTTTTGGTTACATTTCATTGGTTGAAATGTAATATAATATGTAAGTACATTTAATTTAACAGTATGTACTTTCACCATTCTAACATTTAAACAAATATTTCAGTTGTGAAGAAGACTCCATATATAGACCCGAAACGTAAACAAAATTAAATATTGTTTGAATTACTCGGCCACCATTCCCAAGAAACATTTATTCCTTATCTGGTATATATATATATCTTATATATATATATATATATATATATATATATATATATAATATTTTCGTGACCTTGGCATGATATGGCAAATTCAATCAGTCGGCGATTAAAGGTCTGGTTTACTTCATAGTATTTATATTTAAAACAACCCTACATGTTTCGGCAATGATGCTTTTATCAAGGATATAAATTATAATGCATTTATATTTTATATCCTTGATAAAGGCATCATTGCCGAAACATGTAGGGTTATATTATACTCCTATAAAACTGATAACTAATAAATTAATAATATCAATGAGATATTTTTTAGCTACGCATAGATAAATAAAAGAACTTCTTTAAAATAATAAATAACGGGTGTTCAGAAAAATTCGAAGTCAAGTGGGCTCTGAACGAAAAACCGTATATCTTTACTTAAGTATCTGATTTGTAATAATTATTAAATGTCAACTGTTGTCTGTCAAAAATCAATCTATCTCAGACATGACTTCATATTTTTAAGGACTACTTTGACTTCGAATGTTTCTGAACACCCGTTATAAAATATTTATTCAACGCAAGATATCTGTACACTATAATATGTAACTTAGCTAACGGCAAAATATGGAATTATGAATTTATGAATATAAAAACATATGTGTGAAATGATGGTTATGTTAAGTAGTTGATGTAAATTAAGCAAAGTTTGTTGTAATATAAATAAATAAAAAAAGTTAACAATGTTATGGTAAGTACTACAAAAATCTCAATAGGTAATATTCTTTCCGTTAAATTTATCAAAATAGTCATATTTTTAAAGCAAAATCAAGATATAATTATTAAATTTTGGATTGATGATAAAGAGTTATATGTTAGGCTTTTACAAGAAAATAAATTAACCTGTGTTTTGTAGGGAAGGCGTCAATGTGTTTAGAAGGACTCCGGCAACTCAGGATATTCAGCCAAACAGGATCGAGAGAGATATTCTAGGATCGCTCCGATGTTTTTTAAGTATCGATCAATGTAGGACAGGATACAGTAGAATAATGCAGGTACGTAAAAGTTTATTATGTTCCATAGCTTCGATGTCGGCGTTTCACAGCAAAAGATGCTTTCGTGGTTTTCTTGCCGGTAACTGATTTTATTCTGGTAAAAATTGATTGAAACGTTGCGCTGGTATTATTTACACCTTATATATATATTTTTTAACTTGTATCACTGATATTTCGGTATATAATAAATTTTAAAAAACGAAGAACTCTCTTTTCGAGGCAACTTTGTGCAAAAATTCTGCTAGTGACGCTAACTTTCATTTATTTTTCCCAAAGCCTTATTAGAAAGCAAAAATTATCTTCATTTGTACTTTTTACAACTAGTTATATTAATCAAATTATAAATATAATATTGATTTTGATAGACAGATTAAATTAAAATATGGATTTACAGGTATACGTGACTTGCTTTTAGATGTTAGGTTATGTTATAATTTTGAATAGAAATATAACCTGTTCGCGGTTTTTCTATGATTTGAAAAGTGGGCGTGTTCAATTAGTATCGATATAAAATTCAAATGTAAATAAATTAAATATATTTTTTAATTTCGCGTAATTGATTTGAATGACAAAAATGAAAATTTAAAATATAAATAGTAAATTTTGAAATAAATATAATTTAATCTGAAATATATAAAGTTGTCGTGATATTAGTTTATTAACATTTCGACACTAATTTTATAAGTTGTGTCCACCAAATGCGAATGTTTCTCTTGTGTTAATTCTTACCCTTTCATTTACAGATAGCTGAAATAACCGAGCTGTACGTATCATAACAATATATATATATATATATATATATATATATATATATATATATATGAAAAAAACCACATCCGTCCAGAAACGTGCTTATATCGATATTTCACTGTCGTTACAGATCATCAGTACACGATATTCTAACATGGACATGATTTTATTTTTATACTTTCGTGTATACATACGAATTATATTGAATTTAATTGGAGTGAGAAATAGCAATTATTCAAATCTCCTACATGTGAGAGGAGATTTGAATAATTGCTATTTCTCACTCCAATTAAATTCAATATATATATATATATATATATATATATATATATATATATATATATATATATATATATTGTTATGATACGTACAGCTTTATATACATACATATATATATATATATATATATGTTTTCTTTTAGGTTTCCGCGGGTAGTAGTATGTGTTTTAACTGGATTCCGGGTTTCCTTCCGCGTTTCCACTATTTGGTCTTTGTAAAGACCGGTGCTGGTTTCTGGACGATGTTTCGGCAAAATCGCATTTGCCATCCTTCAGGTCTGCGATAACTGTCTGCTTCTGCTTCTTGTTACTCGTAAACTTTACGAGTTTACGAGGTGATGATTAGTAAAGTCCAATGCTTATCAAGACAATTAAAGTTAAATTAATTTCACATATACAATTAAATAATATCAAACAGAATATTTTTACTATAAACACGTGAAGGTAAGTTATTTAACTGATAATGAATAAATAATCTTTGATTTGAATCATCTATATATATATGGAAGGGAATTTTGGGGAATTCAGCAAAATGAAAGCCTATTTGTTAAGTATATATATTAATATAGTCCGTCCTCCTGTTAGGTTCTACTATATCAATAGTTTAAAAATTCAACTAGACTTATTTATTTTTTAATATATATATCTACTTACAAGTGAGTTCTAGAGTGTAAGTATATATATATTATCTTTATGTTTCTACAAACCTTTATTTAAATTAAGAAATTATGCCACAGCAGGTCAGTCGTTTATGTTAATATGGTTGATAATTTTTTTAAATAAAATAAAATATATAAATACTAACTTTGTATGTCCTATTATTTGAGGACATCTATCTGTGAGATATTTAAATAATAGTTTTCAAAATACAGTTATCTATTTTATTTTAATTTGTTGCCTGCTAACGTTCAAGTAGAAGTTTATGAAATTCTAGATTTTCTTGTTTACTTTAGAGGTTAAGCTTATAGTCTCAAATTGATTTTCTATTTACAATCAAAGATAGGTTTTAAGTAAATCAATCAGTTTATTAAACACACTTAAATACTAATTACGAGGATTATATAATATAGTTTGAATATGTAAATGAAAACTTTCTGGTATATTACTTTCAAATGATTATTCTAATGCACAGGTAACAAGAAAGAATATATAGCACTTCTTTGTGGTTTTTAATTGTTTCAAATCTAATAAATTTAGCTTTTAGGTAAATGGACAACTTAATATATACAAATTCGAATGGATTAATATTTAAATTGGTTTCGGATAGATCTTATGTTGATATGAATATATCGAAGGATAATAACTTTCTAAATGATATATTTTTCATTAAAGATAGTTAATAATAAAACCTGGTTTGCCTTGTCTTGAACTGAGACTTGGAATCCGGCTAGCACGTATACTTTGTGACTGGTTTCTCGAGCAGTGGCCCCGATGATCTGAATAGTATTTCCGATTCCTCTTAGTTGATATTATTCCCTAGTCCTGCTGATGTTCTATCGATCTGAATACGTTCTTTAGCTTAAATAGGAACTTATGGCTGCTATTCGCTTGAAATTTCTTCTTTCTCCTTCGAAGTTTCTCAAAAAGAATAATAAAGGTAAAATTAATTAATGTATTTTCTTTAAAGTGTAATCTCCTTAAAATTGATTGTTCCCTTTTTAATATAGAAGACCTTCCTATCTTCCTAATAACCAAACTCCTTCTTGGTTCCACAAATTTTCTCATAAATAGTATATTTTCATAAATATTGATACTAATTGCTGCTCCAATATAAATATTACTTATTTTCTTCCTTTATTATATTTATAAACACTTAAATTCGCCTTTAAAATGCTTTCTTCCTGTTTTTCCAGGAACGCTTATATAATTTCCAATATGGCGCCTAGAAAATTACACCAACTTGCACGTCCGTTCCCTATCGATGTTGGGACGCGTCTCTCCATTCAGATTTTCCTTTACAAGGCAACTACTTATTTAATTATTCATAATACCAAAATATTTCAAAAAGTAAACAAATATTTGTGAGTATTTAATTTTGAATTTAAAAAGATAAATTCATTTAAATTTAATAACTGTCATTCATTTAAATATCTTCTTTCTTTAAATAGAAGAAGTGCTTTATATTTTACAATCACATTCACATTTAAAAATAACATTTCTTATTATAATACTTAATCTAAACTTATTCTATTTGCTCAATTTTTTTTCTTGTTATGCTTTTCAAATAATTTATATATTATATCCAAATCTTCAATAATTATTAATAGAACATAAATAGACTATATTAATATATATATATATATATATATATATATATATATATATATATATGTGTGCGTGCTTCTTCAAGGGTCACTTTAAGTGTAGATAGAAACAAATTAACTATAATGAACTATATAAAAATCGTAAATACTTACAAATGTGAACTTTTTTCCTATGGAGAAATTACCCACCTTACTATACATAACGTTTACAATATATTCCAAGTAATCTGACTGAAGAAAACTAACGTCAACATAATTGATTGCGAAGTTACAAATTATGTATATATGTATAAATATATATATATATATAGTAGATTTAATTAGTTAGCGGTTTAAGGCCTGGTTTTACTTAAACATATGCATTTTTAAGTAAAACCAGACCTGAAATCGCCAACTAATTAAATCTACCATAACATACAAAGGTCACGAAATAATTATATATATATATATATATATATATATATATATATATATATAATGAACTTCATGTGTATGAGAATTAATAATTATTAAATCTCATTTTACATGCGATTGTCGCTATAATTTGTTGCATTTAATTCTACAATATGTATTGTAGAATTAAATGCAACAAATTATAGCGACAATCGCATGTAAAATGAGATTTAATAATTATTAATTCTCATACACATGGAGTTCATTACAGTTCGTATATATACACGTAGTATAGAAGTGAATATCATGTCTGTCTTCGGTGAGGTGCACTGATGATCTGTAAAAAACAGTGAAATATCGATATATGCACATTCCGCGCAGATAAGTTTTTCACAAAATTTTTCATTTGTACTGACAACTTGTACAGTTGATGTCGCGGCTTGTTGCGTCTACAATCTAGGGCAAAAGTGATTTGCCGAATTGTAGAATTAAATGCAACAAATTATAGCGACAATCGCATGTAAAATGAGATTTAATAATTATTAATTCTCATACACATGAAGTTCATTACAGTTCGTATATATACACGTAGTATAGAAGTGAATATCATGTCTGTCTTCGGTGAGGTGCACTGATGATCTGTAAAAAACAGTGAAATATCGATATATGCACATTCCGCGCAGATAAGTTTTTCACAAAATTTTTCATATATATATATATACATATTGATGTAGGTCAAGCCTATACATAAGAATGCCTCAGTTAGCAAGAGACAGAATTTTAATATGTATATGTAATCTTTAGAATAATTAAAAAATATTGAAACTGAATTCTTCTTATGTAATATCAATAAAGTTGATTTCGCGTTTTTAATTGTTTAAAATGCATTCTCACATTTATTTATTTTTAGCTTTTCATTTGCATTAGTCATTTTATTCCGATATCTTGTATTTCCAAAGATTTTTCAACTTAATTGATCGATAATAAATGACGCCAATTATTTAGGCGAGACTGTACTAATTTAAAATAACTACAGCGGGAATTTTAGAGTGATTAAATTGTCATTTTCATTATAATTAAATGTCGAGATTATAGAAATACATACAGTTGGACGAATCAGAAGTTAGGATTCAGAACAAATGAGAGTTGGCGTCACTAGAAAAAAATCTCGATTAAACACCTCGACGTATTTAAGTGCCTCTCTGCAAAGTAAAAGAAAAATCATTAATAAAATTAGAAAACCTTTACATCGAATCTAGTCAAACCTTACCTGTATATCCAGTTCCTGTTTAACGCATTTTGCGAGTCCAGACGATAACCGGGGTCCAAGAAAACGAAAATTACATTTCACCGGGAAAGCCTGCCGTTAGATCGAAAACCAAGCGGGGGACGCCTTCCAATTGCCCATTCAAACTTGTATCCTGCATTCACGGATCTACCAGCCAAGTCCAGAATTACCAATTCCTGTCTATGTCCACATAAGTATTCTTTAAACATCCTACGAATTTTTGAAAATGATAAATTAATTCACTTCAACAAAATAAAATCACAATCAGATTATTTTTAATAGTTATAACTTATGATGCATTTTAATATTAATATAATTTAAGCTAAGTCACGAAGAATACAGTTTCCTGTTAAATATAATTAAATTTAATAATAGAAGTATTTATGCATTTAGCTTTATTCATGTCACGTTCATTTAGTTGTTTTGTTTAACCTAGAATTTTATTCCATGTTTATTTTATCACGTGACATGATACATTTTAAATATTCATAATTTCATTATTTTAATCACTTACCTGTTTTTTCAATAACATCATTAAAGTCTTTTACATTAGTCCTTATCTCACTCGTTTTATTTAGTAGATTTGAATATAAGAAATAAAACCATTATTTATTGCATTGGCATCAGCTGATTTTGTAAGTGTTCTATTGTAGTCACCGAACCTACAATTTAAAGGGTATTTTTCTATGCCCACACAAGAGTCTATTTGTTCTTCAAAGCCGGACACGTAACACAAGTTTTAGCCCACCCGAATATACTTATAAGAAGTTATATACCGGAACAGCTGTTTAGGTTAAGTATACTTCGTTATTAACGATTATGTATCTTTGCATCATACGCAATTACCAGATCTAATGTTATACAACCCCATCTATGTGTAACATTTGATAGCATATTTAATATAGAGATTTATAATTCACATTTTTAAAGTTTATCTTACCAGTTTATTTAAATAATAAATTTTGTATGTATATTTCATTGAGCCCTTTCGGTTTCAAATTAATTTATATATATATAAAATTATAGAAAATTTCTTGATCGTACTAATATATATATATATATATATATATATATATATAAAATATCCTGTCATTCATATTTTGTATTCTCTTGATAAAGGCGTACACAGCCGAAACATGTAGAGTTTTTTAAATACATATATTTTGAAGTAATATACAGACCTTTAATCGCCTACTGATTAGGTTTACCATATATATATATATATATATATATATATATATATATATATATATATATGTATATTCAAAAGAGAAACTAGAATTAAGTGTTGGCAGTCTTATTAATTAATTTAAACATAATTGTCACTAGCAACTCACAAGTAAAACATGAACATTACATGATTAAACAACAACTACAACAGTAAAATTTCAACTTGACCTTTTATTTTCACATACATATTATGCAGACATGCACTGCTGGTATGAAATAAATTTTTTCGAATAAATCCTAATAATGAAAGTAAAAATGGTTCATCGCACTAACAGTGAACACGTTGACATGTTGTTAATTTATAGGGAATTACGACAGAATTCTGCTGATGCAAGTCGATTGTACGCTGAGCGGTTTCCTAACAGGTCAACACCTATTCCACGAAAATTCACCGCCCAAGTAACCCATACACGACATACTGGTGTACTGCAATTACGTCAAGGTCGGTATGGTGGACTTGGCCTACACCAACGAATTTTAAATGCCAAAGAAGAAGTCTTAAATCTTGTCGAAGAAGATCCTTCTAGTAGTACTTGAAAAATATACCGTCAAGTAAATGTATCAAATCGAATTATCTGGCAAATACTGCGCGAAAATCAATTGTATCCTTTCCATATACCAAAAAGTACGGGCTCTACAACCTGAAGATCATCCTTTACGTTTTCAATTTTGCCGATGGTTTATACCAAAACTTGCTGAAATTCCAAACCTTTCTTCCATTGTATTGGCGACTTATGAAGCAACTTTTGCACGTAACGGCATAAATAACTGTCGTAATACTCATATCTGGGTTGACGAAAATCCACCTGCTGTTCAGTACAAATTTTCGATAAACGTTTGGCCGATCTGGCAAACGGACAATTAATTGGCCCTTTTGTGTTTCCAAATCGATTGAATGAATGTGATTATCTATCATTTTTTCAAAATTAGTTGATGGAATTATTGGAAGAAGTTCCTTTGAATGTACGTCGACAAATGTAGTTTCTTCAAGATGGCGCACCACCGCATTTTAATCGTTTAATTCGCCAACATTTAGATAAAGTGTTTGAAAATATGTGGATTGGTCGAAGTGGTCCTGTTCCATGGCTTTCTCGGATTATTATCTCTCTTATTATGCAACTTTTGTTAAGATATTTTTACATTAATGACCTTATTTTAAGATGTTAATCATACCTTGAAAATAAAATCAGAAGACCATAAACACCCCCGTAGGTATCATTGTGTATATATCTAAATTTTAGTGTCGTTGATATCAAAAGCCAACTTAGGAAGTCAGTTTCTCTTTAAATAGTATAAAAAAATGACCGCGATAAGACAGGTCTTATCGCACAAGTATAAAGGATAAATGCGATAAGTGTTTTATGATATAAAATCTTTATATTGGTTTTTCCATAAATAATAGTAATTCCAACGATTTGGGAATTTTCATGGTGACTGGCAATGCCCATTTGAAGTTAATTTAAAACTTGAAAAAATTAAACTTCGACTTTACATTTTTTAACGTTTGAGTTTGACATGAAATTAAAGTTAACACTATAATTATATAAACAAATTATAAACCACATAACTATCGAGCGACTATAAATATTTAATTTAGCAACCCTGATAAATTGGCTTGGCAGGTTAATCGCTTTATATTTAACTTTTTGTGTTGCAATATTTTATGTAAATGTGGATGGCATATGGTTAGAATTACTAGTAAATTAGTATTTAGCTGATATTAAAAGTGGGATTTATACAAAATGATAGTTGAATAGTTATTTATGCACCTAGGGCGTTATGGGTATTATATTGCTCTGAGGTCGACGTTAATTCAGCCCGAGGGCCTCTAGCCCGAGGGATGAATGTCTACCGAGGGAAATATAATTGCCAAACTTTTACCAGGAAGAAGGAAGTAAGTAGACATATAAAAATGACTGTGTATAAAACTGAATTTAGGCCAATCTTAACCTATGGCAGTGAAAGCTGGGTGTCGAATAAATCTTTCAAAAGTAAAATACAGGCCATGGATATGAAGTATTTAAGAGCAGTGAAAGGAATAACGAGGCGGCTAAATAGACAAAGGAAGAGTACGAAAAGTCCTCGGTGTAAAATCAGTAATTAATGTTATTGAAAGAAATCAATTAAATGGTTTGGGCATTTAAACCGTATGAATGATAGGAGCCAGATCTAACGTGTATGGAACGCCAGAGTACAGCACAGGCGAGGAAAAGGAAGACCTAAAAAAACTTGGAATGATGAAGTAGCAGAAATTTTTGAGAAAAGGGGAAAAACTTGAACTGATGCTCGAATTTCATCAAAGAATAAGAAAGAATGGTCAAAATTTGTGTACTCTATGTGACAACATGTAGCAAACTTACAACTTAAGGTAAACAAGGATTATATATATATATATATATATATATATATATATGTTTAGATCATTTCTTAGCCGTTAGGTGGTAAAGCAACGGTCCTGCAAACCGTAGACTTGGGTTGAAGTCCCAACGTAGACAAAATTTTTCAATTAAAAATTTCGTAAGATTTGCTTTGTAATTTGTAGACAGCAATGTTTTCATCCTCATTTACTTCGCAATTACATACTAATTTGATAATATTTATAAACATTTCATATCAAAGCTGAAAAACTCCAACGATTTATTAATTGATATAAAAGATATATATTACATATATATATATATATATATATATATATATATATATATATATATATATATATATATATATATATGCTAATAATAAATTTAAAATGGGCAAGTGGTCTGTCAATTAAAGCTCTTTTATTTTATCTCTATAATTAACATTATGTGTATGTGCTAATGTAGACTATTTCTCAAAAGGGTCTTTTTTATGGTTATTTTCAACGTGTCAGCAAAATTAATTGTATGTTCAAGATCAATTTTGCCGACCATAAAAGAAGAACCTTTTTAGAAATGGTCCACATTAACAGAGACACAAATAACGTTAATTATAGGTCTGATAGCAACGGACTAAGTATAATTTATTTCAATATAGTCGGTTTGGCGTTTAAAAATCTTTTGTTAATTGGTTCTCGTATTGTTAAATTTATAGTGTATGGTTTTTGGTTTTAATATTTTTGTGACTTTAGTTTTTTGCTATGTTTCGTTTTATATTTTAACTTTTATATAAACATCTTTTATAAATGATGATGCGACACCTTGTATCTACAGTTACATTAATGTTTTTAATTTAATCAACTTTAATATGTCGGATACGTCGCTTTTATTTTTTAACTCTACATTCTGTGCGTATTTTGCTATTACTTCGTACACTAATTTATTTAATGTCTTGTAGTATCTCCTGAAGGAGCAACAAACTCGTTGTGAAATATAGAGATAAAATATAAATGAGTTTTAATTGACAGACCGCTTGCACGTTTTTAATTTATTATTAACCAATATGGTATGGTCGATATATATATATATATATATATATATATATATATATATGTATATATAGAATCAAATAAATTAAAAGCGGGCAAGCGGTCTGTCAATTTAAAAAAACTCATTTATTAAGTATCCCTATATTTCGCCACAACTTTGTTGCTTCTTCCGGAGATAAAAATGTAGAGTTGAAAAAATAATGATTATTTTTCAACTACATTTTTATTTCCGGAAGAAGCAACAAAGTTGTTGCGAAATATAGGAATACTAAATAAATGAGTTTTTTTTAATTGACAGACCGCTTGCCCGCTTTTAATTTATTTGATTCAATATATTACGGTCGATAATTTCGTTTAAATTATACAGGCTGATTCATTTTCGGCCCTCACCATGGGGATCTCTCTTATTATTGGAGATAGAGTATAGGTTTAAATTTGGCAAAGTTGTTAAATTTCGTGTTTGTTATAAATCCGTAAAGAAAATAGACCTGTGGCAAATGGCCTTCGTTATTTTTAAAAAAACGCGAAAACCCCATTTTCTTCTTTTACCTGTAGTATATAAAAGTTGCTGTAGTGTATAGTTTTATTTTTAAATTCAAATTTTGGGCGCCATAAGTATTAATATACTCAATTTGTTCAACGCTATCTGGGTATATGATTGATAACCAGCTAGCATTCGTAGAGCTTGAGAACAACAAAACAATTATTAAATTAAAAAGGATCTTCGTCGGTCTGCTCTTACCCCGTGAGAATAATACTATTATAAACCAATCTACCTTGTAAAACTCCACAATTAAACGCTAACAAATAAAAGATCAAATTTTAAAAAAAATCAAGAAATAAGAATTTATTAACGCAAAAAATAGTAATCTGTAACAAGTTTGAAATAAAAATAAGGAAACTGTAATATTACGTGAATTCTACACTAAATGATACAAAAAAAACGGTATTACGTAATAATGCACATGTGTTACTTAATATATAAAAATGGTTGTTTACATTACAAGTTGTGCAAATGAATATCGAATGTTGCTTAAAATTAACACACAAAAGGTAAGTTATATGTATTCTTTTTATAAGGATTCTGCAAGTATGAATGTGATATTTTAATATATGTTTTGAAATGTATAAATTTACGTTTATATTCAGATGTAAACAATGTTTAAATTAAGTGTTTGATAATAAATAAATGTTGACTTTTAAATGAAATTCTAGGAAATATTGGATATTGAAAGGAGCCTGGTTTTATTTTCTCTGTATGTGAGGATCTGGTACCTGGTCAGGAACGTCGTAATAGGGCTGGATATAAGTACGGTAGCGCCTTGTCGAAGTATATGCGTCGATATCGGTCAATGGCTCACGTTATCGGTCCGATGATATTCCAATAGTGAAATGATGCTCTGGTCGATAATTCCGTTATTTAACGTGATACTGGTCCAAATTATGTCTCAAAAGTTGAGCTTGATATTAAGGTATCGTATGTATATGAATTTACTAGTTTTAAACTGTTTTTAATATATAATTTTAAATAAAACTTTTACTTGAGTCAGAAGTACGACCATTTGTTGTAATTATTTTATCGGAGAGGACGCCGCTAGCTTTCTTTTATTTTCCAAAGCCTTTTTAATTTTCACTACAAAGCCTCGACGTTTTAATCTTTGTTACATCAGCAAAAATATAAATTTATACAATATTTCAGTATTAATAGGTTTTTAAAATTAGCGGAATAATTAACAAGTATATTTAATTTCATTCTAAACATAGGTTAGGTAGTTGTTTACATCCTAAAAATCGCATTCGCGGGACAATGGTATATTAAAATTGGTGGGCGTGGCTAACTAGCATCGTTCTTAATGTGAATAAAGTAGCTGTCTGTAATTTGTCGCGAAAGATTTGAATTTTGAATTTGAAATGTAAAAATATAAAAAGATAAGTTAAGAAAGAAAATAAGTAAATAATTGATTATAAGTTAACGTCATATTAATTCATTCACATCTTGACACTAATTTTACATAATTACGTCCATCAAATTTAGCTATTATATTTAAGGTGGTTTATATGTATATTGTTGGTGCATGACTGCTTTTTCCATTACAGGAGCTGTTATTTGAGTGCAGTATGCCTCACAACAATATATATATATATATATATATATATATATATATATATATATATATATGTATATACAGAAACGAATAAGAAGTGCAAATAAATATTAATTATAAATAAAAACCATTTGGTCCTTTGGCAAGCGAATTTACCAACTGAATTAAAATAATGTGATTGAAGTCAAAATAAAGATATACTTAAATGATTAATGAAAGGTTAATGTAGATCATACAAAACAAAAAATATGGATAGACAACAATATAAAAAATCGACGTCAAACATTCATTGAAGAGGTATCTACAGGACTAAGAAACCCGTCAGGAAAGGGGAAGAAGCTTATTGTTTTACACGTTGGATCTAAACATGGCTTTGTTGATGGAGGTTTGTTGGTTTTCGAAGGTACGAAAAGTGGGGATTACCATGAAGAGATGAACGCAGCAGTTTATGAGATATGGTTTGATATTTTGTTACCAAAATTACCTGACCTGACCATGGATAACGCTTCTTATCATAACCGTAAATTGGAGAAGATTCCTACAACAGTATCTAAGAAAAAATATATGCAAGAGCAGCAAAAGAACGGGCAAAAATAGAGAATAAAGCGGGATCAAAGACCAACACAGAGTTTAGGAAACTCCTCGCTGCGCTTCTCGTGTCTTAAACTTGGGCTAGTCCAATAAACGTGTCTTATGACACTCATTCTTTAATATACTATTGAAGAAGATGTATTAAAAGGATATGTAACATGTGTGCTCTACGAGTACACATGTGACGATCGAGAACTGACTGAATCGGAGAAAATACTTAAATAATAACACTTTTGTTTATTGTTTGTCAGCTTTAAAATATATCGTCTCTGATACTCTTCATAATACCTATAGTCGATCGCAAAGAAGAACTTTTAAAAAAATCTTTGTCATTTTTTTTTCTCGCTTATGAGAAGGAATGTTGGAATAACATTTTGGGTATATATTTTACATCATTTAATCTTTCCATTTTTCTAATTGTCTTTTTATTTCAAGAACACCCGGTATAATCAAAATAAATAACATAATAAAAATTAAAAGCCTCCTAGTTAAAAAATAAGATATAACCAAATACGAAAAACAAATTTTATTCGTTTTTAAATTATACGAACTGGTTGCTTAATTAAGTAGGCTTAGTTACTATGGATTTATTTATTGACAAATTCATGGACGAAAATTTGTGAACTTGTAAAAATGAGTGGGAACGTGAAGAGCAACAGTATTTGCGAAGAAATGTTAGAAAATGCTGAGAAAATACGTTCTACATTAATTCCAGCAACGTCTAAAGTAAAGTACAGGAAGGACGAGACCAATTTCAACAAGAGTTAAAAAAACAACCATACTGAAAACAAAAATATAAATTATGCAAAATGAGTCAAAAAAATGTTTATTCGGAACGATGTTCTCAAATTTTGTATATATTCTTCTGTTGAAGCGCATTTTCTCCATAAGGTAATGCATTAAATATTGAAGATTATACATCATATAGGTAGTTTTGATTATGGGTTATTTCTGATGGTGTAGAAGTCAGAAGCTTCGGAACGTGAAGATTAACGATATTGAGGATAGGAGCTCGCTAGGGGTAGGTTAAATTTACTCTTGGCTAGGCCCAACTTGTCGCTAAATAAAATTAATATAAAATATATGTTTGTAAGTAATGTAAAATAATGTCTTGGAAACATGAGCATAGCTATTTAATTGTCACTTTTGATTTTCCGTTTGTTTAGTAGAAAGTAATTTATTTGAATTGTGACAAATTTAATGGAATCCAGTAAAAAAACAGTATAAACATCACGAATATTAAGGGTTATACCGGTCTCCGGTAAAATTGAAGACTGCTTTTAATTTAAATGACAATAAATTATAATTTCTTAAATGGAATACTAAATACACCTATTTATTAAAACTAGTACTCACTGATTTTGTAGGTATGTTATCGATGTCTACAATGTCTAATATGAATGTCCGTCTATATACTTCTTCTGCACTGATTGTCGTTGAGATTAAATTATACTTACGATCCATTTCGCAAACGCATAATATGGTGGGGATTCGACGAATGTGCATTGGATAGTTTGAATTCTACTAGAATTACCAGCGTGAGGGAAATCTAGTTGTACAGGATGTTAATCTTTTGTGATTTTCAGAATAGGTACATTTTCATCCTCTATGCAATTAACTTTAGTCCATTATACGAATATGTCCAATGAGTCTTATTTTTGAACAAAAGTGACCGTTTTTGAAGAGATTTTTGAAAGGTATACTAATTCTTAAAAAAATAAAACTAATAGTAATAATAATAACAATAATAATATTCATTATTGTCCAACAGAAATATTCCAATTACAGGACAAAACATAATCTAAATAAATACATACAGTTATATAATATAAAGTACTGTTAAAAAATAATAGTAAATAATAAAAATCAAAAAATAAAACTAATATACTCACATCAATATAATCTAGGAGACAAGCCTTTATTTGCTAGTATTTTGCGAACCATATTTAACAAATGATTTGTAATGTCATTGGGATCAACAAAACTGGGTATCCGTTTTGTTTTCTGGCGAATCCCGATTTGGTTTGCGGCCAAACAGAAGAAGAACGAGAGTGTGGAGATGTTAAAATTAATCGTCTATATTGTCAATGTAGACAATTAATTTTAACATGTTTAGCGGCGTCTTTGCTAAATTTTAACTCTGTAATTGAACTCCTGAAGAAGTAGCAAATTGTTATGAAATATAGAGTGAAATAAATGAGTTTTTCTATTTGACAGGCTGCTTACCCGTTCAATTAATTTTTACTAATATAGTACGGTCGCTAATACTTACAAGTTTATATATATTGATATAGTACAGCTTATACCCATAGTATGTAATCAGCTTAATAAATTTATATGTCCCAAGATCGTAACATCTAAAAAATAATGGTAAGAAAAATGTTAATGGTTAAATAAATAATATGTAAAAACGATGTAAGATCAAAATTAGTTTTTTTATTCATGATGCCGAACTCATTTGAATATTTTTATTTGTTTATTTATTTTATTTGGTCGAGTTAATTTATCATAACTTAATATCGCGAGAAATCAAGAATTTTAAAACTAATTATGATTAAAATATTTATGTACAAATAAGTGTAAACATTATTGTAAATGTGACTATTGGCTGAACCCTGTAAAAAGTGTGCAACTGTGATCACGTGAGGGTATTTTAGTAGAATGAAAATAGGCTGAGAGAGAAATATCCAATGTTGACATACAAACAAGAAGTATACAGAAATATCCGGAAAATTAATTTATCAAAATTGACAAAATTACTTTATCTATATTATTTGGAGTTATTGCAGAATTTTATAAAAATATAATTAATTATCACCAACTTCCTGTAGTAGTCTTGACAACAAAACAAAAGTTGTTGACGAAGAGGATTTTGGCACAACGTGTTATTGAACGACGATTTTTCGACGCATCTTTTTAAAAATTAATTAAAATCAAATATATAAACCCAATTTTATTATAAATGTCGCTTTAAGAATAATAAAAAAGATAAATATCTTATTTGAAGACTGTCTTCGGCAGAAAAAGTAATTTTTTTTATATAATAACCATTATCAAGAATTCCACTGTGTCTATGCCAGTTAATTTTAGAAGCATTGGCTTAAAAGAAGTACTTAAATCCTATTCTGAACACCAAGAACCATCTAAAAGGGTTAAATTAACAATACCGAGTTGATAACTTCAAGAACTGGTCACAAAAGCTGTCCTACGTAAAGGAAATTTTCCAACCCTACGAAAAGTGTACCACAACAACCTACCTTCCAGATCCCGTTTGGTATTTCCGGAATTCTCATCAACCTTTTCCATATATAAGGCCTGAAAACTCCATGCTCTCCGTAAACAACAGGTACCCAAGTGGAAATAGATATACTTATTTTCTAAAAAGATATTACCTCATTTGTTAAATCATAATATTAAATATTAAACTCACGTTATCTTGGGGGCAAAATACCATTTTCGAACAACAGATATACATAGTTTTTTTTCACAGTCTCAAAAATAACTTTAATTTGTTTTGCGATTACTTTACGAACCATATGTTTATTGTTTATGCAACCAAATATAATTAGTAAAAAGGGGTAAACAAGCAACCCAACATTGATTATTAATGTTTTGACCTAGCATATTAAGTGCATGTTTGTATCTTGTAAAAAAAAAACACAATTAATAATCGTTTTAATTATATATTTTTTTACTCTATGAAATCGTTTTTATTTTATGTATGTTTGTGGATTGTTTGAGTATCTAGAACCTACCTTATAGCCTGAGATTAAGAAGTGCTCTTGTTAATTATTGTCCTATTTATAGATTACGAATTGGAGCTAGTATTAAAGATATTTTATTAAATTTTATATCATTTGACGCCGAACGTGTTGGTAATTCTCCACGGCATTCGGGGTATTATATCAATATATATATATATATATATATATATATATATATATATATATATTGCATGCGAGATGAGATTTGAATAATTCTCATTTCTCACTCCAATTAAATTCAATATAATTCGTATATATACACGAAAGTATACAAATAAAAATCATGTCTTGTCTGAATATCGTGTACTGATGAGCTGTAACGACAGCGAAATATCGATATCTGCACGTTTCTGGACGAATGTGATTTTTTTCATATATATATATATACCGGGTTTTTCTTGTATCATTACACATAGCTATAATGCATTGATTTTTATTCATTTAGCTTTACACATAGGGATAAATGTATGGTGGCATAGTATGCAGCCAGTTAAACACCAGTGAAATTTTTCCAATTGTCAAATATTTGTGATTTTCATTCATACTTAAATCTTAAATTAAATACATTTGATTGAAAAATACATAATTTATTTAAAACAGTTAATTATCCCAACAGGCGCATACCAGGCGAAGACAATTTTAAATATTTTTAACAAAATTAAAGAAAATGGTTGTTTTTTAAATTCCCCCCAAAAAAACAAAATAAAACCAATCACGTGTTAAAAGAACTCATGAAGCTGAATATCCTGTTTATATCGAAGAACGGTCTCTAGATGGTCTCTAGCCGGGCTATTTTGGAGTAGCGAACAGTTCGGTGTTCAAAACGCTGAAAAAATTAAAATATAAGCCATACATGATATCAAACCATCAAGAGCTTTTCGAAAGATAAAGTAAAACATGTACATTCCGTATGACAAACTAAATAATTTCCCTTTGAATACTTAAACATGCATAGATAGAAAGCATAGTAAGATGGAACCCATTGAGTTATTTCTTTAGCTAATAGGAAAAGGTTGGGTGTAATTTTAATAAAATAAATACTTAGGTTACTTATTAATATTTTTAAAATTTTTATTTGGGAACATTATCATTTTAACACTTTTCGGTTTTAGTCTTGAACATCTTTATTATATTATTAAACTAGCTGTACTAGGCACTCTTTCACATTTTGCTGAACTTGCTGGAATACAGAAGTTTTTCCTAGCACATTGCTTTAAGGATTTCCGTTCCAACCCTGTTACCTAAAAGAAAATCCAAATAAAAAATGCAATTTCCCTTTTTTTAAAACTTACCTTCCAAAATAAAACAGGATGTACGTCCTGATTTGAATTTGGCTTTTCGAGGCATTGCGTTTTAGTCATTATTACATCGGCTGTAATTGATTTTACTTTCTCTTATTTTTTCTTGCAAAATACAAATAATGAAAGTTATTTTTGATGTGAACTAATGTCTGTTTCGATTACAGTCATTTGTTCTTTATTTTCAGGATCTATTTTCTTCATAATATTAAACATTTCTTGTTCTAGAAAAGTAATCCCAGTAACACTTTCAGTAATAATGACTTTTTCAAAAAATTTAAATTATAAATGACAATATATTAATGTCATATTTATATATGTGACGTTGTCATTGATAAAAATTACATTATTCAAAAATACATTCTAGTTTAATAATAATAATAATAATAATAATAATTTATGCCTTACCATTCCCCAACAGCCTGCGTTCCTCTCAAGATCGCCTTGCTTATTGCCTTGAAATACAAGGAGGACACTTCGAAAACTTGCTGGAGTCTAATTTCGTAGACGTCACCTTTGTTATATTTATTTGTCTTAATTAATCGTCAGAATAAAATAATTGCTTCGTTCAAACCTGAGACTTTCTCTTCTAAAAACATAACCTAATTTTTCGCGGCTTTATTTAGCTCTGTATTACCCACTATCGTCAGTACAAGTATTATTGCCGAACCAGATTCTACTATACTTTCGATAAATTTTAACAGTTTCATGATAGATTTAAAAAGTTTCATGTAAGCCGGAAAGTTTTCAATACAAAAAAAACGCATTGACAATTTTCGTTTTAAAGTTACAGATAGGAAAAATTTATGTGTAATAATGAACCCGGTATATTATTTTAACTACGATAAGACTAAAGTTAATAACAATTTAAGCTTTCAAAGGGAAATTATTTAAATTGCCATACAGAATGTACATGAAACTCTTTAAATCTCTAACGAAACTGTTTGCTACATCAGTAAAAATTATTTTATTTAAAATTTCATTTAACAAATTAAACATTATATCATAAAAATTTTGATATCTTTCATATCTTGTATGGTTATATTTGAATTCTTTCAGAGTTTTGAACACTGAACTGTACGATACTCCAAAAGGCCTGGCTACATCTAAAAGCGATCGTACATAACACAAGTAATTCAACTTCATGTGTTCTGTTAACACGCGATTGGTTTTATTTTATCTGTTCTTCTTTATTGCATTTCTTTATATTTAAAAAAAAAACACCTATTTTTCAATCAAATGTATTTAATAAAAAAAAGAAATATTTGACATAATCTTTTTTTTTCTCTATGGCAAACTGATTTAAGAATTAAGCTATTGTTTGTAGGTAAATGCTTCATTAGTGTATAACTGGTTGCCTACTATGCCACTAATGTATTGACTATTCTTTTTTTTAGAATTACACATATTAAAATGTATGTCTAATAATAAAAAAGAACCCGGTATATTTACTTCAATGAATACATGTATTAAATTAAAAATTTGACTTCTTTCTTAGCAAGTATATCAGCAAAATGTGAGTGGCATTGACTAGCTTTCACTGTTTGTATCTCAATCATTAATTTCTCTACTCTGCCGCGTAATAATATTTTAAGGTCGATATGTAACATTTTTAGAATAAAACAAACTTCATGCGAAAATTATTTATTTAAAAAATGTATGGAGATATAAAATCATTTGATCCCAGTTATATATTAATACTTGTAGCTAGAAATATCTAGTATTTTGTTCTTTATTTGCTCATCAATCCAATTCCTAAATAATGGTACATTAACATATACACCAGGTACTTGATTTTCACCACAGCCTATGCCCCATGCCACTATTCCGATATGTTGATATCTGTCTTTTTGGCCTGGTACCGGGCACGCCCGTGGACTGCCTCCGTCACCATTACAAGGGCTTTTTCCTGGTTCACCACCGGCACAAATGAAGGTGTTGTTTAGTTAAAATGCTGACCTAATCTCGTTTTCTTCAACTGTGTTTCGCAGGTATTTCTCTCGACTATGGGTAATTCTATTTTCTTCAAAATAGTTTGGTATTTTCCTTAATTTCCAAAACCATCTTTACCCCAACCACTGGCGATACATCGTGTGTCACTAGGAACAACAAAATCTTGGTCGGGTAGGCAGAGAGTGTTCACGGTTTCAGTGATGTTAAGCGGACTATTGAGGAACAAAATTACTATGTCATTGAATAATGCACCCGGATAATATTTATTATGGATGACGACAGTTTCTACGAATCTTTCTTGGTGCAGAATTAATTCTTTCGTTGTTTGAGTATCCCATTCTCCAGCACGAATTTTATCCTTCTTCTCGGGCCCAGCTACACAATGAGCAGCTGTAAGAACGACTTGAGGATCTATTAAAGTACCACCACATTTGTAAATATTCAATGTACTATTTGTGTCAGCATGAAATTCTTGCACCAGTATAGCTACCATCCACGGAAATCCTCCAAATTCTGCCTTACTGTCGTTCGTTTCTATAATACGAAAACCAACGCCATGCGTATTTCGAAAACCACAATCCTTTGGTTTAATTGGCTTTGGTTCAATTGGTTCAATTGGAGTCGGCCATTTACAACAAACATCCAGATAGTTTGGACAATCATCTTGCTCCCTGAAGAAAAGTGCATGTTTTAAGTTAGTAGATAAGAAAGAAATTGAAAATAAATACAAATAAATAATATATAAATATGCAGTAATACTTATAGGATATAGCACCGTAAAACCCTAAGTACCAATTGTAGAATTGAAAAACAAAAGGTTTGATACAATACATGATTACTTAGTCTCGAAGAGATTCACTTATGTTTAACTTCTTAGAAAATCTCTTAGAAAATCCAAGAGATGGCGCTAGTAATATGACAAAAATTTGCAGTTAGTAAGCGTCATCATCATTTGTCATTGACCGCAGACTGCTGTCAAAGTTTCAGCTAAATCCATTGTGTGGGTTCATTTTATACTCGATTGAAGCAACAAGCATTGCTCATTTGGAAAAATGGAAAAACATGAATTTCGTGTGGTGATTAAACACTTTTATTTAAAAGATTTAATACCGAAAGAGATGAAAGCCGATTTGGATGAAGTTCAAGGCACATCTTCTCCTGTATTTGTGACTGTTTACAAATGAGTTGTGCGTTGTACATACATGTGTTGAAAACGCTCCGAATATATAAACCAATAACTGGAAATTTTCGAGCTATTATTTTGTGAAATCGAGTGATAAGTGTTAACAATAGAGAAATGAATAAGCAGGTATATAAAAATTAGTAGATAATAAATCGAAATTATAAATAAATAGCGTATATAGTTAACTTAAAAACCAAGTCTCCTAGGAGTCGATCCGGACGAAGGTTTTTTGCCGCGCTGTCAATACTAGTAAACAACACAGAGCCGTATTCAGGGCCGCAAAGAGAAAGACATATCAAAAATAAAATTATGCCGAAGGAAGGAAAAAGTACACGTGATAGTGATGATTATTCAACTGATGAAAGAGAAGAGCGTTGGAGGAGATAGAGGGAAGGATTGAAAGAAGTAAAAAAACACAACGGACTCCAACAAAATCGCAAAGTAAAGAGGAGGACAAGTTAGATCTGATACTTAAAGCAATAAAAGATGTAAAAGAAGAGCAGAAAGAATTGAGAAATGAGATAGAGCAGTACAGAGAGGACCAGAGAGTGTTTAATGAAGAAATAAATAAACTGAAGGAGAAAAACGAGAAATTGAATAGGGAAAACAACTTAATTAAAAAAGAATTTATTGATATTAAGAATGAAGTATTCGATATTAAAAATGAGATGAATTGGATGGAAAAGGATAAGAAGAAGAAAGTGGTGAAAGGATTACAAATAAAGGCAAGCGATACTGAGGTAATGAAAAATGCTATAAATGAGTTTATAAAGGAACATTTAAAGGTAGATGTTAAAAATAAAAACGTAACAAAAATCGCAACAAAAATATTTGTAGTAGAAATTGAGGACGAACATGATAAACTAAGGGTGATGAGTAATAAATCAAAATTAAGAAAAGAGGAGACAGAGAGAATATACATTGATAATTTTCTAACCAAGAAGGAAAAGGAGAAACAAACACATATAAGGATGAGAGCTCAAAAAGAGAAAAAGAAAGGAAAATCGATAAAAATTGGATATAACAAAGTAATCATAGATGGAGTGGAGTGGAGATGGAATAAAAACACTGAACAACTAGAAATTCAAGAAGCAAAAAACTACGAAGTAGAAGCGGCGGAGACATAGATGATGATCAGGATAACGAAAAGGACATGAATACGGAAGAACTAAAAAAAAGATCGAAACAATCGCAGGCATGCAAGCATGAGAATGAAATAAACACAACGGGAAGATTGAAAACAGATGCGGAAAATAAATTAGATAAACTACGTAAAAATATAACGAACGCGGCAAACGAAAGGGACATAGCGATGGTAAATGCAAGTAGACAAAAGAAAAAAAACGGGATAGGCAAAACAAAAATAATAACAAAAAGCTGGAAGATGGGAACATGGAATGTTAGAAGTTTAACAGGAAAGGAAGAAGAATTGGTGGAGGAGTTGGTAAAGGTTGATATGGATATACTTGGTATCACTGAAACGAAAAAAAAAAGGAACAGGGGAAATAATACTAACAGAAGGACATTTGTTGGTGTATAGTGGAGTCAAAATAGAAAGGAGAGCCAGAGAAGAAGTAGCTTGCTATATAAAAAAAGAAAATATAAAGCATTTGCAGAAATGGACGGCGATCTCGGAAAAATGGTGGAATTCGACTTTGAAAAAACAACGAAAACAACAATCATAGTAGCTTACGGACCAAATGAAGACGAAAATGTAAAAACTAAAGAAACATTTTGGGAACAGCTATCTGAAATAACAGAAGAAACCAAAGGAAGGGTAATAATATTGGGAGATCTAAATGGAAGAGTGGGAAGAAAGGATAACGAAACAGGAGAAACGATTGGCAGACACGGAGAAGAAACTAGAAACAATAATGGAAGAAGACTAATAGAATAATGTATATTTCACAATTTAGTTATAACAAATAGTTTCTATGCACATAAGGATATCCATAAATACACTAGAGAAGTACGAAGTAGAAACGAAAAATCGATAATAGACTATGTCATAATAAACAGAGAATACCAGAGAGAAGTAAAGGATACGAAAGTATGGAGAGGGTGCGAGATAAACTCAGATCACTATTTG